>CM042160.1:92500-122500 GCA_023376005.1 Doryteuthis pealeii
GAAAGAAAGAGAAGAAAGAAAGGAAAAAAGAAAGAAAGAGAAGAAAGATGTGAGAACTCTGTGAAAAAAATTAAAAACGAAAGAAAGAAAGAAAAAATGAAGAAAGAGAAAGAGAGAAATGTGAAAATTTTGTTGAGAATTAAAGAAGAAGGGAGAAGAAAGAAAGAAAGAAAGAAGGTGGTGAAATGTGTTAATGTTAAACAGAAAGAAAGAAAAGAAAGAATGTGAAATTCGAAGAATTAAGAATGAAATAATTAAGAATAAAAACGAAAAAAGTAAGAAGAAAAAAAGAGATAACTACCTAAAACGAGTCAATAATATCCACACTTTTGGTATTATATTGTATTATACAAAAAATGCGAATCGTTATTGACTTCCAAAATGTCAGGCATAAGCATAATTTTTGGAAACCCATTTCAGCCCGCCTTTGTTCTCTCTTGTGAAAATAATTCATTGATATTTAAAGGCATCAGATGTGAATGGACTGGTCCGTGAGATGTAATGGTTTAACAAGTCAGGTGAAAAAAGGTGTGCGTCTGTTGTGTCTTTTGTGAAGTGTGTACTCTGAAATAATGCGATTTTGTCTGTATGAATCGTGCGTTTTGCTGTAAATGATTTCAGACTATTAAACAACCGGTTGTATCATCATCGTAAAAAATGTATTAAAGTGTGAAAAAGAAAAACAGAAAGGGAAATGAAGCGGAAGTTCTGTAAAAAGAAAAAGGAAAAAAAGAAAAGAGATTGGAGAGATATTGAATGAAACATAACAAGAAGAAAAGATAGATAGATAGAAGAAAAAGGAAAGATAGAGAGAAAATTGGAAATGAAACATTAGAAAGAAAAAGATAGATAAGAAAAGGGAAAGATGAGAGAGAAATTGAATGAAACATAATAAAGAAAGAAGAAGAAAAATAGATAGATAAGAAAGAAAAAGGAAAAGATGAAGGGAAATTGAATGAAACATAAAGAAAGAAAGAAAGAAAGAAAAAGAAAGAAGAAAAGAAAAATAGAAAGAAGAAAGAAAAAAGAAAAATAGATCGAAAGAGAAAGAGAAAGAAAAATAGATAAAGAAGAAGAAAGAAAATAGATAGAAAAGAAGGAGAAGAAAATAGATAGATAGAAAGAAAGAAAAATAGATAGATAGAAAGAAAAGAAAAGAAAGAAGAAAAGGGAAAGTGATTAGAAAAATTTGTAAAACATTTTGAAAAAGAAGAAGAAAGAAATGTGAGACATTCTGTATAAAAAGAAAGAAAAGAGAAAGAATTGAATTCTGTATAAAAAAAGAAAAAGAAAGAAAGTAAGAAAAGTATAGTGTGGGGAATTGGTAAAAATAGCTTAAAAAGAAAGAAAGAAAGTAAGAAAGAATTGTGAGGAATTGTGTAAGAATTTTTTTAAGAGAAAGATGAAAGAGAGAAAGAAACAAAGAAAGAAACAAAGACGTGCAATGTGAGGAATTGTGTTAAGAATTTTTAAAGAAAGTAAGAAAGAAAGAAAGAAAGAATGTAAGAAGTTGTGTAAGATTCTTTTAAGAAAAGAAAGAAGAAAGAGAAGTTTGAGGAATTGTCTAAGAATATTATTTAAAAGAAAAAAAAAGAAGAAAGAAGATGTATGATAATTTTGTTAAACATTTTGAAAGAAAGAACAAAACAAAGAAAAACAGAAAGAATTGAGGCTGACTCTATGTCAAGAATTTAGAAGAAAGAAAGAAGAAAGAAATGTGAGGAATTGTGTAAAGAAGAAGAAACAAAAAGAACGACAGAAAGAAGTGTGATGAATGTATAAGATTTTTTTTTAAGAACGAAAGAAAGAACAGGAAGAGAGAAAAAAAGTATGTCGAACGTGAGCGATATTTCATAGTTTTTTGACCGAATTAGAAGGATTGTGGAAATGATAGAAGCGACAACTGTATAAATACTAAGAAAAAGAGACAGCCGGGACCGTTTTTGAACAAAGGCGAGCTCATTGCGAGCACAGAGAAACAGGACGAACTTGGAGTGAGAAATATAGAAAGAGAGAGAGCGTTAGAGGCAGATGAAGAACGAAAACTGTTGGAGGTGTGTGTGTGTGGTGTGTGGATAGAGAGAGAGGGGGGGAGAGAGAAAGAGAGAGATGGGGAGAGAATAAAAGAAAGGAGGAGGAGAGAGCAGTTAAAGACGACAGTAAAAAATTGACATTCGATCTAATTCTTATTTAACGTTTGAATTTATTGGAGGCCGGGTTAGCTCAGTCGGTAGAGAGTTCGGCTAGAAACCAAAAGGTTCCTAGTTCCGATACCGGCCCTCGCCAACTCAGCGTATGAATAGGCACAGGGATCTGTGCGGTAAATTAAGGATCTGATGGTAGGTTGGGCGCGCTCTACACCTCAGATGCAAAAAACGATCCTCCTTGGTCTAGCGCTAGTGATGGGTGATACCTATTTAAGGCCCCCGATGACTTTACTTTTTTTATATGACAAAACCCCCAAAGCTGCTTCTTTTTTTTTGGGGGGGGGCTGGTTAGTAGTCAAAATGCAATGCCATCGTTCAGTGTCGAGCCCCAAGGTACAAGATGGTATTTTCAATGCCGATTTTTTTTTTAATCAGTATCTAGAGGAGTTACCCGGTTTAAGAACATTGTAATAACCGTTTCATCTCCCTAAGCGCCACAACATCAATTCAACAGTCATCTATGCGATAAAATAAGAGCTGATGCTAGGTGTGGCCTTAACCGCGCATCTAGCTTTATTCACTTTAAATAGATGGCAATTTCACCTTCTTTATTCGATTTCTTCGATTCGTTTGGGTGATTAAAATAAAAAGAATCGTCAGTGAATTTTGATTCAACTTATGCACCACTAGACATGCTAGAACTTTCTCGGCCGTCGCAGCGGTGTTCAGTAAATCTTATACCTTAAAAAAATAAGACTATTAAGCGATAAGATGTGAAAAATCTTTAATTGTGAATCATCAATATTAGGGGTTCCCAACCTTTTTCAGCAAATATGGCCCACTTTGAAAACAGAACTTTTGTGCCATGAAATTATTATAACAGAAAAAATATTTCCATTTTACATAAGATTTTATTCAATCAAGATACAACCTTTTTATCGTATGGGTGCTAGAGGCGGTGGCTGCGGGTCCTACATGTCCTGAGAATGACATTAAACTATATCTGAGGGTGAGGTTCCAGTTTTGGAGGTTGGGGAATGTGACCACCCTTCATCACCATTGCTCCTGGTCCACTCTGACCCGGAGTGGTAGTACGGTTAGGAGTTTATAACAAAATTGTATTTGCATTAAGAATGACTTTATTCAAAACTTTATCGGCATTAATGACCCACTGAGGTTGATATGCCGTAAAACAAAACAAAACAACAAAGATACAACCATATAGAATTATATTTCTTGGCCCGCTGAAATTTGCTGTGGCCCTATTTGGCACGTGGCCTATTTTGGCCATAGGTTGGGAACCAACTGATCTATATCAATTAAGAATTTGATTGAAAGTGTTAGCGTCTTTTTTCTTTCGCCACAGAATTTATAAACCACATAATCTAGCACATCTGCTCGAATGAATTAAAACTAACCCAACCTAACCCTGACAATGTATGGCGGAGTTTTAATGACATTTTCTAACTTACATTGAAAAATAAAATATCTTAATGATATAGTCGTCTCACTTTATATAAAGCATTGATTCACCTATCTATCGCTCAATGGTTTAATCTTTAAGGTATAGAAATTACTGAACACCGCTGTAACTGTCGAGAAAGTTAAGAGTGTCCACTACTATTTCGTGTCCGACTGTGATGTTCTAAAATATTGTCGTTATACTCGGTTAGACATTAACGCCCACTTCACACTTGGTTTAAATATGCCGACGTATCGTTTCTGCTGGATTGCTTGAATGTAGAAAAAATATTCGATTGGTGGGATTTGCAGACACAATTGTTAGAATGAAAGAAGGAATTTAAAAAGAAAAAAAGCAGTCATTTTTTTAATTCTTTTTGAAGCAACAAAACAAAAACAGTAAAATAAATGAATTTGAAATGCAGTTGAGCTCACATCTGGTCATTGTTCAAAAAAAATTTTTTAAAAGAAG
This sequence comes from Doryteuthis pealeii, assembly GCA_023376005.1. Taxonomy (NCBI): domain Eukaryota; kingdom Metazoa; phylum Mollusca; class Cephalopoda; order Myopsida; family Loliginidae; genus Doryteuthis; species Doryteuthis pealeii. Next base: position 96,581 of record CM042160.1, read on the forward strand.
TTGAGAGATAAATTTATAATAGAAAAAGAAAACTGAACGTATTACAAAAAATGTTGTTTTAGTTTGGTTTTTTTTTTCTCATTATTTATAACATATATGTTTTTAATTTTTTTTTTTACTTTTTATTATCTGTAAAAAAATAACGAACGAGGTAATGGCTTGACTTGAAATTTTTTGAAATAACACAGCTGTGGTCAATTCAGTGAAGCTTACACACAACAACACAACACACACACACACATATATATATATTATTATATATATATTATATATATATTCACAGCAAGCACACACAACACACACACACACACACACATATATATATATATATATATATATAATAATATATATCGTTGGTGTGACCAAGTTCTTGGTATTAGGTGATCTAAAGCGGTCCTTTTCTCCAACAGTATTGCTGTGTTCAGCTCCACGTTTGAAGAGCTCAATGTTTAGTTTTTATTAAACAGAGCAAAGTAATTTGTAAGAAAAAACCTTAAATACCGGGGTTAAGCGATTATGGTCATTTCACTCGTGGGTATCTGAGAATTTGGTTATTTAATTTACCAGTTTGATTAAAGTGATCTGAGGATGCTTGGTGGGTCTCGGATACCACGAGTGGAAATGGACCATAATCGCTATACCCCGGTATTTAAGGTTTTTTTCTTTACAAATATATATATATATATATATAATATAATAAATATATATATATATGTATGTATGTTGAAGAAAATAATAGATTGGGTAAAATCCAACAAAATGTGGTAAATGTTGAGGATAAAATCGGATAAAACACAAAAATATTCCTCAACTTTTATCATATATATATATATATATATTAATATAATATATATAAGTAAAGAAATAACAAAAGACTTAGAGGATTAGCATTATAGAGTCTTATTTCAGGGAGCTTAGACAAAATCTAACTCTCCCGACTCATCAGATGCGAATGATGAATTATGCCTTTAAAGTAATAAAGAAATTCATCATTCGCATCTGATGAGTCGGGGAGGTTAGATACTTTGTCTAAGCTCCCCTGAAATAGACTATAATGCTAAATCTCTAGTCTTTTGTTATTTCTTTACTTATATATTGCTCTGTGACTCTAACATTAAGAGCACACATTGAGCTCTCAAACTGTGACAGGTTTTTTTAAATAAGACTCTTGTGTCGTAAGGAAGATTTCTTCTCTGGACTTTTGGATATATATATAATATATATATGGATTATATATATATATATATATATATATATATATATACCCCACACACAACACAGCACACACACAACCACACACACACACACAGTATAATATATATATATATATATATATATATAATATATATATATAATGCCTGACACTGGGGGAGACAACTATGATTGACTTCACTAGAGTGCTGAAGAGAAACTATGAGACCACCTTTTTTTTATTGTGTTTTATTCGATTTTTTTAAAGCTTTCAATCAACCTTAACTTAAACAAACAAGCAAAAAAAGGAGAGAAAAAAACAGCAATTTAAAACCTGGACTTTCAAATTAAAAAAAATGAACTTTAAAAAATCTCAATTTTGGGGGTCAAGGTTTTAGTACAAAAATTTAAAAATTCAATTAAATAAAAAAAATAAATATTCTGACGGTTTAACTTTTTTCATTTCTAAGATAAAACAACAACACACAATAATAAATTAAAAAAAATATGAAAGCAAAAAAATTATTAAAAAAAACAAAAGTGAAAAATAAAATAAAACAACACTTGGGGCTGCACAGAAAAACTTTTTCTTTTTTTTTTCAATTGAGTCACTCTTGTGTTTAATTCAAATTCTTTCTTTTTTCTTTTTATTTTTTTAAAGAATCACAAAAAGGAAAGATCTTAGAAAAAGCTTTCAATTTAATCAAAATAATATACGGGAAAAAAAAAAGAAGGAGAAAATTGTAGTTACATTGAAAACAGCTATTAACAACATGACAAGAATTATTTATTTACTGATAATAAAACCCCATTTCCCAAAAAAATGGATCAAACCTCATACTGAAACAATTATATACACACGCATGCAAATCATTTGTTCTGTTGTTAAACAATAAAAACAAGAAATGTAATTAAATTCTTTGTTCGCTCTCTTTTATTTTGTCTGTCTGTCTGGTTTGTTTTTTTGTTTTACGAAGTTGTTTGTTTGTCACAGTATGATAATTAATACATTTCTTGTTTTTATTGTTAACAACAGAACAAAAATGATTTGCATGCGTGTGTATAAATTGTTTCAGTATGAAGGTTTGATCCATATTTTTTGGAAAACTGGGGTTTATTATCAGTAAATAAATAATTCTTGTATGTTGTCTTTAATTAGCTGTTTTCAATGTAACTACAATTTTTCTCCTTCCTTTTTTTCTTCCGTATATATTTTGATTAATTGAAAGCATTTTTCTAAGATTCTTTCTCTTTTTGTGATTTCTTAAAAAAATGAAAAAAGAAAAAAGAAAGAATTTGAATTAAACACAAGAGTGACTCAATGAAAAAAAAAAAAGAAAAGTTTTTCTGTGCAGCCCCAAGTGTTGTTTTATTTATTTTTCACTTTTGTTTTTTTAATTAATTTTTTGCTTTCATATTTTTTTAATTTATTATTGTTGTTGTTGTTGTTTTATCTTAGAAAAATTGAAAAAAGTTAACCGTCAGAATATTTATTTTTTTATTTTGAATTTTGAATTTTAAATTTTTTTGTACTAAAACCTTGACCCCCAAAATTTGAGATTTTTGTAAAGTTCATTTTTTTTGTTAATTTGAAAGTCCAGGTTTTAAATTGCTGTTTTTTTTCTCTCCCTTTTTTTTTGCTTGTTTGTTTAAGTTAAGGTTGATTGAAAGCTTTAAAAAAATCGAATAAAACACACAGATAAAAAAGAAGGTGGTCTTCATAGTTTCTCTTCAGCAACTCTAGTGAAGTCAATCATAATTGTCTCCCCCAGTGTCAGGCATATATATATATATATATATATATATAATATATAATATAAATATGTGTGTGTGTTGTGTGTGTTGTGTGTGTGTGTGTGTGTGTGTGTGTATATATATATATAAATATATAATATATAATATCCAATATATATATATATATAATCAAAAGTCCAGAGAAGAAATCTTCCTTACGACACAAGAGTCTATTTAAAAAAACCTGTCACAGTTTGAGAGCTCAATGTGTGCTCTTAATGTTAGAGTCACAGAGCAAATATATAAGTAAAGAAATAACAAAAGACTTAGAGATTTAGCATTATAGTCTATTTCAGGGAGCTTAGACAAAGTATCTAACTCCCCCGACTCATCAGATGCGAATGATGAATTCTTTATTACTTTAAAGGCATAATTCATCATTCGCATCTGATGAGTCGGGAGAGTTAGACATTTTGTCTAAGCTCCCTGAAATAGACTATAATGCTAATCCTCTAAGTCTTTTGTTATTTCTTTACTTATATATATATATATATATATATAATATATATATATGATTAAAAGTTGAGGAATATTTTTTTTTGTGTTTTATCCGATTTTATTCCTCAACATTTAACCACATTTTGTTGGATTTTACCCAATCTATTATTTTCTCATACATACATACATATATAATAATATATATATATATATATATATATATATATATGTAAAGAAAAAAACCTTAAATACCGGGGGTATAGCGATTATGGTCCATTTCCACTCGTGGGTATCCGAGACCCACCAAGCATCCTCAGATCACTTTAATCAAACTGGTAAATTAAATAACCAAATTCTCAGATACCCACGAGTGGAAATGGACCATAATCGCTATACCCCCGGTATTTAAGGCTTTTTTCTTTACAAATTACTTTGCTCTGTTTAATAAAAACTAAACATTGAGCTCTCAAACGTGATCTGAACACAGCAACATACTGTTGGAGAAAAGGACCAGCTAGAATCATCCTAATACCAAGAAACTTGGTACACCACCACGATATATATATATATATATATATATATTATATATATATATGTGTGTTGTGTGTGTGTGTGTGTGTGCTTGCGTGAATATATATATATATATATTATATATATATATATTATGTGTGTGTGTGTGTGTGTGTGTGTGTGTAAGCTTCACTCGAATTGACCACAGCTGTGTTATTTCAAAAAAGTTTCAAGTCAAGCCATTACCTCGTTCGTTATTTTTTATTACAGATACATAAAAAGTAAAAAAAAAATTAAAAACATATATGTATATAAATAATGAGAAAAAAAAACCAAACTAAAAACAACAATTTTTTTGTAATACGTTCAGTTTTCTTTTTCTATTAATAAATTTCATCTCTCACTTCTTTTAAAAAATTTTTTTGAACAATGACCAGATGTGAGCTCAACTGCATTTCAAATTCATTTTATTTACTGTTTTTGTTTTTGTTGCTTCAAAAGAATTAAAAAAAAATGACTGCTTTTTTCTTTTTAAATTCCTTTCTTTCATTTCTAACAATTGTCGTCTGCAAATCCCACCAATCGAATATTTTTTCTACATTCAAGCAATCCAGGCAGAACGATACGTCGGCCATATTTAAACCAAGTGTGTAAGTGGGCTGTTAATGTCTAACCGATGTATAACGACAATATTTCTAGAACATCACAGTCGGACACGAAATAGTAGTGGACACTCTTAAACTTTCTCGACAGTTACAGCGGTGTTCAGTAATTTCTTATACCTTAAAGATATAAGACCATTGAGCGATAGATAGGTTTAATCAATGCTTTATAAAGTGAGACGACTATATCATTAAGATATTTTATTTTGTCAATGTAAGTTAGAAAATGTCATTAAACTCCGCCATACATTGGTCAGGGGTTAGGGTTAGGGTTAGGTTTAATTCATTCGAGCAGATGTGCTAGATTCATGTGTTTATAAATTCTTGTGGCGAAAGAAAAAAGACGCTAACACTTTCAATCAAATTCTTAATGATATAGATCAGTGGTTCCCAACCTATGGCCAAAATGGGCCACAGCAAATTTCAGGCGGGCCAAGGAAATATAATTCTATATGGTTGTATCTTTGGTTTTGTTTTGTTTTGTTTTACGGCATATCAACCTCAGTGGGTCATTTAATGCCGATAAAGTTTTGAAATAAAGTCATTCTTAATGCATAATACAATTTTGTTTATAAACTCCTAACCGGTACTACCACTCCGGGTCAGAGTGGACCAGGGAGCAATGGTGATGAAGGGGTGGTCCACATTCCCCAAACCTCCAAAACTGGAACCTCACCCTCAGATAGAGTTTAATGTCATTCTCAGGACATGTAGACCCGCAGCCACCGCCTTCTAGCACCCATACGATAAAAAGGGTTGTATCTTGATTGAATAAATATCTTATGTAAAATGGAAATATTTTTTCTGTTATAATAATTTCATGGGGCACAAAAGATTCTGGTTTCAAAGTGGGCCATATGCTGAAAAAGGTTGGGAACCCCTAATATTGATGATTCACAATAAAGCATTTTTTCACATCCATCTATCGCTTAATAGTCTTATTTTTTTAAGGTATAAGAATTTACTGAACACCGCTGCGACGGCCGAGAAAGTTCTAGCATGTCTAGTGGTGCATAAGTTGAATCAAAATTCACTGACGATTCTTTTTTATTTTAATCACCCAAACGAATCCGAAGAAAATCGATAAAGAAGGAAATTGCCATCTATTTAAAGTGAGATAAAGCTAGATGGCGGTTAAGCGCCACACCTAGCATCAGCTCTTTATTTATCGCATAGATGACTGTTGAATTGTGTGTGGGGGGTAGGGAGATGGAAACGGTTATGACATTCTTTAAACCGGGTAACTCCTCTAGATACTGATTAGAAAAATCGGCATTGAAAATACCACTCTTGTACCTGGGCTCGAACACTGAACGCTGGCATTGCATTTTGACTACTAACCAGCCCCCCCCCCCAAAAAAAGAAGCAGCTTTGGGGGTTTGTTGTCATATAAAAAAAGTAAAGTCATCGGGGCGGCCTAAAGTAGGTATCAGCCAATCACTAGCGCTAGACCAAGGAGATCGTTTGCATCTGAGGTGGAGCGCCACACCTACCATCAGATCCTTAATTTACCGCACAGATCCCTGTGCTATTCATACGCTGAGTTGGCGAGGGCCGGTATCGAACTAGGAACCTTGTGGTTTCTAGCCGAACTCTCTACCGACTGAGCTAACCCGGCCCTCCAATAAATTCAAACGTTAATAAGAAATAGATCCGATGTCATTCTTACTGTCGTCTTTAACTAGCTCTCTCCTCCTCCTTTCTCTCTCCCCATCTCTCTCTTTCTCTCCCCCTCTCTCTCTATCACACACACACACACACACACACACTCCAACAGTTTCGTTCTTCATTCTGCCTCTAACAGCTTCTCTCTCTTTCTATATTTCTCACTCCAAGTTCGTCCTGTTTCTCTGTGCTCGCAAATGAGCTCGCCTTTGTTCAAAAACGGTCCCGGCTGTCTCTTTTCTTAGTATTTTATACATGTTGTCGCTTCGATCATGTTCCCACAATCCTTCTTAATTCCGGTCAAAAACATATGAAATATTCGCTCACGTTCGACATCACTTTTTTCTCTCTTCCTGTTCTTTCTTTCGTTCTTAAAAAAAATCTTTATACAATTCATCACACTTCTTTCTGTCGTTCTTTTTTGTTTCTTTCTTCTTTACACAATTCCTCACATTTCTTTCTTTCTTTCTTTCTTTCTAATAATTCTTGACATAGGTCAGCTCAATTCTTTCTGTTTTTCTTTGTTTTTTGTTCTTTCTTTCAAAATGTTTAACAAAATTATCATACATCTTTCTTTCTTCTTTTTTTTTCTTTTAAAATAATTCTTAGACAATTCCTCAAACTTCTTCTTTCTTTCGTTCTTTCTTTCTTAAAAGAATCTTACACACTTCTTCACACTTCTTTCTTTCTTTCTTTCTTTACTTTCTTTTAAAATAATTCTTACACAATTCCTCACATTGCATTCGTTCTTGTTTCTTTCTTTGTTTCTTTCTCTCTTTCATCTTTCTTTCTTAAAAAAAATTCTTACACAATTCCTCACAATTCTTTCTTACTTTCTTTCTTTCTTTTTAAGCTATTTTTACACAATTCCCCACACTTACTTTCTTACTTTCTTTCTTTTTTTCTTTCTTTTATACAGAATGTTTCACATTTCTTTCTTTCTTTTTTTTTCTTTTACAGAATGTCTCACATTTCTTTTTTTTTTTTCTTTCTTTTTCAAAATGTTTTACCAAATTTCTAATTCATCTTTTCCCTTTTCTTCTTTCTTTTCTTTCTATCTATCTATTTTTCTTTCTTTCTATCTTTCTTCTTTTCTTTTTCTTCTCTTCTTCTATCTTTTTTTTCTTTCTTTTCTTTCTTCTATCTATTTCTTTCTTCTTTCTTTCTTCTATTTTTCTTTCTTTCTTTCTTTTCTTTTTCTTCTTCTTCTTTCTTCTTATGTTTCATTCATTTCCTCTCATCTTTCCTTTTTCTTTCTATCTTCTTTTTTCTTTCTTTCTTTATTATGTTTCATTCAATTTCTCTCTCATCTTTTCCCTTTTTCTTTCTATCTATCTTTCTTTCTTTCTAATGTTTCATTCAATTTCTCTCTCATCTTTTCCCTTTTTCTTTCTATCTATCTATCTTTCCTTCTTTGTTATGTTTCATTCAATATCTCTCTCATCTCTCTTTTTCTTTTCCTTTTCTTTTTACAGAACTTCCGCTTCATTTCCCTTTCTGTTTTTCTTTTTTCACACTTTAATACATTTTTACGATGATGATACAACGGTTGAATAGTCTGAAATCATTTACCCAGCAAACGCACGATTCATAACAGACAAAATCGCATTATTTCAGAGTACACACTTCACAAAAGACACAACAGACCGCACACCTTTGTTCACTGACTTGTTAACCATTACCATCTCACGGACCAGTCCATTCACATCTGATGCCTTTAAATATCAATGAATTATTTTCACAAGAGAGAACAAAGGGCGTGTCTGAAATGGGTTCCAAAAATTATGCTTATGCCTGACAATTTTGGAAGTCAATAACGATTCGCATTTTTTGTATAATACAATATAATACCAAAAGTGTGGATAATTATTGACTCGTTCTTTAGGATAGTTATCTCTTTTTTCTTTCTTACTTTTTTCGTTTTTTTTATTCTTAATTTATTTCTATTCTTAATTCTTTCGAATTCTTCACATTTCTTTCTTTCTTTCTTTCTTTTGTTTAAATCATTAACACAATTCACCACACTTCTTTCTTTCTTTCTCTCTTTCTTTCTTTCTTTAAAATTCTCACAAAATTCTTCACATTTCTCTCTTTCTTTCTTTCTTTCTTTTTCTTTCTTCTTCGTTTTAATTTTTTCACAGAGTTCCTCAATCTCTTTCTTCTCTTTCTTCTTCTTTCTCTTTCTTTCTTCTCTTTCTTTTTCTCTCTTCTCTCTTTAAATTCTCTACAAAATTCTTCACATTCTCTCTTTCTTTCTCTTTCTTTCTTTCTTTAAAATTCTCTACAAAATTCTTCACATTTCTCTCTCTTTCTTTCTCTTTCTTTCTTTAAAATTCTCTACAAAATTCTTCACATTTCTCTCTTTCTTCTTTCTTTCTTTCAATAATAATCATTGACTCGTTCTTTAAGATAGTATCTCTTTTTTCTTTCTTACTTTTTTTCGTTTTTTTTTAATTCTTGGAGTTTTCACATTTCCTTTTTCTTTTTTTCTTTCTTTCGTTTTTACAATTCTTAACAGAATTCTTCACATTTCTATTTCTTTCTCTCCTTCTTTCTTTCTTTCTTTACTTTTTTCTTTCTTCCTTTCGTTTTTAATTTTTTATAGAGTTCCTCACATCTCTTTCTTTATTTCATTCTTCTTTCTTTCTTTCGTTTTTAAGATTCTTCACATAATTCGTCACACTTCTATCTTTCTTTTTTCTTTTTTCTTCCTTTACAATTATTTACAGTCTCCCACACTTCTTTATTTCTTTCTTTCGTTTTTGAAATTCTTTGCAATGTTCCTCACATTTCTTTCTTTCTTTCCTTCTTTTGTTTAAATTATTTACACAATTCATCACACTTCTTTCTTTCTTTCTTCTTTCTCTTTCTTTCTTTCTTTCGTTTTTAAAATTCATTACCAAGTTCCTCACATTTCTTTCTTTCTTTCTTTCTTTCTTTCTTTTGTTTAAACCATTTACACAATTCATCACACTTCTTTCTTTCTTTCTTTCTTTCTCATTAATTTTTTCATCCCACTCCTCATTCTTGTTCTTCACCTTTTTCTTCTCCTTTACCGGGTTCTGAATCTAAGTTCATATAACATTTAAACCAGTAGTCATAGCAACCTATGCATGTTTCTTTTCAGAATACATATCAATAATCAATGTAGCATCGTATATCAATTGACAGAATACAAACTGATGCACGCAGAGTAAATATCTGGGACATTCCACTGGATTTTCAATGGTCAAGACTGTTATCCTCATACCTTCAAGGAGTCATGCATTTTATCAGTGAATGCACCTGGTTGATCTACGAACATTATCCTCCGTAAATATGTCCACCCTACACCCTCACGACACACAGACAGAAAGACAAACACAGACACATAAACATGAATACTCAAAAGTGCTCACAATCATTGAAGAGCGAGGACATGGAGTCAACAACCACGTTGAATCCATGGCCGCTCTTTAAAAAAAAAATTAGTATAGTAATATTAATTTTTACTTTTCATGTTTTTATCTCTTTATATATTCTACAGTTTTATTTTTTCATATTTAATAGTGGATTATATATCAAATTCTAACACAGATTAACTTGAAGTTAAAAACACCCCTTTTTAATCATTTTAAAACCTTTTTTTATAAATAAAGTCTAGACAATTTTTATTCTATTTTTACTTATCATAAAAATTATACCTATACATATTTTGAATATGTCAGATTAACAGGAAGCTAGTGTCTCTTTCTTGGCTTAAAATTGTAAATTTGTACTTGCTGTCTGACCTACATTTGATGAATTTTCTGGTAAGATTTTCTTTGAGTTAATAACTTTAATTTGTGATTCTGTCTGATGAGACTGAACTTTTAAGGACTTTTAGAAATTTTAAAAATTTTTTAAAAGCCTTTTGAGTTTTGGTCGAAATAAATTTATTACAGAACGACGATTTGTTGAGTTTTTTCCTTTCTTTGAAAGTATATATTGCTCGGTATTTAATCTAAATGATTGATTATTATACATTGAGCTCTCTGGGGATTCATAAAAATACATGTATTAATGAATCCGACGGGATAAGTATAGATAAAAGGATATGAAAACACACAATGCTGTTAAAATGAAAATATTTTATATCATATTCATAGCTAATATTGAACAATATTTCGATTTATAAAAAAGCTCTGAAGATGATTTTTATAAATCGAAATATTGTTCAATATTAGCTATGAATATGATATAAAATCTTTTCATTTTAACAGCATTGTGTGTTGTTTTCATATGCTTTTATCTATACTCATATATATATATATATATATATATATATATATATATATATATCTATATATATATATATATATCTGCATATATATATATATATATATATATATATATATGTTTTTTTTGTGTGTGTGTGTGTTTAAACATGTGAATCAATTTTGTGAACCTGTACCTAACTAACTTGTATGCCCCGGTTAAGAATATTTGCTAAGTCTAGCCACACTGATGAGACTTGAAACGTCACAACACGGTGACTGTAGATGGCTATATATGCATATAATATATATCTATATCTATATCTATATATATATATATATATATATATATTGCTTCTTATATAAAAAAACGAATTAGTCCATTATGCCGAATATTTTATGACATTTTTCCTGGTCACCCACTTGACATGTTTTATTGGGTTAAATGGTAACAGCTGCAGTACGATTTCATTTCTTAATCGATTATGCAAATTTAAAGGATATTCTTAGCGCAAAGCGAACGCAGAATTTGAAAACGAAAACTGAACAAGCACTCCCCACCCAGAGAAACACATACACAGAAACACACACACATACACAGAAAGAGTGGCTAATTTTTACAGTTAACCTGTGCACATGCCTGTTAGATTGCATACGTGTGCACATACCCACCCCCGGTGTGCATATAAATATCACAAAACAAAGAAAAACACAACAACAACAAAACTATGAATATACATGCACATCATGCATGTATACAAAAATTCGTCAGTAATTTTGATTCAAACATTTATGCACCAGTATATGTATACGTATATATATACGTATGTGGGTATATATATATATTTATATATATATATGTATGTATATATATGTGTGTGTGTGTATGTGTGTATTTATATGAATATATATACATATATATAAACCTATATATATATATATGTGTATGTGTGAGTGTGCATGCACATATATATGTATGTATACATATATATATACATATTTACAGTTATACATTCATGTGTTTATACATACACACACACACACATATATATATAGATGTATATATATATATGCGTATATATGTTATTGTTATTTAATGTCCTCTAAATGAACTGTTTTTTTCCTTCTAACACACAGATATATATATATATATATATATATATATATATAAGATAGTTGTAGGTCTAACAGTATATATTTAAATAACAGTATGTAAGGTTTACATATATATATATATGTTACATATATATATATGCTACACACACACACATATATATATATATATATATATATACTGGCACATACTGGTTAGAAATAAAAAAAACAGTTTGCTTTACATAAAATAACTGTAACACATATACGCATATATATATATATATATATATATGCATATATATATATATATATATATATATGCATATATGTATATATATATATATATATATATATATATACATGAGAGTATGTCTGTACACGTATATGCATGTATAACCATATTATATATATATATATATATATATATATATATATATATTTACGCATATGTTCATATGTATGCGTATATTTGTTATTGTTAATTTAATATACATCAAATGAACTGTTTTCAAAACATAAGATACCCTCGATTACTCGAGGATATTTATACTTACAATCTTTGATTCATTTGTTTTCTCTTCTTTCTTTTTTCTTTCTTTCTTTTTTATTTTGTTTTGTTTCGTATTTCCATCTTTTATTATTGTTTCCTCATAATACATCCCCAAATTTTCGAAGACTACATTGTTCGGCTACATTTTCTAAAACTATTCTTTTTGTTTTCAAATTAAAATAAAAATTCCTGATTTTCGGATATGAAAACCCAAAGATCTCATTATCATCATCATGATAATAATGGTAGATTCATAATATTCGTATTAGTATATTTAAAAAGGAAAAGAAAAGAACTCTACAACTGGCACGTTGTCGAATCGTAGAGAAATGTTCGGCCGTAAGTTTATGAAAATTGTTCGATTTTCTTTATAAAATCTTTATTGTCCATTGTGCATTCCTTGTTTAAATGAAAACAAAACTGGTAAAAACAAATAATAATAATAATAATAATAATAATAATATAATAATAAAGTTTTTTAAAGTTTTTTTAAAAAGTTTGGAAAATCTGGGAATCAGAAGGAGAATCGAGACCATCCAGAATACTGCATTGCTGCAATCTGCCAGAATACTCAGAAGAGTCCTGGAGAACTGAGAAGACTTGTTGTCACTCAGACCCCAGTGAAAGGCCATCAGCTTACGCTGATGTGAAAAACTCAAAAAGAGTAAATAATAATAATAATAATTGGGTGAATTGAATAATAATAATAATAATAATAATAATGAGTGAGTCAAATGTTTTGCAATATTTTTTAACGTTCTAGTTTATGGCCTGCACATCGCGAGACAGGAGCAGGTACGCGCTGTAGTTGGTAGTGTCGTGGTTGATGGTGCGCCGACATGTTGTGCATAGTTTCTCTTTCCTCAGTGAGTGATTTGAAATCCGCACTGATTAAAGTGTAATATAATCTAATTCAGGAACTTATGATGATTTGTGAGTTCGAACTGTGCCATAACACCGTGGAAACAAAAAAGAAAATGTTGTGCGAAAGGTGAGGGCGCAGTTGATCCCAGTGCAGCAACCAGATGGTTCAAGAAATTTCGCTCGGGTTTCGAGAACTTCTACGATCGGGCAAGGTTCAAGAAAGGTGAGGCGCAGTTGATCCCAGTGCAGCAAGTGGTTCAAGAAATTTCGCTCGGGTTTCGAGAACTTCTACGATTGGGCAAGTTCAGAAAGGTGAGGGCACAGTTGATCCAGTGCAGCAACCAGATGGTTCAAGAAATTTCGCTCGGGTTTCGAGAACTTCTACGATCGGGCAAGGTTCAAGAAAGGTGAGGGTGCAGTTGATCCCAGTGCAGCAACCAGATGGTTCAAGAAATTTCGCTCGGGTTTCGAGAACTACGATCGGCAAGGTTCAAGAAAGGTGAGGGCGCAGTTGATCCCAGTGCAGCAACCAGATGGTTCAAGAAATTTCGCTCGGGTTTCGAGAACTTCTACGATCGGGCAAGGTTCAAGAAAGGTGAGGGCGCAGTTGATCCCAGTGCAGCAACCAGATGGTTCAAGAAATTTCGCTCGGGTTTCGAGAACTTCTACGATCGGGCAAGGTTCAAGAAAGGTGAGGGCGCAGTTGATCCAGTGCAGCAACCAGATGGTTCAAGAAATTTCGCTCGGTTTCGAAAACTTCTAAGATCGGGCAAGGTTCAAGAAAGGTGAGGGCGCAGTTGATCCCAGTGCAGCAACCAGATGGTTCAAGAAATTTCGCCGGGTTTCGAGAACTTCTACGATCGGGCAAGGTTCAAGAAAGGTGAGGGCGCAGTTGATCAGTGCAGCACCAGATGGTTCAAGAATTTCGCCCGGGTTTAACTTCTACGATCGGGCAAGGTTCAAGAAAGATGAGCGTGCAGTTGATCTCAGCAACCAGATGGTTCAAGAAATTCGCCCGGGTTTCTACGATCGGGCGAGGTCAGGTAGGCCAAATTGCACCGTTGCTCGCAGACATAGGGACACATTCGGGCGAGTAGCGCGCGTAGTGTCGGACGTTGCCGGTATCTCACAGTCAGTCGTAGTTGATCACCTTTGGCAAAAGCGTCCAGATCTGCGGATTGTGCCTTACGTAACCAAAATATTGGAAACATTTGACTCACAACAACAACAATAATAATAATAATAATAAAGAAAACAGATCACAGAGAAATGCCGTGATTAGAATGTTTTTTCTCTTAATGTGATCCAGTTAATCAGTCCGTTTTAGGTCAATAAAAATTAACAAAATAAGATACAATAGGATTTAAAAAAAATGACGCACAGCCACCAGATCGTGTGCTAGAGCACTGAGAAGGTTTGAAATAAAAAACCATTTGGTTGCTACTGGCGAAATAATAATAATAATAATAATAATTAGAAGAATCTTGGAAAACCCTGTGTTGACTTGGTGTCACTCAGACTGCAATGAAAGACCACCAGTTAAAACTGGTGTGAAAAAACTCGCAAGGAGTTAAATAATAAATCACACATTACCAGTGACCAACCATTCAAGTCAGAACCTAATCATATGGTCACACAAGTTAAGATATCTTTTTTTCTTTTCTTTTTACAGATGAATTAAAAAATACTGTTTTTTTTTCTTCTAAAAAAAAGTATCGTTTAGGAATTTTGTCCCAATAAACAGAATACATCTCTGTCTGCATCCGCCCTAGGCGGGAAACGCTATAAATATACTGATTGCTAGGATAAGTATTTCAGATCAAAAACAGATCTGGTTTTAAATAAGATTTCGACCATTATTATTATTATTATTATTATTATTTGAAGACGTCATCGTGCTCCCCCGAGAGCGTCTTTAACTCTTGTTTGTCATGGAGGTAGATACAACAATGAAATATAGATTCATTTATTTCAGCAGTTACATTAAGAAAACTTCAGATGCTTTTATAGATTAATCGATAGGATCATTTCCGGTTGATTAAGCCAAATAAAAAATAAATTAATTTTTAAAACTGGAACGATTTTGATGATTTAAGACCAGCAAAAGGCTTTTTTTCTATTTCAAAACTAAAAGGCTTTTGATGTCTTAAGACCAGCAAAAGGTTTTTTTTCTTTTTAAAACTGGAAGGCTTTTGATGATTTAAGACCAGCAAAAAGCTTTTTTTCTATTTCAAAACTAAAAGGCTTTTGATGTCTTAAGACCAACAAAAGGCTTTTAAAAAAAAAATGGAACGCTTTTGATGATTTAAGACCAGCAAAAGACTTTTTTTCCAATTTAAAAATAAAAGGCTTTTGATGATTTAAGAAGACCAGCAAAAGACTTTTTTTCCAATTTAAAAATAAAAGGCTTTTGATGTTTAAGGCCAACAAATGGCTTTTTTTTTTTAAAAATGGAACGCTTTTGATGATTTAAGACCAGCAAAAGACTTTTTTTTCTATTTTAAAACTAGAACACTTCTGATGTCTTAAGACCGGAAAACGGTTTTTCTTTTAAAATCTAGAATGTTTTTAATGACTTAAGACCAGCATAAGGCTTTTCTTTTAAAATCTGGTACGATTATGATGTTTCTTATAAACTCTTATTTTATTAAAAATACATATTTGCAAAAGTTAAATCACATAACAAAATTAACTAAACACAAGTTTCAAAACTGTACCTAACTTTATTCTTAAAAAATGATATTTCTAATTTCTTGTAGGAGCACTTGTATGATATGGGTAACGAAATGCTAAAGCAAGGTTACCGCATTTCCCGTCATGTGACATATGCCTATATTTTGGCTAGGGATATTTATAATAAGTTTTTTAAATTCCATTATCCTCAATAGAATTTTTGTTTGGTCTGTTTTGTTTTACGACGTATCAACCTTGGTGGGTTATTTAATGCCGGCTAACTTTTCGATTCGTAGCGATAGTTTGGTAGAAAACAAATATATTTATGTATAGATTTTGACTATTGTCCAATTATTCATATTTTTTAGTACAGTCCCACTTCTTTTAAGAAATATAAAATCCTGGGTGGTCTTATTTTCGTGAAAAGTTTTTTTTAATTACTTGCTTGGTAATTTTTTAATTACTTGCACTAGATCAAAGTTTACACTCTAGCAGTATATGTTTCACTGTAAATCTCTCTTGGCATGTAGTATATATTGGTGATTCTGTGCCCTCTAGTAAATGATGATGGGTGATGTAGGTGTGGCCTATGTGAAGGCAGATCAGCACAACCTGTTCTCTTCTATTTTTGTTGTATTTTAAGTTCAACTTTCTAATGGGTTGTTTTGTTTTACGGCATATCAACCATTTTCAAGTCATTTTGATAAACAAAAGACTTGCGTACATTAACTGCTATTGCTGAAGTTGTCACCCAATTAAGTACTGAACAGGCAGATCACTGCTTAACTATGGTAGCTAGCGGGAGCCAATGTTTTCTACGTGATTTGACCGTAATCTATAGGGTATTCCTTTAGTAAATTACTTAAGTTAGGGATTGAAAATCCAAGGCAAATTAATGTCACAGAAAATGGGTTTATTGTCAGGCTGAAGATAAAAAATAATTGCTCTAAATCAATGGTTCTCAACTTTTCTTTTTTTACCTATTGACCTCCTTTTTATCCTATTTTACTCTGGTGGACCCCCCATATGGACCCCGGTTGAGAACCACTGCTCTAAATAAAAAAAAAAAGACAAAGGATACATAATCTTTAATAATGTTCATTTAATAATGGAGATTCGATCTTAATTTGTCTGGAACCGAAACTACGTTACTGCTTACGTTACATTACCCAAAATCGTCAACACATTGAATAAAAAACAACCTTATATTATATACTCTCAAAATTTGAATATGCCGCCTCAGACGGTGCTAATTGTTTTTTTAAAAACAAGTTTTAATAACTACATGCCCGATATTATATATTTATGTATAGTTTGTTTTATTTTAATATATATTTAAAGTTATCTAACGTATCGAGTTTTACGAGAAAATTATTCAAAAACAATAAATAGTAATTTTTTCAGTATCAAGAGCTTAATTAAAAAAATTACAAATAAATAAATACCAACGATTTTCTGTAAAGTTTATGTGTAATTGAGGGGGACAGGACTAAGTTTCCATTTCAAATTATTTTATATGTATATTTTTTTTTACTCTTTTAATAAATTTGATGATTTTACTTACTTATGATACAAACTCTCCGACATTGAATTTTTAACTCTCACCCCCGTCCAGGCGTATATTTCAAAAATTAATATTTACACCGCCCGGAAGGTGTTTTTTTTTACTAGTATATATAAGTATTGAAATATACCGTGAGATTTCGTTGTTTCTGTCCTCTCAGGTTTTGTCAGACATTATTTAGAGGAAAATTATTTTATTTTTATTATTTGGGTGGTATACGACACTATGCAAACCTAATAATTCATGTATAAGACACAATATTGCTTTAGGGGGAGATTTTGGTGGGAAAATGTCTTTTATGGCGGGAAACACGGTATGTAATTTACCATTTCCATGGCTGTCTTTGTTCGTCCTATCGTGTTCTTGGAATTCTCAGAATTTCAGAGACAAAATCTACCAAGGAACTAGTGCTCCAGTTATTCTAATTTTTTTTCATTGAACAGCTCCACTCGCTAAGTATAATGAATTAAGCATAATAACCTAAATAAGGAAATTTTTGATCCCATACTAAAAACAAAAAAACAAAAAATAAATAAATAAACAAACAAACAAAACAAAACAACAACAAAACAACAACAACAAAAAAAAAAAACAAAATAAACATTATCTATTAATAATAGAAATTCGCTTCCGGTTTTTGTCTGTAACAAAAACGACGTCACTGATTACGTCACACTACCTAAAACGTCATAACATAGAATAAATACACTCAAAATTTGAGCATGCAATGTTAGACAGTCCTCATTGGGTTTTTTAAACAAGTTTTAATAAATACATACCTGGTATTATCTATCTATATATAGTTTGTTTTATTTTGATATATATTTAAAGTTATCAGAACTAAGTTTCCATTTCAATTTAAACATTTTTTAAAACTCCTTTAATACATTTTTAAAAATTTTTTATTCCTTTAATAAATTTGATGATTTTACTTTACTTATGATACAAACTCTCTGATATTAAATTTCAAATCCCATCCCCTCGGCCAATATTTATATTACGTCGCCCAGAGGGCGTTTTTTTATTTTGCTAGTACATATCTATGATTGCATGCATATTTTAACTCTCTGCCAACTAAATTTCCCCACGTCTGTACCAAATTTCTCCTGCATTTTTTACCACTATGTGGGGATATTTCAAAGTTCAATATCTCTTCACTTCAGAACTCATTCTATTGAAATAAGTCCCTATTATTGTAATCCGAGCCCTTTAGCTGAATTATAATAATTATAATTCGAGAGGTGTAGCCAACGGTTTACGGTAGGATTGCAGTGTTTGGAGAGCCAAATATCATATATTTATGAATAGTTTGTTTTATTGTAATATATATTTAAAGTTATCTAACGTATCGGGTTTTACGAGAAAATTATTCGCTCTAAAGTAAACGTATCAAAATTTGTAATAATTAAATTATCATACTGTGATATATCCACAGGTTCTGATAGTATCTAATAATATCTGTTTTGATTGTGTAATGTTTGACTAAAAATAAAATCCTAGTATGTTTAGATGCCGGTTTAGCTCAGTCGGTAGAGCGTTCGGCTAGGAATCCAAGGTTCCTGGTTCGATACCGGCCATCGCCAACTCAGCGTATGAGTAGCGCAGGGATCTGTGCGGTAAAATGAGGAGCTGAGGGTAGGTGTACCGCTCCACCCCAGACGCCAAAATAATGTCCTTGGTCTAGCGCTAGTGAAAAGGGTATAGACTCCCTCGCTGTCTGACTGATACCGACATTAGGCCACTCCGACGACTTTACTTTTTTAAAGTTTGGTTTAGAAGAAAATTAACTTTTTATGAAAGATGGCAAAGAGTTAATTTTGTTACTCTCCGTTGTAAAATCGAATTGTTGACTTTTTTAAAAATCCAGTCAGATTTAAATCAAACCGAAGTTTTATTACTAAATGTATATTTCTTTTTATTTATATAAAAAAGAGAGAGAACTATTAACCCTTTTTCGACCGTTTCACGCTAGACTAAGGAGATTGTTTTTGCGTCTAAGCTGGAGCGCCACAACTTACCATCAATATATTTCTTATATAACATACTACATACCGTCGGATTCACTTCTATCTCTTCATATAATATATATATATATATATATAATATATATATGATGTTTTCTTAGATATGTGATGCGGTGTTAAGTGATTTTTTAACCGGAAATTTATAGCTTTGCAAAAGGGAAATAGTCGAGAATGATCAAGAGTACAACCCCTCCCCAGAAAAATACCCCCAAAGAAAACCCCAAACAACAACCCCCCCCCAAAAAAAAAGCAACAAAGAAGAAAAAAACAACAAAGAAAAAAATAACTACCGTTGGTATGATGCCACAAAATAAGGCATAGACGACCACATATAGGAGGAGAAAGTGACACCGAGCCCTTCAGGAAATAGAGAAAACGGAAGGAACCATGATAGAAAGTCTGTAAGCTGAAATGATGAATATACAAAACATATGTGTATATAAAAAATGCCATCACTGAAATACAACAGAATTAGAATAATACTATTTACCCAACCCCTCTGCCATTTTGTCAGGATGTGACAGAAGGTCACTTTTTGAAGTGGAGTACGGCGGGTTTGAATTCAGAATTTTCGTTCTCCAAGACTGGTTGTCTAAGTAAGTAAAGTCGTCGGGGTGGCCTAAAGTCAGTATCGGCCAATCGGCGAGGGAGTCTATCCTCTTTTCACTAGCACTAGACCAAGAAGATTGTTTTTGTGTCTGGGGTAGGGGGTTCCTAATTCTCAGCTAATCCCTGCTTTTTCTTTGAGGATAAAAAAAATCTCTCTATGCTATGCTCTTGTATTGCAACTACCTACCTAATTTAGTTACACTAAGTGGGGGGAGGGGAATGGAGGGGAAAGGATAGATTGACTAAGCTAAATAAAAACCTCTACCCACCCCCATACCTACACACGTATTCACTACATGGATTTGCTGGAGTACAAGACTTTGAAATTAATTCTGAGTACACCAATCAACTACTGTCCGTACTTTTTTGCCTTCACTGAAATACAACAGAATTAGAATTGTACTATTTACCCAACCCCTCTGCCATTTTGGCACAATGTGACAGAAGGCCACTTTTGAAGTGGAGTACAGCTGGTTTGAATTCAGAGTTTTCGTTCCCCAAGAACTTGGTTGCCTAAGTAAATAAAGTCGTCAGTGTGACCTAAAGTCGGTATCAGCCAAACTGCGATTTTGATTTTTGATTAATTTTAGGTTAAGGTCATCCTTGTAGAAGAGCAGTAGTGGTACTATTTAAACCATACTTTTCCAAAGGATATTAGTCTGAAATTGAATGTAATAGCGCTATGAGAATTTGAACTCGCTAACTATGATGTCGAAGTCTAGCACGTTAGCCACTACGTCACTGGGACAACCCCGCCCTCATCCCTGATGGTGTAGAGTATTGGATATGTGGCAGATGCTCTTTTGCACACACACCAGGATATATATATATATATATATAATATATATATATATATATAGAGTGGCCTAAAGTCGGTATCAGCCAAACTGCGAGGGAGTCTATCCACTTTTCACTTGCGCTAGACCAAGGAGATTGTTTTTGCATCTAAGATGGAGCGCCACAACTTATCATCAACTCCTTACTTTACCGCACAGATCCCTGTGCTACTCTTATGCTGAGTTGGCGAGGGCTGGCATCGAACCAGGAACCATACGCCTGATCTAAAGAGGCCCTACAGTGTATATATATATATATATATATATATATATATATAATTCTCGCAAGCTTTTTTTTCTGCTTTGTATTTGGTTCTTTAAAATATTGAGGATATCAAGCGAGAAAATGATTGCTAATAAACCTCCGTCTACAGAAAATAACTGAGGAAGGTTGAAAAACACACCAGCGAAAACGTTGTGATAAAGCATTAAAAGAACGATTCAAAGTATCATTTATCAGACATATCTAATAAGATTTGTTTGCATCCGTCTGCCTACTAAAGACGATGGCGTAGTGTCAACTTTTTAAAAAATCTGCAACTGTGAATAAAAAAGTGGACACTACGCCATCGTTTTTAGTAGATGGACGGATGCCAACACTTCATATATTCTTTAAAATATTCCCTAAATGCACATCAAATCCAACTTGTAAAATTGGTATTTTTTATCACTTTTATCGCTTTGATTATATATATATATACATATATAGTATAATAAAAAATTGAAAAAACACAGGTTTAAATGAGTTAAGTGGTGAGTTTATTGGCCGACGCTGCAGTGTTTCGATCTATTAATTAGATCATCTTCAGGGCTTTTGTTGGTATGTGGAAGGTGATAAAAACTTTTTTTCCTCAGACTTCAAATTTTAAACAGACCGATAAACAAGGACTATTACTCGCCTTTCTCCTTATTCTGAGATAAAAAAATTTTTATCACCTTCCACATACCAACAAAAGCCCTGAAGATGATCTAATTAATAGATCGAAACACTGCAGCGTCGGCCAATAAACTCACCACTTAACTCATTTAAACCTGTGTTTTTTCAATTTTTTATCATACTACATACCGTCGGATTCACTGCCTTTTATTCACACACACACACACATATATATATATATATATATAACATTGACAGGTGCGATTAACATATTTGTATATATATGTATATATGTATATATATAAAAAGGCCCAGGCATACAAAGGTGGCCAGCGTAAATGCGGACTTTGCATCGAAGAAAAATTGTGCATCCTACAAAATACAAACACAAACTTATTGAACAAGAGAAGCGAACTCGTTTCCAAATGTAGACATTTCAACAAATTTTTATTGAGCCATTTATCACCTGAAGCTAATTAATCCCCTAATTTTCTCCCTCTTTTTATCTAAAAAAATCCATTTGGACACCGCGTGCATTAAGACCTAAGCATGTTTATTTTTTTAATACAACTTTAGCGCTATAACATTCCATCGTGTGAATACGCTTCACGTTTATATAAACACTAAACAAACCACCGTTTTTTTTTTAAATATCAAAATCTTAACATTTGGACAGTCTCACCTGAGGATTGCAGTAAGCATGAAACTAATCGTAACGAGATATTAAATCCATAATATCTAATATTTGATTGTAAAGCTGCTCTGCAATTTTAGCATTGAGCACCTTTATATGACAATAATTGTCTCATTCATTCTCTATTCATTCTAAATTATATATATATATATATGTTTAGCCTTACATTTGAACATATATGCCCGCCTAAATTCATTAATTATTAACTAATTAATTTTCAAAATTAGGTATGACTTCAATTAAGCACATATCCTCCAAAAATTGTCGGCTTAAAGCCATATAAAAATAAACACATTTGTTTGTTTACTTAACCTCATATATATATATATGTGTGTGTGCGTGTGTGTGTGCGTGTGCATGTGCCTGTTCAACAGTTTTTGATTATCATTCCTGATCTGGCTCACCCTCTAAGCATAAACGTATTTGTTTATTAACTATCTAATTCTTTTTTTTTATGTTTTAAACAACACCATAGTTACCTTTATTTTTCTTTACACTTGCATTGTGATAGCCTTCAAAATCAACTATCAAACCAATATATATATATATATATATATATATATATATATATATATATATGAAGAAAGATAAGGAAGAGGGAATGTTTTAACATTTTCTGAGAGGGTTAATCCTCATCGGGGTGGCCTTAAGTCGGTATCAGACAGACAGTGAGGGAGTCTATCCCCATTTCACTTGCGCTAGACCAAGAAGATTATGTTTTTAGCGTCAGAGGTGGAGCGCCACACCTACCATCAGATCCTAAATTTACCGCACAGATCTCTGTGAGGGCCGGTATCGAACCAGGAACCTTGAAGTTCCCAGCAGAACACTATCGACTGAGCTAAACCGGCCCTAATATGATGTTATACGTCTAGCAGCCAGTTCTTTTTTTTTTATTAAAAGCATTTTATTGAAATATCAGAGAACGTGCCATGGTCACTTGCTGATATGCAAACAAAGATGTTTATATTTAAAAGGGATTTATATGCAAGCAAAGATGTTTATATTTAAAAGGGATTTATATGGAAACAAAGATGTTTATATTTAAAAGGGATTTATATGCAAACAAAGATGTTTATATTTAAAAGGGATTTATATGCAAACAAAGATGTTTATATTTAAAAGGGATTTATATGCAAACAAAGATGTTTATATTTAAAAGGGATTAAAAAATCAGAATATCATAATATCTTAGATATAAATATCTTCATATTGCGTAGAACAAGTTAAGTGAAAGCCAAGCCCCTTTGTCAAGAGATGACACTGGGCAAACAAGGATGTTTGTATTTAAAAGGGATTTCTAAAATCCCAATATCTTAAAGGTAAAAATATTCAGACTTACGTAGGAAGGGATGAATGTCGGCTTTTAGATTTTGTCAAGTGAGAAATCTTGGGGATGAGGATACAAATGCAGAAGAAGAGCGTAGACCTCGTGACCGAGACCGGCTATGGGGAGAGTTTTGAGATGAGAAACTTCAAAGGAAGAAGCAGTGATTAAGAGTCGGCATGGAAGAAATATCTCAGCCGAGGGCAGATCAGAGTTATAAGATGTACGCAAAATCGCCTCTCCTATTCATGAACTTACCCAACAACAGCAAGCACTCCGGTAAAAATTGGCCAATTTAAGACGAGGACATAAAAACATTTAAAATTGTTTGCGACTGTCCTCAAATCAGTTACTGGTTGAACTTTCTGCCGGCAAGACCTCATTAATTAAGCTGTAAAAGTGATAACATTTAAAAGAACTAAAATCTATTTCGCGAACACATCATCTTCAAAGCCTCCATCTTCCTGAGTCCACAACACTATACTCTGATACAATGCACGCACCCACATGTCATATACTCCTCATATTGCCGCACTACTAGACAATAACTTGTGAGCACACAGCACTGTTCATGTTCCTGACACTAATATATTATTCTGTGTACTAGACAAGAGACTTTGATGAGTTGTGGTGCACTCAGAGCACTGTCATGTTCCTGACACGTATATTACTGCTGTACTAGACATGAGACTTTGATGAGTTGTGGTGCACTAGATCACTGTTCATGTTCCTGACACTAATTATTTATGATTGTGGCACCAGAGCACTGTTCATGTTCCTGACACTAATACATTATTCTGTTACTAGACATGAGACTTGATGAGTTGTGGTGCACCAGAGCACACTGTTTCATGTTCCTGACACTAATACATTATTCTGTGTACTAGACATGAGACTTTGATGATTTGTGGTGCACTAGATCACTGTTCCTGTTCCTGACACTAATACATTATTCTGTGTTACTAGACATGAGACTTGATGAGTTTGGTGCACTAGATCACTGTTCATGTTCCTGACACTAATATATTATTCTGTGTACTAGACATGAGACTTGATAGTTGTGGGCACTAGATCACTGTCATGTTCCTGACACTAATATATTATTCTGTGTACTAGACATGAGACTTGATGAGTTGTGGTGCACTAGATCACTGTTCATGTTCCTGACACTAAATATTATTCTGTGTACTAGACATGAGACTTTGATGAGTTGTGGTGCACTAGATCACTGTTCATGTTCCTGACACTAATACATTATTCTGTGTACTAGACATGAGACTTTGATGAGTTGTGGTGCACTAGATCACTGTTCATGTCCTGACACAAATATAATTCTGTGTGTACTAGACATGAGACTTTGATGAGTTATGGTGCACCAGAGCACTGTTCATGTTCCTGACACTAATACATTATTCTGTGTACCTGACATGAGACTTTGATGAGTTGGGGTGCACCAGAGCACTGTTCATGTTCCTGACACTAATATATATTCCGTGTACTAGACATGAGACTTTGATGAGTTGTGGTGCACCAGAGCACTGTTCATGTTCCTGACACTAATATATTATTCCGTGTACTAGACATAAGACTTTGATGAGTTGTGTGCCACCAGAGCACTGTAGACAATAAATTTCATTATTCTTATTAAATGAAGTAAATTTTGAAGAAAATATTTTATGGGTAATTCTTTGTTAATCTCGCAACTCTTTTCCATCATGGGAGATTTACAGTTCAAAAATCGACTACTCTACTGCACAAACAGTTCTAGATATCCTGTATTTTGCATTTTCTACTCCAGCTCCCCTCTTAAGAACAGCACTCTGTTGGGTTTGCCGACGCTCGCATGACATGCAACACTCCACTTTGGCCCTTATTTAGGCTAGACAGGTATTTGGGAGGCACGCTTTGATTAATCGCTGATCACCAGTATGATTGTCCCAATTTTGCCCTGATGGCAACGCAACACTTTTTATCATAGAAGGTGGTGATTGAATTACCAACATTATATATTTGGAATTATACATATTACAAGTAACTATACAGATTTGAATTAACATCAGAAAAACACTACAGCTTTGGACTTTAATACAAATTAAAAGGCTCCCTATATTGGTTGTTTTTGTTTTACGGCATCTCATCCCTTTTCGGGTGATTTAATGCCGAAACAAATTAAGTCCTAGCAGCTATATGATAAAGTCCGAAACAAGTTTTGATCGAATTTTTAATTTAAGGAATACGGTCGAGCTCACACGTTCACAAAAGCAGTCTCTCTCAGATCCCCACGAGTGCATTCTTTCTCGAGTTTTGCAATC
>CM042160.1:127500-130000 GCA_023376005.1 Doryteuthis pealeii
AACGGTCATTATTTCTACATTGAGGGGATTTCTCACCATGTTAAGTTTAGTGTACATACATACATAAACTTTTAAAATAGTTGGATTGTTTGCTAGCAAAAGATTATATATATATATATATATATATATATATATATATTAGAGAGAGAGAGAGAGAGAGAGAGAGAGATGTAGACTGATAGCTGGATTATTAGCTACAGATATGGACAAACAAATAGATACATATATCTAAAAAGATAGATTTGAATATTTAAAAACGGATAGATAGATATGAACTCACAGAGATAGATTGAATATACTGAATTTGATTGATAGATAGATAGATAGATAGATAAATTGACAGATATGTACATACCGATAGATAGATAAAAAATACTGATATATATATATATATATATATATAGGGGAGAGAGATAAATAGATAGATAAACTGACAGATAGATATGAACATACCGATAGCAATAGCATAATCTTTACAGATCACTGCCGATCCTATAACCCCACCACCTGAACCTTTACTCTCATGAGCCCTCAAATGACTCATCGAACCCGCTGCAGATCCACAAAGGTTGATGCAAATATGACATAGGAAGGACGTCCTTCATGTTGTATCAGATGATAAAACGGCACCACCATATGTCTCTTAAGACCAGAAGCTGACTTACAGACTTCATGATTGATAGAAACATACCGATATATATATATATATATATATATATATAAACAGATTGAGAGAGATGCATATAAAAGGAATGGGATAGATAGATAGATATAAAAAAAGTCTGAGAAAGATAGCTATATAGATATGAAAAGGCTGAGATTGTTTGATCGATCAATATATATATATATATATATATATATAGGGGGGAGAGAGAGAGAGGAAGAGAGAGAGAGGGGGAAGAGAGAGAAATATGAACAAACGAGATAGATAGATATATAAATAGGTAGTTATAAACTGACTGATAGTTTGATATATATATAAGATATATAAATATATATAGAGAGAGGGAGACAGACAGACAGAGAAAGAGTGTGTGTATGTGTGTGTTTGTGAGAGAGAGAGAGAGAGAAAGAGAGAGAGAAAGAGAGAGATATGGAGAGACTGATCTCTGGATTACTAGCTAGCAAGATAATCAGATGGATGTACACAAATGAATGAATTAACGATTGGGAACGACCACTAATTCTACATTAAGGTGCTCAATACACGTATGCTCTTTCAGTCTATGTTATGCTTAACACATACATACACGAATAAACACGTTATGGGAAAGAGAAAGAAACAGTCAAAAATATGTATGTGTGAGCGATGCACACACATAAACGCATACGTTATGGAACAGAGAAAGAAACAGTAAAAATTACACACACACACACACACGTTATTAAACAGAGAAAGAAACAGTAGAAAGTACACACACATATATATTTACCAACCCCTCCGCACGAGCAGGATGCGACCCAAGGTCAATTTCTTGAGCGGATTTTAACAGGTTTGAATTCAGAGTTTTCCTTCTCCTAGACCGGTTGCCTAACCAAGGTTAAAGTGTCCAGTGTGCCCTACTATTTACCCATAACTGGAGGGAGAGTAGGATTCATACCTTTCCAAAGGTTATTAGCGCTGAAATGTAATCACCACGGCCAGGATTTGAACTCGGGTCGACAAGCCCATTTCCTATGACTTTAACCACTACACCACGCGCACACACATAAACACATACGTTCTGGAAAATAGAAAGAAAGTGCTGAAAGTACGCCCACGCATAACACACACACACACACACACACCACACACACACACACAGAGGCAAATAACACACACATACACACATACACACTCACATGCATGTTCTGGAAAAGATAAATAAACATTAGTAAGTACGCACACACACAGAAAATACACACATATACGTACAGAAACATACACACACACACACATAAAAGCACGTGTTATGGAAAAGAAAAAAAAACAGTATAAAGTAAACACACACCACACAAGATCAAATACCACACACACAAAATCAAATACCACACAAATAAAATCAAATACACACACACAAAATCAAACACCACACACACAAAATCAAACACCACACACACACAACAAAATCGAATACCATACACACACACACAAAATCGAATACCATACACATAAAATCAAATACCACACACACACAAAATCGAATACCACACACACTCAAAATCAAATACCACACACACTCAAAATCAAATACCATACACATAAAATCAAATACCACACACACAAAATCAAATACCACACACATAAGATCAAATACCAACGTTAACTGTAGCGCAGTCTATTGTTGTCGTTGTGGCAGCATTAACCCAGGGTGGGCTGGGCCGGCTCTATAGAATTATAGGCCGAGCCTACTTGGCGATCCGATGCGAGTGATTGTGTGATCTCCAGACAGTCACGTTTCCACCGGCGCAATCCGTAGACACGGGGACCGATATTTCGTTCAAGAACAGCCCTCACCGT
>CM042160.1:135000-152500 GCA_023376005.1 Doryteuthis pealeii
TGGAAATTAATTTTGTTTAAGGATGATTTATATTGTTTTATGTATAAAGCTTCTAGTATTTGGAGTTTTTGTTTATTTTTTTCTTTGTGCAGAATGTGTGTATTTTCCGTTAGAATATTTCGGTAATTAGAGTGGGGGCATGAATGTAATTTTAGGTGTTGTGAAATAGAGCTATTATCTGTTAAATGGAGGGTTAGACGACGTGACAATGTGGTTGAGGTGAATCCAATGTATGTATTTTCATTTTCTGGGAGACTGCAATCTCCTAGGGGACATTTAAATCTGTATACTACATTGGTCTCATTAAGTCATCATCAATTCTTCTCCTTCCAGCCTCCACATTAATATAAAACAAAAAAACTGGAACACATCACCCCTGATGATGGCACTTCGAAGTGCCGAAAGTACTCGGGACCTGAACTTTGGTGGAATTATCAACGAATTCCACCCAAATATTAAAGATTTGGCCAGAAAACTCGAAAAGATCAAAAATAAAATTGTTAAATAGGAGATGTGTCTTTTGTTTAATTCTACATGTATAAATGAAAGAATGCTGCCCAAATACACACACACACACACACATATATATATATATATATTTATATATATATAAATGTATGTATATATGAACGTAAAAGGAGTCAGATATTATCTACCTTGGTTTCAACTTCAGAATAATATTGACAGTATAATTCTGAAAATCCTTTAGGTGAAACCTAGGTAGGTAGTATCAGACTCAATCTAAGTTTTCTATATTTTGCTCAACTTCGGGTATTGAGCACTTTTAATATATTAGCTTAGTTGTCTCTTTCGCTTGCTTTTATTTTTGCCGATCGCTTTTGTGAGCAGTTTTGCGTACGGATGATTCGGCTTTTTCTTTTCTTTTCTTTTCTTTTTTTCTTTTTTCCTCAATTGGACTACCGGATTTTTTCACCGTTCAAGTCATAGAAATGAAATTAAAATGATATATGGCATTTTAAGTCAACGATAACTTCCTCAAACGTGAAAAAAATTGAAATTATGATTTTTTCGTGTATCAAATGTTTTTTCCTTTGTTCTGTTTTTTTAAAAAATTTTTAATAATTTTTAATAGATTTCCGTAATAATCTTTTTATACGGTTTATAGCTTAGTTGTGGTACAATGTCACATGTATGAGGCACCCAGTGAGAATGTCAGTCATTAGTGATGTTCCGCTAGCCTAGTTTCCTAAACTTTACACTCTGCGAGGCGCTGCTTTCACTACAAAGTCAAAAATGAGTAATGATATCATGTGGTTTCGCTGGGGTAGACTTATTAAGAAAGAAATTTAATTCAAATAGCCGTACCTGACCCCAGGGGTAAAGGACAGCATTATTCCAGACCCCACGTTTGTTTAAGCAGATTAAAAAAAAAAAACTTTTACTTACATTTTGGTCGCCTTATTATGGTAAATAGGCTATTTTAGCAAAACAATTACTTATAGGTAGTGAGTTCGATCCTCACTGAGATCCAGGCTTACAGACTAGTACCAAATCTGAGCTATAGGTTTAAAAAAAAATTTAAAAGGCACCTCGTGGGGTGCAGTGGTTGGCAAGCTAGGCTAGCAGATAAAAGATAACAAGTTCAATCCTCACTGGACGACGTACATTTTTGGCTTTCGACGCAATTAAACCAAGCTCAGTAAATAACCACGCACACATACAAACACAAAACACACACACATATATATTTGGGAATAAAAGGCCTTAAATACCATGGGTATCGTGGTTATGGACCATTTCCACTCGCGATACCCATGGTATTTAAGGCCTTTTATTCCCAAATAACTTTGCTCTGTTTACAATAATTAAACATTGAGCTCTCTTACGGAACCTGAACTCTACAACAAACTACTGGTAGAGAATTAGGACCCACCTAGAATCACCTTGTACCAAGAAACTTGGTACCGCACCAAAGTATATATATATATATATATATATATATATATGTATGTGTGTGTGTGTGTGTGTGTGTGTGTGTGTGTTTTTAAATACGTAATCAAATAAGGTATTATTTCCAACAATTTTCGAACAAAATTACGTCACACGCTTCGAATGGGGACGCCAACGATACATGACGTTTTAAATTAAATTATGTCCTTTTCTCATATTTGAATATCAATAGAAGTCAACACATACTAAACGCAGAGTCTCGCAGACTTCTGCTTACTAACAAATAAACAGACAAAAGCCCCTACGAAGGTTTGTTAAACAAACCGAAACGCTGTAGCGTCGGATTAATAAACATCACCCGTCAAGGAAATGTGTGCCTTTTCATTTTTACAAAATTCACACGTCTGACTGTTTCTCTGTTTATTGTCTGATGATATCGCGAGGTATTGCTGGGGTGTCCTTTATTTATTAAAAATAGTCTAACACACCCCTGATAATTTAGCTTAGGAATGTGTAAAAACTTACATAGAATGTGATGAGTAAAGAATTTAGTAAATCCGACAAAATGTGGTTGAAAATAGAGGAAAAAGTGGATATAACAACACAGCAACTAAATTCAATTGATATTTCGCCTCGTGTTCAGTGAGGCTTCCTCAGAATATATTGTGAGACAAATGCTTTTACAGTCTGCTTTTATACTGAAAGGTAATTTTTTGGTGCCGGTAAAGGATGGCAAAAGGAGAGGGTTTGGGTGTGTGGTATAGAGAGGGAAGTGAAAAAAGGAGGGGTGGGTTTAATTTGTGGGGTATGGTATTTTTATGGGGTCAGTTTGTTGCCTCTGAAGAAATTTGATAGTCAGGATGTAGGCCAGTGTGTCTGAGAGGAATTATGGATTAATTAAATTAAATTAAATTAAATTACCATCCTAAAGGTGACCTTGACCTCTGGAATGCTACGTGATGGGCTCCAAGAAAAATTAAGGAATAAGCGTGATCACCGTGACCTGATGATTTGGCGATTCTCGTATGTGGCATGGGCTGGTGGCCCAGAGGTAGAGTTTCGCCTTTGCATTATGAGGTCGCTAGTTCGAGCTCAAGTAGTAGAGATCATGGTATTCACTGCTGAGGCGACCAAATAAGGACGAAACAGCTGTCCAGTCTTCCGCATGTCACATACGGTTTTTTCCGACTTTTCTGGTCATAGTAAAGTGGTAGCCTATTGTCAGTACCAGCCGGGCACCGAGGGAGTCTATCCCTTTTTCACTAGCGCTTGACCTGAGAGATTGTGTTTGCGTCTGGGGTGGAGCGTCACACCTACCAGCAGCTTCCCACTTTACAACACATATCCAAGCTGTGCTACTCATACGCTACTTGCGAGTTGGCGAGGGCCCGTAACGAACCTTGAGTTTCCACGGTGGATGGTCTACAGACTGTGTTAAACTCGCTACAAGGGGACACTTGAAACCAACGCTAATAACACAAACGCTAATAAATGTATTACGGTTGTTTATTACACATATCCGTTCGCTTCACTTCTCTACGTTCAAAGTCGGTTGCTAAGAATACTCTTTACACGAACTAGCAAATATATGCACCCTCCGGGTGCAAGTATTTAAGTTTTAATGTAATAAAATATTGTATTAAATTAGAAAGGCTAATGAAACTAAATAAGAATACAGATAAAAATTGAAACAGAGGGAGTATAATAACAGATTTGAAACAGAGGGAGTATAATAACAGATTTGAAACAGAGGGAGTATAATAAAAAATGGAACAACTGAAACTTACTCTTCCATCACTCTCGTCTTTTATTGTTATTTTTTCTAATTTAAGTATTTAGTTATAAGAGGAAGTAAAGAATAAAATGACAGTTATTTTAGTTAGAAATCAATAATACTAAGCACATATTTATTAAATTCGATTTTTTAATATTAAGATGCAAATTAGCCTTCCTGTTCACATTGTAAACCGCTATTTTGTTGTATATATAAATATAATTGCATGTTGTCAGTATGTAGACATAGTTAACAGTATTAATAATGTGAAACAATTTTATTAATAATTGAGGTAAAAATAAGGATAAATTCATGGTGAATGTGACGACAATAACTAAGGTAATTGTGACTTG
The DNA here is from genome assembly GCA_023376005.1 of Doryteuthis pealeii. NCBI lineage: Eukaryota > Metazoa > Mollusca > Cephalopoda > Myopsida > Loliginidae > Doryteuthis > Doryteuthis pealeii. The sequence goes on from CM042160.1 coordinate 139,039, forward strand.
AGTAGTGATTTAGTTTCGGTTACAGACAGAAAAACACAATCTCCATTATAATAAGAAACGCATGGGCACGCGAAAAGGGTTTCATAAAAGAGAAGAGTTCTCTTAAAGAAAGATAACCCAAGTTATCTTTCTTTGTTCCATGATATTAACATTAATTAACAGACTGGTCACAGTAATTTAATTCAATGAACTAAAAAGTTTTTTTTCCTTTTGATATAAAATTACACACACACGGTTTCTCTGTTTGTTGTCTGATGATATCGCGAGGTATTGCAGGGGCGCGTCCTGAATTAGTGAATTGTATTGTTGCGTTTAGAGTTTGTGTTTGTAACTTGTTTACAAGAAAGGGTTAAAGTTTTTTTGTGGCTGTTTGACTCATCTTGAATTATTGGCAGTGATTTTTTTATTCAAGTCGGAGGTTTTGTAGTTGGCATAGTTTTTTTTATTTAAAAACAACAAGTATTTAGTGTAATTTAAAAAATGAAAGGAACATTGACTTACCAAGTTTGGTTTATCGACGAACAACAGCGGATATGATTGAAGTCTACAAATATACACATGGTTTTTATTCAACGAACTTTGACCTACTAAACATTGCCTCAAAATAACAATACCAGGGGACATAAATTAAAACTCTTTAAAAAATGTTTGTAAAACAAACGCAAGACAAAATTATTTTAGTAACAGAGTGGGGAATACAGGGAATAAACTACCATCATCAATAGTGAATGCCCCATCTCTAAACTCCTTCAAGGCAAGGTTGATAATCTGTAGAAAGAATATAAATATTCTGTGGAATTAAGATGAATATTTATAAGGAACAGCTGACAGGTCTCAGACCTAATATAGTAGCTGAAAGGATATTATTATTATTATTATTATTTTTATAAAACAGTGGCCAGTCTACTAACAAAATGGCTACTCTCTAACAAGATGGCCGACGGATAAATATTTCAGCTTTTTCATATTTACTTGTATAGATGATTCAAAAGGAGGATTTAATAAAAACTAAATGACTAATTTATTACCAGATTTCCGATGAAATGATTCCTTGGTTATAGACGATATACTTACAATTTCTGAAGCACACACACACCACGCACGCACACACACACACACACACACACACACACACATAAAATAATATATGGTTCTCACTACCTCACTTGGAGAGCTAGTTATTTTGTGCCATTTGTAGCAGAGTGCTCAATATCAGTGATAGAGCTGTTATATATATATGTGTGTGTGTGTGTGTGTGTGTGTGTATGTTTGTGTGTATTCACATGTCCATGTTAATATATATTATATATATATATATATATATATATATATATATATATATATATATATATTGTCAAATATATATTCTTACACACAAAAATATATATACATATATATATACAGAATATAAGAGTTATTATAAGCAAATATTGACGTATGTTCAGTTTCCATCTATCTATCTATCTAGCTAGCTACTTGTGTCTATACATTTCTTTGTATACGTATTTACAATGATTACAATCAAGGATTAATATTTTATCATTTTTTTGCCATTCCCTGGAAAAGAAATGAATTGTCCTTCTTTCTATATTTTTTCTTATTTCATTCTTCCATATTTCGTTCCTTTTTCATTTATCTATTTATTAATCTTTTTCCTTCCAAATCAGTCTCCTTTCTTCCTTTTCTTTTCAAATTTCCCCCTCTCTCTTTTCATTTTTCGTTCTGCTCTCACTCACTTACTCTTTCTTTCTTTCTTATTCACTGTTTTACACGTATCCCTTCCTTTTATGTGGGATTTCTTTCATTCTTTCTTTCTTTCATTTCCCTCTACTTCCTTTTTTGTTTTTCTTTAATCTCTCTCTTTCTCCTATCTGTTTCTTTCTTTCTATTTTTCTCTCTTTCTTCTGATTCATTCTTTTCTCTCTCTTTTTTCTAATATTTTGCACGTAGCATTTCCATTTGGTGGTCAATTTATTTATTTCCTGATTTCATTCAACCTGTTTGTTTTATTTACTTGTTTTCTTCTTTCTTTCTTTCTATTTGATTTCATTCATTCTTTCTTTCTGATTTCATTCATTCCTTCTTTCTTTCTTTCTGATTTCATTCATTCCTTCTTTGATTTCATTCATTCCTTCTTTCTTTCTTTGATTTCATTCATTCCTTCTTTCTTTTTTTTCTATTTGATTTCATTATTCTTTTTTTCTTTCTTTCTTTCTTTCTGATTTCATTCTTCTTTCGTTCTTTCTTTTTTCTTTTTTCTTTCTTTCTATTTGATTTCATTCTTCTTTCGTTCTTTCTTTTTTCTTTCTTTCTATTTGATTTCATCTTTCTTTCTTTCTTTCTATTTAGATTCCATTCTTCTTTCTTTCTTTCTATTTAGATTTCATCTTTCCTTCTTTTTTCTTTCTATTTGATTCCATTCTTCTTTCTTTCTTTCTATTTAGATTTCATTCTTCTTTCTTTCTTTCTATTTAGATTTCATTCTTCTTTCTTTCTTTCTATTTAGATTTCATTCTTCTTCTTTCTATCTTGCTTTATTTATTAATATCAATTTTTTGAAACACTATGTATTTCTAATAATGTGTTCTACGCATTTGAATATATCGTTTTAAGATCCTTTTTTCCGTCAAAATGGTGGGCTTAGGAGGTTAGGGTCGTTAAAGAAAGAAATTAAACACCATTTACAGAAATTTTCCACCATTTTCTTAATCGTAAAAATTCTAAAGTCCAGAAAGTCAAAACATTCAACCTTCCCGCGCAGAAAACAAAAGAAGGATTCTAACTAAAGGATATTTTGAAAATATTCTTATTCATCCAAAACAATTTTCATGTACATTAGAGTGTAAATACACCCCCCCACACGATATTCTTGAAAAGTAATCGAAAAAAACGACCAACAACGTAAAAGATTTTCACTGTTTAAAGTTTCTCTGTATATTTTTACTAATATTTCATATATCTCTATCTATCTATCAAAGATAAACTTAACGAGTCAGATAAACCTACTAAAAGTTTCGCTGTACCAATAGATTGTTTTTTCTTTTGGTCAAATATTGTACCAATAGATTATTTTTCGGCGGTACGATTATCTTGGTCTTTTTTTTCTCCCCGGGTGATGTTTGGTAGTATATTTTTACAATCAAACTATTTGCTGGTTTTTTTCTCATCGCGAGGATTTAACAAGTTTGGTATATTAAATCATATCTATCTATCTCTTTCTCTCTCTCTCTCTCTCTCTATATATATATATATATTTCGGTATTATACCATCTTCAGGATATATTACTTAACAGTGTCCTGAAGATGGTATAATACCTAAATGCTTAAGTATTGACACATAAAATTGTTTCCCCTGATCATAACACCCTGTGTTTGTTATATTTTTTAAATATTTTCTTCTCATATTGTCGGATTAATTTCCTCACCGTATTTCCATATATATATATATATATATATATATAAAAAGAAGGTCCGGAAAATGTATTTTGTTCTCAGAAAATTTTTTTTCTGAGAACAAAATACATTTTGCGGACCTTTTTTTTTTTAATATAAAATATTGAATTTTCTCCCGTTGGAACCAGAACAACATATATATATATATATATATATATATATATATATATATATATATATGTGTGTGTGTGTGTGTGTGTGTCAGTTTGTTCATAAATATCTATCGTAGTTAAGTTATATGTTTTTATCTCAATTTGTTCGTATCTATCTATCTATCCATCTATCTGTCCGTGACTCTTTATAGGTCCATGCTTATTTGCAACATAGTCCCACCTACATTTCTACGTTGTCTCATTGTTATTACATATTTATGCTCGTTATATATCTACAATCATTTATTTATCAGGTTATGAAAAATAAATAACGAAAATTCATCCAGAAAAGAAGAATAGAAAGTCATTTTTAGACGACGTTTTTAGTGGTCTTTCTTTATCATTCTATTTATCAGTTCTTTCTTTCTTTCTGATTTCATTCTTCTTTCTTTCTTTCTTTCAATGTTTCTTTCTTTCTGATTTCAATCTTCGTTCTTTCTGATTTCATTTCTTTCTTTCTTTCTTTCTGATTTCATTTCTCTTCGTTCTTTCTTCTTTCTGATTTCATTCTTCGTTCTTCTTTCTTTCTGATTTCATTCTTCGTTCTTTCTTTCTTTCTGATTTCATTCTTCGTTCTTTCTTTCTTCTGATTTCATTCTTCGTTCTTTCTTTCTTTCTGATTTCATTCTTCGTTCTTTCTTATTTCATTCTTCGTTCTTTCTTATTTCATTCTTCGTTCTTTCTTTCTTTCATTCTTTCTGATTTCATTTTGATTTCATTCTTCGTTCTTTCTTTCATTCTTTCTTTCTGATTTCATTCTTCGTTCTTTCTTTCTTTCTGATTTCATTCTTCATTTTTCATTCATTCTTTCTTTCTTTCTGATTTCGTTCTTTCTTTCTTTCTGATTTCGTTCTTTCTTTCTTTCGTTCTTTCTTTCTTCCGTTTTCCTTTCATTTTTTCTCTTTTGTCTTCTGTCTCTTTACTTTGCTTAATTTCTCATCTTATTATAATGAAAATTCCGCATCTCTCTGTCTGTAACCAGAACTATGTCACTGCTTACGTCACTATACCCTTAGGAATAACCTAAGTTTATCAATGAGTATCTAATTTATAGTCATAATCAAAATCATTAATACGTAAAATAAATCTTATTTATCAACGATGTCTATGAACATGTGAATAAGATTTGCTTCGAAACAGCCCATGTTATTCGTGCATTTAAAATCGTACAATGCGTCCTATATATCAATAAGAAATAAAGGTTCAAATGATATATGGTTTTCATTCCTTCGATATTTTTATATTAATAAATAATAACTTGGTGTAAGTAAAGTCGTCAGAGCGGCCTAATGTCGGTATCAGCCAGACAGCGAGGGAGTCTATTCCCTTATCACTAGACCAAGAAGATTATGTTAGCGTCTGATGTGGAGCACCACACATACCATCAGCTCCCCACTTTACCACACAGGTCCCTGTGCTACTCATACGCTGAGGGCCGGTATCGAAAGAGGAACCTTGTGATTTTTAGCCGAACGCTCTACCGACTGAGCTATCTCTAACAGTATTGTTTTATTCTCCAACGTTTAATACATTGAGAATCAAATCTATGAATTATTTTGTATAGAAACCAATTAAAATATAATTTAAATAAGTAATCTTTTTATATGCGTTCTTATTTAATTTCGTTAGTCTTTCTAGTTTAATATATTCCATTACGTTTAAATTTAAATACTTACCCCCCGAGGGCGCATATTCTTGCTAGTTGAAATAGAATTCTCTTGTCTATATCAGTAACTCTTTCATTTTTCTTTCCTTCTTTCTTTCTTTCTTCTTTCTTTCTTTATCCCCCCTTCTTACATACTTACTCTTTCTTCCAACCCCTCCTTCATTTCTTTAATATTTCTTCATTTCTTTCTTTCTTCCTCCCTCATTCCTCTCTTTCTTCATTCTCCCTCTTTCTGTTTCCCTCCCACTTACTTATTCTTTCTATCTCCCTCTTTTCTTCCTGTTGTTTCTTTCATCCCTCTACCTTCCCTTCTCTCCCATTACTTCCTTTCCTTTCTTTCTCCCTCCCACCTTCCCCTCTCTCATCTCCCCTCCTTTCTTTCTTCTTTCCTTCATCTCATCATTTTTTCTTCTTCATTGGCTCAAACTGACTGTGGTTTCCTTATTTAAGAGTTAGAATTCTTGTGAAGTTTATTTGTAGCAAAATGTCAATACTAACAGCACCTAGCTTACAGGGTGGCAGCTTGAAGATATCGGATTCAAGCTGGGGTTGCTATCGGAGCCGATACGATGCCCAAGAACCCGTAATCGGCGATGGTGATAGTCCATCACTGACGACCACCCTGTATGCATCTACAAGATGTAGTGTACGACTCTCATCATTTTTTTTTTTTTTACAAACGGTACTTTCGTGTCATTTTTCCTTCCCCGTATCTCTTGCGGACTCGTTACCATACTCGAAAAATTACCGAGTTATGAAGGTAAAAAACCCAGACCCCCCCCCCAAAAAAAAATGAAAAACAACACCAAACAAATAAACAAAAAACAACAACAACAAAATATCAAAGCAAGCAAACAAAATTAAAAATACCATTTAAAAAAAAAGTGTAAAGAAATTTAAAGAACAAACATAAACACTAAAATTCCTAAAAAGGTTTTAATTCCTAAAAAAACAAACAAAAAACAGAAAAGATTTGCTATATTACTTGTCTTACTTCATTTTTTTTTAAATCTACTTTTTTTTTTCTAAATTCAAAAATTTGCTGTATCCAAATTTCTACTTATATATATATATATATATATATATACACTTAAAATATCTCGTTTCAATAAATATGCATCCGAAGCTTTCGACCATTATTTATTTTGCTTTGATCTTGTAAGCAAACACCTCCATCATTCATGGCTCAAAGAATTAATAAATAACTTATTTCGCGACATCTTGATTTTACTCCCATCTCAGTGAGGACGTCCTGTAGATAGATATCGTATTGCTAAACTAAATTAGCCGTCGTTGGGGTTCGAAACTATATTCATTTTTCCAACAGATCCGAACCCCTAGAATCAAAAATTTGCGAGAAGCGTGAGAGACCACTCGGTGTCTTTTGCTAGTTGAGAGTTTAAACCCAGTTGTCGCGAAATAACTATATTTATAGTAATCAGATAAATGACGTCATCGGTAAAAGATAAAATCCCCACGGGGACAAAAATTGAAATTGTGATTTTTCTTGTTTTGAGTTTGGGCTTTTGTACTTATCCGACTTTTAGTAGTCGTTTTGGTAATACAATTTAGATTCTTTCTTTCTTTTCTTTCTTTTAAAACTAGTTTTGTGCTTTTTCTTTCTTTTTCTTTCTTTTTCCTTCTTTTTTTCTTTATTTTTTTCTTCTTTCTTTTCTTTCTTGCATGCAACTTGTTTTGTACTTTTTATATATTTCTTTCTTTCTTTTCTTTACTTTTTTCTTTTTTTCTTTCTTTCTTTCTTCTTTTTTTCTTTCTTTTCTCTTTCTTTCTTTCTTTTCTCTTTCTCTTTTTCTTTTCTTTCTTTCTGCACACATTCAGTACTTTATTACTGTTGTTCTTTCTTTCATCTTTTATTTCTCTTTTTATGAAAATTATTTTTGCACTCTATTTCTTTCCTTCATTCTCTCTATCTTTCTATTTTTTCTATCTTTTCTTTCCTTCATTCTCTCTGTCTTTCTATTTTTTCTATCTTTTCTTTCCTTCATTCTCTCTGTCTTTCTATTTTTTCTATCTTTTTCTTTCTTTCTTTCTTTCAGCTCTTTCTGTGCTCTTTCGTAAAAACTGTTTTATGTTCATTCTTCCTTCCTTCCTTCGTTCGTTCCTTTCTTTCAACAAGTTTTCTGCCTCTTTTTTCGTTCGTTTTTCTTTCTTTTTTTATAACTTTTTTTTTTTATTTCTTCGCTTAACGTTTTATTTTTCTTTCTTTTTTTTTTATTCGGCGTTTGAGCACATTCTACCAAAATACTTTTGTCTTTACTAATTATAGTATTTTTCGAACAATTTTTTTCATTCCTGCCTTTCTTTCTTTTTTTCTTTTTCTTTTCTTTGTTTTCATTTTTCTCTTTCTTTTTTTTTTTCTCTCGTATTTTTGCCATTTCTCTAGTTTTATTTTGCGATTCAGCATTGGCCTTAAAAATTCAATGTCATTGTTCTTTCTTTCTTCCTTTGCTTCTTTCTTTCTTACTTCTTTTTTTCTTTCTTTCTTTCTTTGCTTCTTTCTTTCTTTTTAACACCCCTCTCTCTTTCTCAAAACTTCATCCTTCAAAACTTGCAAAAACTGAATACTAGGCCATTTTTTCTCTCAACCACCAACTCTTTAAATCGTAAACAAGTTTCGACAAGAAAGAAAAAGTTAAAAAAGAAAAAGCCAATTTATCATTTTTTCTTTTCTTTTTTTTTAAAGCCCCAAACTTCTACAAGAAATAACCCCCACTGAATTCCAAATATCCCACCCCATCCCACAAAAAAAAAAAAAATTATATATCCTTCCCACAATTCACTTCCAAGAAGAGATAATAGTCAACCTACAGTGTAACGTTAGGCGGCCTCATAGTGAGTAAAAACACTGTTGAAAGGGAGGTAACTAATAGATAAACAACAAACATTAGTCTATCGAGAACGTAAGCGACATCGCGCCATTCTCGACAGATCTCGTCCTCTACAACCTCTTCTGCGTGTTTTCTTTGCAGAAGCATGATCAGTTCACGCAGCTCCCCTAGCCGTTCGTAGCTGGCCGGCTTTCGTTCCATACAGTTGACCATCTCTTCAGTAGAGTCGTTCGACTTTTTCGTATCCAATCGGATGATGTCCATCTCTTCAGTGGCGACGCGTCGTTTCCGCACTGTCTTTTTATCCTTATAGTCTTTTTTCCGAAGTTGCACCGCGTTCTGTGGGGTACTCAGCTTTAGACACAGGGCCGGCGCTAGAATGTTGCATACTAGTTTGCGTAGCCATCCGGGCACTCGTTGCGGGCGCCCTCTCTGGTGATGGATGCCCAGCACAAATACAGCCGAGATCACAGATAGGCAGCTAGTCGACAGAACCACCAACAGATAGATTCCTGCAATGAGAGAAGAAAATAAAAAAGAAGAGAAATGTTATTTATAAACTAGCAGGATTTATTGAATGATTAGAAGCGGCTACCCAGCATCACCTGGGTATAGGATATTTGCCTCTCATCCCACTTATGAGATAGCCTTCAAAACCAACCACCAAACCAATATAAACACAATGCTTCAAGCAAATTATAAACCCGTTTATATATATATATAATAAATATAATAATATATATATATATATGTGTGTGTGTGTGTGTTAAGAGTAAGGAAATGAATCCGACGGTTTAAGTATAGATAAAAGGATATGAAAACCCACAATTCTGTTAAAATGAAAATACTTTTATATCATATTCATAGCTAATATTGAACAATATTTCGATTTATAAAAATCATCTTCAGAGCTTCTGGTTTAAAAACAAGCTCTGAAGATGATTTTTATAAATCGAAATATTGTTCAATATTAGCTATGAATATGATATAAAATATTTTCATTTTAACAGAATTGTGGGTTTTCATATCCTTTTATCTATACTTATATATAATATATATATTTATCTATATATATAATATATTCTATCTATCTATATATATAATATATTCTATCTATCAATATATATATAATATATTCTATCTATCAATATATATATAATATATTCTATCTATCAATATATATATAATATATTCTATCTATCAATATATATATAATATACATATTTATCTATATACATCTCTTATTATAATGGAGATTGTGTGTTTTTCTGTTTGTAACCGAAACTAAATCACGACTCAAGTCACAATTCCCTTAGTAATTGACGTTACATTCACCATGAATTTATCCTTATTTTAACCTCAATTATTAATAAAATTGTTTTACATTATTTATACTGTTAACCATATCTACATACTAATAGCATGCAATTATATTTATATATACAACAAAATAGCGGTTTACAGTGTGAACGGGAAGGCTAATTTGCATATTGATATTAAAAATGTAATTTTAATAAATATATGCTTAGTATTATTGGTTTCTAACTGTTTGGATTTATTTTAATGAATATAAGCAAAAATCTCTTCAATGAATCTTAAATGAAATCCATTAACAAGAAAAGATAACTGTCATTTTATTCTTTACTTCCTCTTTTAACTAAATACTTAAATTAGAAAAAATAACAATGAAAGACGAGAGTGATGGAAGAATAAGTTTCAGTTGTTCTATTTTTCGATTATATCCCCCGTCTGTTTCAAAACTTTTTATCTGCATTCTTATTTAGTTTCATTAGCGTTTCTAATTTAATACGATATTTCATTAAAACTTAAATACTTGCACCCGGAGGGTGCATATATTTGCTAGTATTAATAAAGATAGATAGATCTAGCCAACTATCTATATAGACATAAACAAAGTAACATACATATATACATACATGAACAAAGGAGATTGATAGATTTATAGGTAGATAGGTCTAGTATATATAATATACATATTTATCTATATACATAATATATTCTATCTATATATATATAATATATATATTTTATCTGATGATTGCATTACCATGAAACTTCAAGTTAGGAGTGTAAATCCATAATATTACCATTGATTATATATATAAATATATATATATATATATATATATATATATATATATATATATATATATATATAGAGAGAGAGAGAGAGAGAGAGAGAGACTGAGATAGATATGAATCCATTGAGATAGAGATAGAATGAAAAAGAGACAGATATGTGTATGCTAACAAATGTAATAAGAGAGAGATAGAAAGTCTCCCTGGAAGAGACCTCTTTGTATTTTCACCTTGTTGTTGTTGTTATTATGTTATTATTGTTATTATTATTATTAGTAGTAGTAGTAACAATTTCAAAAATCGAAAAATAATTATATAGTACCCTAGTAACGCAAGCAATGAGGCTGTCTCACCAAGATAGTGACGGATGATTTGTAAGAAGATTTTGGGGTGCGAACCAAAAAAACGATCTTATAATTAATGATGCATTGGGAATTTGTCAAAAAATAAAAAATAAAAAATAAAAAAAAATAAAAGATTAAAAAAAAATCGCCTCACTGGAATTCGGAAGAAGAAATTTAATTATTTTTTCTGCGTTAACAAAACAAGAAAATTAAACTCAATAGAAAAATATAATTTCAGTTTGAAAAAAAAAAAAAAAAATAATAATAATGGATTTGAAAAGAAAAAAAAAAATTGAAAAAAAAAAAAAAAAAATTGAAAAAGATTTATTTTTTTTTGCAAAAATTTCCTTCTTCCTTGCAAATAATTTTCTAGGTCTTTGGATACATCCCCACCTCCACCCTATCCACCTTCAAATCCATTTAAAAAAATGGCGAAATCTATTTTGTTGGATGAACTCGATAAAATACAGATTGAAAACCATAATAGAAAATAAAAGGGCATCATCATCATCATCATCATCATCATTAGCACTGATTATATTGACTCTCTCTCTCACTGTCTCTCTCACACACTCTCTTTCTCCCATCGGCTTTGTAAGGCCTCTAGACGGCAGCCAGTGTCCATACAGAGCTGATAAATGTAAATTTCTATTTTTTTTTTTTTTTTTGCTGGTCGTCCAACACTGGTGTGACCATGTATAGTAGTCCATGAGAGAATGTCGTTTATGAGTTCGTATTTATTTCTTTAGTATGTCTTGCTTAGCGGCCGATATTCTTTGCTGCCTCTTCTAAGCTATGTAGCAGTGACTCAGCCTGTGCCAGTGTATCTGCAAGAAGTGCAAGGTCATCAGCATAGTCTGCATCTGTGACTGTTTGTGTGGGATATCGCCTGCTTCTTGCCCTATGTGAACTCCGGTAAAAACAGAGTTCATGAGTTTCAAAAATAAAGGAAACATCTCCACACTCAACGGCAAGCCTCTTAAGCCAGTAGAACAATTCACGTACCTGGGTGGTAATATCTCCTCCACAGAGAGCGATGTTAATACACGGATAGCAAAGGCATGGTCGGCCACAAATAGATTATCAGTCATATGGAGGTCCGTTCTCCCTGAGAAACTGAAGTGACAGTTCTCCCAGGCAGTGGTTGTGTCGGTGCTGCTATATGGCTGCACCACCTGGACCCTAACGAAGCGTCTTGAGAATAAGCTAGATGGGAGCTGCACAAGAATGCTGCGTGCAGTCTTCAACAAGTCGTGGAAACAGCACCCCACGAGGAAACAGCTGTACGGTCACGTGCCCCCCATCTCACAAACTATCCAAGTGAGACAGACAAGGCTTCCACAGGAGAACGTCGCTTATGTTTATCCTTGCTTCTTCACTAGTGTCTAGTGAAGAAGCAAGGATAAACATAAGCGACGTTCTCCTGTGGAAGCCAACACATGGACATGCGAGTGTGGGGCGCCCAGCAAGGACCTACATTGACCAACTATGTGAGGATGATGGCTGTTGCGCAGAATAACTAGGGAAGGTTGGCGTGAGATTGTCATGGATACCCGTGCTGCATGCAGGACACTGGAAAAGCAAGGATGAACTCATAAGCGACGTTCTCCTGTGGAAGCCAACACATGGACATGCAAGTGTGGGGCGCCATATATGTATATGTACGTGTGTGTATACGTATGTAAATGTATGTATGTGTATATATATGTGTGTGTATATATATATATATATGTGTGTGTGTGTGTGTCTATGTATGATTATATGTGTATATGCGTATATATGGATTATATGTATTTATATATTATTTTAATCTTCTTATTTTTTTAACATTAATATTCCATATGAAATACGTCATATCTTTGTTAACTTTTCGTTCTCCGCCTATTCACATTCATGCATGCGTCATCATATGAGCTTCACCTTCCATTTTTGCACATGCATTGATCACGTCATTGACTTTCGTAAACAAACGCGCATATAAAAATTAACGGTTAATAACTTCATATTCACACATCCATTATACACTTAACATCTTTCATTTTGTCCCTCACATAAACATTACTTAACAGTGTCCTGAAGATGGTACAATATACCGAAAATGCTTTAGTATTGACACATAAAATTGTTTCCCCCCTAATCATAAAATCCTGTGTTTGTTATATTTTCAAAAATATTTTCTTCTCATATATATATATATGAGGAAAAAATGAGTAAAGAAAAGAAATGTAGATGGATAAAAATGAATTTTATCGATATCACTTTTAATCGATATCACTTACACATGTGTTTCGGTCTGTTTATCAAAATGTATACGGATTTACGTTATTATTAAAATAATCAGATGGAGTTGAAATGATGATGATAATAATAACAGGAAAAAATGCATAAAATATTCCGTACACAGATTTTGCCGACCAATACTCTGATGAAGGTCTGCAAAATCTGTGTACGGAACATTTTATGCATTTTTCCTATTATTATTATCATCATCATTTCAACTCCATCTGATTATTTTAATAATAATAATAACGTAAATCCGTATACATTTTGATAAACAGACCGAAACACATGTGTAAGTGATATCGATAAAAATTCATTTTTATCCATCTACATTTCTTTTCTTTACTCATTTTTTCCTCATATAGTCGGATTCATTTCCCATTCTCATATATATATATATATATATATATATATATATATATATGCAAGGAAAGATAATTCCCAGTGTATATTTTTGTTCATTTTTAAATTTTAATTTTACAGATTACGTGTTCTAAAAACTATTATACGATAACAAATATCTTCATTAGTTTCATTATTCAGAAACTATGGGCTGATGTTTCAGAATTTGAAACTGCTGGGCTCATTTTGATTGGCTACTTTGTAGCATGTCAACCC
>CM042160.1:155000-175000 GCA_023376005.1 Doryteuthis pealeii
GACTTTCTTTCGGTATTTAGACACCCACTGATTCCGTCATCTCATTTTTCCATAAGTTTTTCCGATAAAAAATGTCCAATCTTTAATGTACTTTCTCTTCTCCCTCCCCCCTCTCTCTCTCTCTCTCTGCCATATTTGTCTGCTGGTTAGTTGTCTCTTTTCAATGTCAGTAGCAAAGACAGGCTGAGTGCCGGTCGGATGCGAGATTAGACGAAGATGTCACCAAATCACGCGAGATCTGGAAGTCAGTTCATGGACGTGTGAAAATATTCCGTTGGTGTCAGGTGTTGGATTTTCTATTGGAAACGAAAGACGAGAAGATATAGAATCTGATCCGAGTCCATACATGGTTAGCAAGATTATTCTACAGACCAATTGAGTTTGCTCGGCACCGGGTGTCTCATTATTGTGGCATCGGGTTTTTCAAATAAATCTATTTTCTAGCGGAAGACGAAGTGATATATAATAATATCTGAGCCTATACTTGGTTAGCAAGCTTATTTTAAAGACCAATTGAGTTTGCTCGGTACCGGGTGTCTCATTAATATGGCATCGAGTTTTGCAAATAAATCTATTTTCTAGCGGAAGACGAGAAGATATGGAATCAGATCTGAGTCCATTCTTGGTTTGCAAGCTTATTTTACAGACCAATTGAGTTTGCTCGGTACCGGGTGTCTCATTAATATAGCATTGGGTTTTGCAAATAAATTTATCTATGTGATTCAGCAACCACTAGGTGTGAAATAACCCTGGACAGGATGACATGCCGTTAAAAGCAACCAGTCAGTCAATCATATTAAATGATCATATTTTCATATCATGTTTTTATTGTACCTTTCGAATAATCAACTTTTTACGTACTTTTCAATCAAATTTTCTAGAAGCGGAATACAGTAGACGTATAGCCGTAAAAGTTTAATCAAATGGTCAATTTTAGTTAATGCCAGTTCAAAAGTTTGTTTATTACTTTTTTTCGACCAAATGACATTTAGGTACCCCTTTTGTGATCTCGTTTCATAAGGACATTTTTTTCATTTACATCGTCAAATTCCAGTTGGTTATTTATAATAAAAAACTCTAAAAATCGTCTGTTAACAAACAACCAGATTTTGACGGTGTAAATGAAAAAAATATCCTTATGGAACGAGATCGCAAAAGGGGTGCCTAATGGTCATATGTTCCTTATTTTACATAAAATACTAGCTGTTTGATCCCGGCTTTGTCGTGGTTATAACTTATTTAAAGAAATTCTTCCAAAACAAGTCATTCCACAAAAATGGATAGAAAACTGTGATGAATTGTACGACTTTCTTTCGGCATTCTGACACCCAGTACTCCCAGGTCCACTCTCAGCTGGAGTAGTAGAACTGTTATGGTCTCAATTATGGGTTAAATAGATAAAAAAACATTAGTTAAAAAAGGGTACCATCATATTATGTGGCCTACCTTTTGAATGTGGCCTACGAAATCATGTATCTCTTATAGTATGTGGCCTACCATAAAACGCATATTATAAGGGTATAATAATAACTGCTAACCTTAACCCTATTTAAGAATTTTAGAATATTTAAAATTAAATAGATCTCCGATTCATGTAAATTATGGATAAATTATTTTTTTAATTATTCTTAATTACTATGTACAGCTTCCGACTGAATTGCATTTCTTGAAATTGAATATATGTGAAAAATAATAAGTTTCAATAAATTGCCTACTACTTATATCTATAAATATACTCTTACTGCGGTAGGACACATTCAAACCGGGTAGGCCACATACTATAACAGAATAAAAAAGTTGGCCACATACTATAACAGAATAAAAAAAATAGGCCACATACTATACAGAATACAAAAAGGTAGGCACATACTATACATACTATAACAGAATACAAAAAGGTAGGCCACATACTATAACAGAATACAAAAGGTAGGCCACATACATAACAGAATACAAAAGGTAGGCCACATACTATAACAGAATACAAAAAGGTAGGCCCATACTATAACAGAATAAAAAGGTAGGCCACATACTATAACACCACATACTAAACAGAATACAAAAAGTAGGCCACGTACTATAGCAGAATCAAGAAGGTAGGCCACATACTATAACAGAATCAAAAAAGTTGGCACATACTATAACAGAATAAAAAAAAGTAGGCCACATACTATTACAATCAAAAAGGTAGGCCACATACTATAGCATCATCAAAAAAGGTAGGCCACATACTATAGAATAAAAAAAAGGTAGGTTATACAATCAAAAAGGTAGGCCACTATTACAATCAAAAAGGTAGGCCACATACTATTACAATCAAAAAGGTAGGCCACATAATATAGCATCAAAAAAGGTAGGCATCAAAAAAGGTAGGCCACATACTCTAACAGCATCAAAAAAGGTAGGCCACATACTATAACAGAATACAAAAGGAAGGCCACATACTATAACAGAATACAAAAGGTAGGCCACATACTATAACGGCACCAAAAATTGAATACCCAAAAATAATGAAAGAGAGAAGGTCGTCTTCGGGATAGGATAACCCAAGGGTTGACATGCCATAAAATCCAACCAACCAACCAACCAACATTTTAATAGGAGAGGGAGCTGGTTTGCGCACCAAAGAGTCATAATATGAACTGATAAAGATAATGCGCGAATCGGCTACTGCGACGTCGTAAAGTTCAGGGTAACGTTAAATGGTGAGAGTTGTCTAATATTTCATAGGAGGCACTTAGTAGTCGAGAGCAACGCCATCTCGGCAAAGTACTCTTAATTCTATCTCTCTCGGATGTTGACAACGTGACCGGAATTCCAGACAGTGTTGGCCTGAGACATTCGCATCTCGAGACGCACGCACGCGAACACATATACAGCCCCACATACACGTATATACGAGCGCTCAAACGCGCACACACACACACACACACACACACATAAATATTCGCGAGCGCATTATGACACACATATACGCACGCATACATTGGTGTGCACACACACACCTATGTATACAACTACATAAACAGTTAGCGTTATTTTGAATTGCTCATGCAAAACAATTAAATTTTCCTCCTTATTTTCATTCAACAATATACAGGGTGTTCGGGAGAAATTTGACAGTTTCATAAGGAAAAAGAAAAAGTGCTCGGTAACTAGAAAATTTAATGAATTGTAAAAAAAATTCAACAGGCACGGAAATTACCCTACTGCCAACAAGTTTCACTCAAAATAACCACCATTAGCATCGATCAGGGGCCGGGTTAGCTCAGTCGGTAGAGCGTTCGGCTAGAAACCACAAGGTTCCTAGTTCGATACCGGTCCTCGCCAAATCAGCGTATGAGTAGCACAATAATCTGTGCGGTAAAGTAAGGAGCTGATGGTAAGTGTGGCGCCCCACCTCCGACGCCAAAACAATCTCCTTGTTCAAGCGCTATTGAAAAGGGGATAGGCTGACTGGCTGATACCGACATTAGGACGCCCCGACGACTTTACTTTACTTGCTTTACTTACAGCCTTAATCCTGCTCCGGAACCTCGAGCAAGCTGATGTTACAGTTTCCCTGGGAACGGTCTCAAAAACTACCTTAATTCTGTCGATTAACTGGGCTTTTATAGTACTGACACGGCAACTGGTGTTTTTCTCAACAGCGCTACATACATAATAATCCATGGGGTTAAGATCTGGGGAGTTCGGAGGCCAAACATTGGAACTGGTGGAGTCGTAAAAAATCGCTGACAAACATTTTTGACCTTCCCCCAGAGGTGTGGCAGGGAGCCGAATTCTGCTGCCATACATATGGCCTACCATTGGCTACCCTTATTATCCAAGGCTTGACTACAGTGTTTGGCAACCCCACATAGGCATCTGAATTCAACCTGGTTCCCTCTCTGCAGATTTTCGAGGAATTCTGCGGTACGACGCAATCAGATCGTCTGTTATGTTGCTTTCTTCTAGCCACAGCCTCGTAGTCTCCATTGCAATTCTCCAGTTCATGCCTGATTGTTTTTACAGTATTCAGGGGCATTAGGAAGCAACCATAATCTCCTTATTTTGATGGCCGGCGCAGATCCCCATAATATAAGTTATCCTCTTCCATGATTCAGGTGGATTCCAGTCATCCATTCTATCTGTCATCACGTATATGAATGAAGAAGGGCCCAAGCTTTTAAATGATGCGTAGTGTGCGTCAATACCTCCAACTTACAAAGAACCAAATATAACCAAATATAAATATGTCAAATTTATCCCAAATATCCTGTATGTGCGCTGATGAAGACCGTTGTTTATGAAATGATATATAGATTAGTGATTATATATATATATATATATATAGTTTTAAAATATGATTTCGATTGAATTATACCTTATAAACGGGCCGGGTTAGCTCAGTCAGTAGAGCGTTCGGCTAGAAACCACAGGCTCCTAGTTCGATACTGGCCCTCGCTAACTCAGCCTATGAGTAGCACAGGGATCTGTGCGGTAAAGTAAGGAGGTGATTGTAGGTGTGGCACTCCACCTCAGATGGAAAAAAACAATCTTCTTGGTTTAGTGCTAGTGAAAAGGGGATAGACTCCCTCGCTGATAGGCTGATACCGACTTTAGGCCACCCGACTACTTTACTTATAAGCCACACAGGTTGATACAGATATCTGTTAGTATATTATTTAATATTTATTTTTTCTATTTCTATGTAAATGAATAATCTATGTAATTTGATATTGAATTTAATATGATTATTTAATATTATAATTAATATGATAGTAAAACAAAAGATTATGAAATAATATTTAATATTTTAGAATTAATAAAAATAATATTGAATGATGGGTTGTTTCCTAGTTGAGTAACATGATATTAAAAGGGGACCCAGAAAAAACAGAACCCAAATTATTTATTTTCCCATTAAACTAATCCTAAACCCCAACCCTAACCCTCCTAGTTGAGTAGCATAATATTTCAGGGTGACCCAGAAAAAACAGAACCCAAAAATTTTGTAATAAAACTGTTAATTTTAATTTTTTTGTTGAAATTCAAGTCCAACAAGCAAGGATGATGATGATGAGGAAGCTAAAATTATTTGGGTGAGAAAAAAAAAACAAAGCCAAGGATTTTGAAAGATGAGGGGAGACTTGCAATGAAAACTATGCGCATATAATGAAAATAAGTATAGGGTTAGAGTTTAGAGCTTAGGGTTAGGGTAATGGGAAAATAAATAAATAATATGGGTTCTGCTTTTTTTCTGGGTCACTCATGTTACTCAACTAGGAAATAACCGAATACTCTCTGTAATGTACCATTTAGACACGAACTAAGCGCCTAGTGAATAAACGAAATGGGATTTTCACAAGAATGCTGTGTACAATCTGGAAAAAAATCGTGGAAACAGCACTCCATAAGAAAGCAGCTGTAGATCTACTTTCCCCCTATCACACAAACCATTCAAGTAAGACGAACCATACATATGGGACACTGTCGGAGAAGCAAGGATGACCACATCTTGTGTGCACATCCCCCCTAGTTCTTTGCCTGCAGTATCCGTACAGTTGTTTTTCTTCCCATTTTGTTGTTTTATTATGTATGTCTTTATGTTGACATTGGTTTGTTGTATATTGCTCATGATGAACAACACAGGCTGGTCACTGATGGAGAAGCAAGGACGAACTCATAAGTGACCTTCTCCTATGGAAACCTGCACACGGGCACACCAGTGTGGGCCGTTCAGCAAAGACCCACATCGATCAGTTTTGTACGGATTCTGGATGCTGCAGAGAGGACCTCCCGGGGTTGCGATGACTGATAGGAGGGAGGATTAGTGAGAGAAAGAGAGTCATTGGATATCCGGGATGCCCGCACGGCACGATGATGATGAGGATGATGAGGATGATGATGAAAGCTAAAATATTTTTCCCGCTTTTTTGTGGGGGTTGGACATAAAAAGTTATCCGCCTCGTATTCACAAGTGGGATGTTCGGTTTCTTTAATTCATCTTCGTACGGACAAAAAAAAACAATAAAAAAACAATAAAAAAAACAATCCCCCTCGGCAGTGGGGCGGGGGCTGGGCGGTCGGCAGAGGTTTGTATCTGGTTAGGAGTTGATATCTGACATTCATTTTTTTTGTATGTGTTTTGTTTTGTTTTGTTTCTTAGATAGATTCGTGCCTCTACATGTGCGCATGGGCGTGCACAAATATCAAAAAAAAAAAAAAAAAGAAAAAAAAAAAGGAAATATCAGCTCGGGGTGTAGGGGTGGGGGAGTGATTGGGGCCCATTGAGAGGGGGGAAACAAAGCAAAGGAATTTGACAGATGAGGGGAAACTTGCAATGAAAACTGCGCATATAATGAAAACAATAACGCAAGCACACATCGAGGGTGTATGCTTGGTGGTCAAGATAGTTGCGTTTACTCTAAATGATTTTTTTATTGGGGTGAAACAAAAAAAGAATAAAACAAAGAACAGCATCCCCCCAAACCCCGCCCCAACCAAATTGAATCGATTTAGAATTCTTAAAGCATTCAGGCACTCTTCCTCTTTGGTTTGATTCAGTTTATTCATTTAACGGCATATCAACTACATATGGGTTATTTAATGCTGAAATTTATTTATCATTTTGTTTTATTTCTATGCCTTAAAATGTTGATTTTGATAAATTTTGTTTGATAGATAAATTTTGTTGGATGGAATGAAATTGATTTGAACACCTGAACTCACGTCTCTTTTGTATGGCGCTCACACACCCCACGTGACGACGTCTTTATAACGTACAGAAATATGAACACACAACACCACATTCATATTGAAAACGTATTTGACGATGAAGATACTTAAAAACTGATTAAGACCTTTTTACTTTTGCATAGCAATTGCCTTAATAAAATAAAATGAATAAATAAAAATATAACAACACATTTTGTTCGGTTTGGTTTAATGGCATATCAACCCTTTGGGTTTTTGCTGACAGTGTTCATAATATATATTTACCAACCCCTCCGCACGAGCAGGATGTGACACAAGGTCAATTTATTAAGCGGAGTTCAACAGGTTTGAATAGAGAGTTTTCCTTCTCCTAGACCGGTTGCCTAACCAAGGTTAAAGAGCCCAGTCTGCCCTACTATTTACCCATAGCTGGAGGAAGAGTAGGATTTATACCTTTACCAAGGGTATTAGTGCTAAGTGAAATGCAATTGCCACATCCAGGATTTGAACTCGGGGCGACGAGTCCATTTCCCATGACTGGGGTGGAGCGCCACACCTACCATAAGCTCCTTACTTTACCGCACAGATCCTGTGATACTGAGTTTTTCTACGACAATAGCCATTCCACCACGTGCGCCATCATTCTTCTAGTTACAAGATCCTAAATCTATTCCATTCCTTCATATGCAAATTACATACAACCACTGTCCATTATCTATATATATATATATATATATATATATTATATATATATATATATTAGCAAATATATGCACCCTCCGGGTGCAAGTATTTAAGTTTTGATATAATAAAATATCATATTAAATTAGAAAGGCTAATGAAACTGACTAAGAATGCAGATAAAAAGATCTGCAACAGAGGGGGTATAATCGAAAAATAGAACAACTTTGAAACTAACTATTCCATCATTTTCCATTACTCCCCTCTTTCATTGGTAAATTTTTCTAATTTAACTATTTAGTTAAAATAGGAAGTAAAGGATAATATTACAGTTATTTCTTCTTGTAAATAAATTTCTTTTAAGATTTATCCACGAGATTTTTGTTTATATTTCTTAATATAAAACCAAACAATTAGAAAGCAATAATACCAAGCACATATTTATCAAAATAAAAATTTAATATCAATATGCAAATTAGCCTTCTCGTTCAAACTGTAAACCGCTATTTTGTTGTATATATAAATACAATTGCATGTTATTAGCACGTAGATATGATCAACAGTATTGATAATGTAAAACAATTTTTATTAATAACTGAAGGCTTAAAAGAATGAAATCATGAAGAATTTGACATAAATAATTAAGGGAATTGTGACTTGAGTAGTAATATAGTTTCGGTTACAGACAGAAAAACACACAATCTTCATTATAATAAGATATGTGTGTGTGTGTGTGTGTGTGTAGTCGACCACAGACTACGCGTTTCGACATATCACGTCTCTCCAGCTGGGATGGAAACCCATTGATTTATCATCAGTCAGGCTTTCTTAACACCTTGGCTATCAGCACCTACAAACTGGAACGAGGATTTTTAACTGATAAACACACGCATACATACACACCACAACACACACACGCACATATATATCTGTGTGTGTGTGTGCACGCGCGCGGGTGTGTGTGTGTGTGTGTGTGTAAAGGCCACCAGAGAGTGCTCCATCTGTTTTAATATCAGTGCGTGTGTGTATATGTATATGTATATATGTGTGAGTTTCTCTGTGTACAGTGAATGTCTATGCTCATATGTATGCGTACATGTAAGTTGGAAATATATGTATTTTCTGTCCATTTGTTTCGGTTGTGGGGGCGGGGGGAGCGGGACAAGAAAATGAATTGTTTAAAATTATGTGAGATCTCGTGTGTCGATCAGTTAGTCCGGGCGGACCATGGAACGACAGGTCATAATTACATTGTTCACCGGGTTGAGGCATAAATACAGAAAAACTGAACCAACTACGAATCAGCGGACACTTTCTCCGGCCAACCCCTATGACCCATTGGAAACGGAAATGGGAGGAGCTTGTTTGAACATTAGGCGGGAAATTTACACAGACACAGGATTATGCAAATTAAATGGCCAATTTTTGAGCGCAAAATTTACATTTCTTCCCCATGTAACTGGCTCGATACAAGTGTTCATAAGTATACAAATTACGACCGGCCTGAAATAATCAATTACCTTGATTTACGAGTACCACAACTTAAAAGTTTTCCGAGTTACGAGCTGTTTCATTTTTCTTTGAAGAGCTAAAGTTTTAAGTATCAGCGAGCTTCAGATACGCTTATATTATTAAATTCACTAAAAACATTTAAGTTTACAATTCTGTTACGACAATGAAAAATACAGTGGTACCTTGACTTACGAGTGCCACAACTTAAGAGTTATCCGAGTTACGAGCTGTCATTTGGTCGATTATTTGCTTTGTGATGAGAGCTAAAATTTAAGATACAAGCAAGCTTCAGATACGCTTACATTAATGAGTTCACTAAAAACATTTAAGTTTCTATATTTATAACGCCCCAAAATACAGTGTTACCTTGACTTACGACTGTCCCTAAAGTGTTTTCCGAGTTACAAGCTATTACACAGTGAATTTTTTGCTTAAATTTGAGAGCTAAAATTTGAGGCATCAGCGACCTTCAGATGCGCTTATACTAATAAATTCTCTAAAAACATTTAAGTTTATAATTCTATTACACCAAAGAAAAATACAGTGGTACATTGACTTACGATTCCCTCAAACTTAAGTGTTATGCGAGTTACGAGCTGTCATTCGGTCAATTTTTTGATTTGAGTTGAGAGCTAAAATTTGAGATACGAGCGGGCTTTAGATACGCTTATGTTTATATGTTCACTAAAAACATTTAAGTTACCATATTTATAACGACAAAGAAAAATACAGTGGTACCTTGACATACGAGTTCCCCAACTTAAATTTTCCAAGCTCTAGGCTGTCACTCTTTAGGCACACCCTTTGCTTTGCTGATTCATAAGTACTTTTTTTTATTTACACTGTCAACATCCGGTTGTTTGTTAGGGTTAGGGGTTAGTTTTATAATAAAAAAAAACCCTCTAAAAATCGTCTAACAAATAACCGGATGCTGACGGTGTAAATGAAAAACAATGTACTTATGAATCAGCAAAGCAAAAGGGGTGCCTAAAAATCATATGATCCGAAAATTCAAGCAAAGAGCCAGTTAGACAATCTCTCGCTCTCTCCTCCACGAAGGAAATAGACATAGAAGTAAAGCCGAAATTTCTCGCGTTTCCATTGGAGCAATTCCATGTCAAATCATCCAGAAAAAAGTAAAATTGTCACCCACCCCCTTCAATTTTTCTGAAATTTTGTACAGGTGTAGACTGTGTTAAAGTTAGACATTCCCCAAAATTTGTGCTTCCAGTTCAAAAATTTGTCGGAATTTTAGCTCTCAAAATTTGGTGGGGTTCACGAACAAAGGCGACTTTTTGTCATCTATTTGTGTCTGTAAAATGAGTTCTAGTGTTTCCCTACTCCTAATATATAGTTTATAAAAGCATTTTTACACAAGAAATCCAACAATGCTATCAAAAAGTCTTAAAGTCAACCAATTTTCAGTTATTGATGATTTCTGATTTTTTAAGAGCATTCTACAGACAAAAATAGATTTACAAAAAAAGTCGCCATTTTTCGCGACCCCTCTCAAAATTTGAGAGCTAAAAATCGATATAACTCAGCCAATTCTTAGAATTGGAAGCTCAAATTTTGGGGAATGTCTAACTTTAACCTGATCCCCACCTGTACAAAATTTCAGAAAAATTGAAGGGGGTGTGTGATATGGCCTGGATGATTTGACATGGAATTACTCATTGGTTAAATATTAGTGTGACAAACCAAATCTCTGTTATCAAGTAAGGAGCCGGAATCCGGTTTGCTTTTCAGGAAAATAAGAACTGAGGATTAAGAGCCGAGCTGTGCTTTGCCTATCTCAGTATCCACTCCCCGAACAACCCTTGGCATAGCAGACCGACGCTGATAACGCAAGCAACGTTTCCCTGACCACAAGGCTACCGCCATTTATCTCTCTGACTACCGAACATGAAGTAGTACAGTGCCCACGGTACATAGCTCGATTTAGTGATCCCGTGACAAGTGACTACGGGTGATTAGTATATGTGTACTAAGGAATTTATATTCTCCTGCAATGCCGGGGGGGGGATTACCGGATTTATCTTGGCTTACTTCGCGCATCGGCCGCTTCATCTTGATATCTTAGAAATAAGCCTTTAGTCAAGTTATACAGTACTGCCTATAAATAAGTACAACCCTAACAGACTCTACATTTGAGGTGCACATGGGGTAGGACTGCTATAATTATAATATGAGATCCATTAAGCTATTGAGAAACAGGTCGAAGAAAAAAGATTCCATACCAGAAAGATCATCATTATCATCATCATCATCAGAAGAAGAAGAAGATCTCCCAAACACAAAACAGTGGAAATCTATTAAACTAGCAGGACCTGTGCATATACCACAGTACGATAATTCAATTATCACAGCGTTTAACATCTTTACTTAAGAGCTATTGCTAAATAGTTTAATATTTAAAATGCATAATAATAATCTTGACTCTCTCTCTCACTCTTTTTCTTTCTTTCCTTCTTTTCATCTTTTCATTATTAAATGATTTAAAAAGGAGTATCAAAAATGTGTTTAAAAATATCAAGTTTGTAAAAGAATCGGACCATATGACCATTAGGCACCCCTTTTTCGATCTCGATTCACAAGGACATTTTTCATATACACGGTCAAAATCCGGTTGTCTGTTAACAGACGATTTTTAGAGTTTTTTTTAATTATAAAACTAACCCCTAACCCTAACTCCTAACAAACAACCGGATTTTGACGGTGTAAATAAAAAGCATGTCCTTATGAATCGAGATCGAAAAAGGAGTGCCTAATGGTCATATGGTCCGATTTTTTTAGAAACTTGATATTTTT
The DNA here is from genome assembly GCA_023376005.1 of Doryteuthis pealeii. Lineage (NCBI taxonomy): Eukaryota > Metazoa > Mollusca > Cephalopoda > Myopsida > Loliginidae > Doryteuthis > Doryteuthis pealeii. Next base: position 166,704 of record CM042160.1, read on the forward strand.
AAACACTTTTTTTTAATACTCATTTTTAAATCATTGATGGAACCCTAACAGGTATTACCACTCCGGATTAGGGTGGACCTGGGAGTAATGCTAAAAAAGGAGTACTCCACATTTCCCTTAGTACCAGAATTAAAGCTGAACAAATAGATGCAGTTTAATGTATGACAGTTCGGTGGCATCTCCTGGCTTACATGAGCGAACAAACGTGACGCAACGTCGACTACATATTTGAAATGCACCGAGTCATGATCTTAATTATATATCAAAAAACTTCTTTTCAGAACGGCAGAAAAAGATGTAATTGGAAATAGTTGAATGAGATGAAATATTTTCGAGATTAGTTTGTTTCATGTAGTAGAATCTCTTTTGGGAAAGTTTTCAGGAATCGGTTTGGGTGGGTTTGCTTGCAAATGGCTCAGAACGGCGAATGGAGAAAGCAGACGACAAGGGTCGCCATTTTTGGGTATGTTGCAAGATCGGACTCCCCTGTGCGTTACACGTAAGTGCATTCAGTTCATGATTACACAGACAGCAAAATAAGCCAGAAATTAGTTCCTATCATAATATATATATATATATATATATATATATGTATGTAATATCCATTAGCTTAATAGATATTGAATGTATAAGGAGATATCCAAGATAAGAATATATCACATGAGGATATGCGAGGAGATATTGCCAGATAAGAATATCTCACGAAAATTACATGCCCTCAGCGGAGGTGGGGAGTTGCTGTGTGGTTATCAGATAAAAAGAAGCGAAATTTATAACCCGGGTTCAAATCTCAATTCAAACTGTTAGTTGGTTGACTGGTTGGTTGGATTTACGGTAGGACAATCTTTGAAATTAATTTCCAGAAAGGTAAATGTTGTTTTAAAAATATATAAAACCCTGATAAGACTTTATATATATATATATATATTATATATATATGTCTGAAGATACATTCATTGAATGCGTACTGGGTGGTCATCAGTGATACACTACTATCATCAGCAATTACGGGGTATTGTGAATCATATTGGTTCAATATATATATATATATATATATATAATATATATAAAAAATCAAATATTAGATATTATTAGATATTTGATTGTAAATCTGTTCTGCTATTTTAGCATTGAGCACATTTATATGCCAATACCTTTCTCATTCATTCTATATTGCATATATATATATATATACACACACATATATATATATATATATATATAATGTGTTTCTGGTTGAAAAATTTTAAACATTTTTTTGAGTTTTTGGTCGAAATAAAAATTATATCGAGATAACGGTTTGTTAAGTTTTTCTTTCTTTGAAAGTTAATTGCTCTGGATATAATCTAATTTATTGATTATTATACATTGAGCTCTCTTAGGGATTTATAAAAATCCTTGTATGAGTATATGTTTGCAACTACAAGAGCAACTATGGTTGTACACTGAGATTTCGAAGATTCCAAATAGAATCATCCCTTACAACCAGTCATTTGGATTACCTTACACAGACACACACACACCACACACACATATATATATATATATATGGGAGAATATGTGCTTAATTGAAGTCATTCCTAATTTTGAAAATTAATTAATTAATAATTAATGAATTAGGCGGGCATACCATTCAAATGTAATGCTAAACAAATCGAGAAAAATCAATCTCTGTATGTACATTTCGATTTGTTTAGCCTTACATTTGAATAGGTATGCCCGCCTAATTCATTAATTAATTAATACACAATATACCGTTTTTACAGTATCGATTTTACTCTTATCTTGACAAGTTAATATTTTGTATTTTCCTTAAGACATTTTAACATATTTAGAGTATTCTAAAACTACGGTGACTATTAACGTTAGTGTTACATAATTGTTAGTACCCTAACAATTATGTAGGGTTAGTGTAGAAATCAAAATGGCTGTTAGAAATTGCGGCTAGCAGTTTTTTTTTAGTGGGAGTATGGGACAATATCATGGAAGATTGATTGGTACATGTTAAACACGTGTTAACCCCTTTTCCGGTAGATACCGTGAGAATTAGTAGAGAAATGAGAAAGAAAGTCTATTCCGGTGTTGATTTGAAAGAGTTAGTTAGATCAGTAATGGGCAAGCCACGGAGATAGCAAGTCACAATCTACGCGCTCCTGATGGGGCCATACTCACACTCTGCGCAGTTAGTCTGGATGGGGATTACTAAATAAAATATAATAAAGAAAATCTAAGTCTTGGGTTATTTATCCAAAAACTACTAATGATCCTGACGATCTGATAGACGAGAAATCCTTAATGGAAGACCAGATACGAAATCTCCAAATGGAAGGTTCCAGACCCTAGAACAGTGGTTCTCAAACTTTATACAGTCTGGGTGCACTTACAGTACTACAGATACTTGATAGCGCACTGTATACAAAATAGGACTAATATGTTAAGTCAGTGTTTCTCAAACTTTATACAGTCTGGGCACACTTACAGTACTACAGATACTTGATAGCGCACTGTATACAAAAAATAAGACTAATATGTTATTAAGTTCACTGTTAAATATATAAAAACATAACACATTTAACAAAAGCAAACTTAAAATACCTCTATGAAGTTTATTCATTCCTGTGTTAATGAGAAACAGGAGCTTGATGAGACCTTGCGATTTCTTCAATGTTTGGTCTTATGTTTGAGAGACAAACTCTCATTTCCTCATCAATGCATTGAAGAGTTCCTCTCTTTTTACACTTAATTGTTGCGAGGGTTGAAAATCCCAGTTCACATAAATATGAGGTGGAAAATTGCAATAAAATGGCCAACACTTTTTCAGATATCGACACATGTTTTTTTTATAGAAATCCAAAAAGCTTCAAGAGACAATTCGTTGTATTTAATCATTAATCCACGATCAGTGGACACAGCTGCCAGTTCTTCTTTTTCTGTTAGTGTTAAACTAGAATCTATTGCAGTTTCTACAAAAGGGTTTCGAATCCAGTCATATTGCGCAGTGTTAATTGATGGAAAATAATAACTCAAATTTTCTTCTAAAGTTGATAAATGTTCAACTATCATTGGCAGAATTTCAGTTTTGCTATTATTACATATTAAATTTCATTATTTCATATCTGGATAGATTTTTCAGGAATACTACGGAGCGTGCCTGAAAAAGCTCTGGGGCGCACCAGTGCACCCGGGCGCAGTGTTTGAGAACCTCTGCTCTAGAAGAAGAACTCCCAGCTACGTAAGATACCAAAGATGATCAGAAGAAAATCTACGACTAGCTGAGACAAGCTGAGATGCAACCACGGGCATCTCAGCAGGTAAAGATGACTGATTATACACTCGAGTAATATATATATATATATATATATATATATATATATATATATAAGGAATTTTGTTATGTGTGTGTCGACGTATAAGTCCAAAACGGGAGGTCACTCAGATTTAAAATCTTGCATATACCTTCTAAGAAACACATCAAATTTGGTTATTGACTTTTACTGATTAAGAGGTATAATTAATCAATTAAACCAAAATTAATCGATTTTCGGAACTGTCCGTATACCCGCTGCTACTGATAATAAAATATTGTTCGCTGCCTGTTTTCTATAATAGGACCTCTCGAGAATGATGAGTGATAGGGACGGATGGAGAGAGATTGTCATGGATATCCGTGCCAACAGCGCGACATGATGATGATGATGAAAACTTTAATACTTACACCCGAGTGGTGCATATTCTTGCTAGTATATATATAACATATATATAACGGTTTATACTTACCTATTATTGATATGGATTCCGATGTTTGTGGCATTTTGTCCGCTACCATCAACATGAACACAGTGAGCGTGAGTAGGACGGACAGACCGAGGGTCACTTTCTCTCCGCTCTCGGGGGGAAGCAAGAATCCTGCTAGGCAGAGTATTGACAGGATTATGCACGGGATGATCAGGTTCATCAAATAGTATTTGATGCGTCTGCGTAGGTGCACGTAAAACGTGACATCCGGGAAGGGCTCCGGGCAACAGGCGTAGTAGACGACGTTACGCCGCACCTTGACGCTTACCAGTTCCCATTCACCGTTGTCCACGAAGTTTGTCAGGTCGATGGTATTCGACCTGTTCATCACGTCCACCTGGAGACCGTTATAGGCCCACGAACCGAGTTTGAGACGGCAGACCTGATCGTCGAAAGGGAAGTAGGTGATGTCGATCCTGCACGAGCTGCGAAAACGAACCACAGGACCCCAGAACACTCGACCCGTGCTGTAGACCATGGCCAAGCTAGGCATATAACCTGAGGTATAGTCATCAGCGCTGAAAGAAAAGAAAGAGCCACAGATGTCATAAGTGAAGATCAGTATACAATTCGTCATATCAGCTCTTATATCTATACAAGGTAAGTCAAAAAAGTATCGAGATTTTTTGTACTTTTTGGCGCACCTTGTATTCTGAAAAAAACAAAAAACAAAAAAACAACCCCCCCCCAAAAAAAAAAAACAACGTTCCATTCATTCTTCATTTCTTTAAACTTGGTATTTTTTGACACACATTGTATGATGATGGCACTTCGAAGTGCCGAAAGAACTTGGGATAAAAACTTCGGTGGACTAATCCACGGATTTTATCCAAATGTAAAAAAAAATTGGCCAGTAACCTCGAAAGTTAATGAATGGAATGTTATTTTTTCAGAATACAAGGTGTATCAAAAAGTACAAAAAATCTCGATACTTTTTGACACCTTGTATATATATATATATTTTCAAAAAGTCAACGTCTCTGATGACGGATAAACATCTGAAACCATTGGTAAGACGAACTTTGTATTGGTGACTTAAATAAATAAATAAATACAGCTCTTAAAGAAATAATTGAGCACTTCATAATCATTTCTCCAATATTAATAACAAAAAATTATATATATATATATATATATATATATATATATATATATTAAGAAACGTTGAAAGGAAAAAACAATATAGTTGAGTGGAAAAATATAATACAATATGTGCTGGCACGTGCATGTTTCGACAATATAATGTTAATACAATTTATTTATTACTAAATGGGAAATACTAAAGAGATAACATATTTGCCGAAGTTTAACTGATCCATGTTTCTTGTGTTTACAAGAAAAGTTAGAGATAATTAGATTCCCAAATAAGAACGAATTATTGAATAAAAAAGATGAATTACTGGGAATATGCAGGCACAGATTGCGTAACGCATTAATATGTTATTAAGATTAATATAGATATAATATAATACATACACTAATTATTTAAAAAAAGCTAGCTTAATAGATTTATCAGAGGACTTAAATTTCAGAAGTACAAACAAGTAAGATATAAATAAAATGAATTATAATAAAAAAAGAGGATATGTTTTAGCACGGCTAATAGTTAGAATCACAATTTACTTTTGCCGGTGAACATATGGTAAACTAATCATTAATTTCAAAGGAAAAAGCATTAGTTTTAGAGACAAAAGTTTATTTTTAGGAGACATAGATAAAAATAATCTTAAACCAGGTGAGTATATTTAATATTAGCTACATAAATTTCTTTAGTTCTCCTGAGGAAGATGTACATTGAACACCGAAACCGTGGTAGAGAGAACAATTTTTTCTACAACTATTAATGCTCTATATTTTACAAGATATATTGAGCCCTTTTGGATTAACTGCTTATGCTACTGCAATGAAAACGCAGTTGTAACTTTTTGATGAATATATATATATATATATAAATATTATTAATGTGTATGGTTGGCACTAGTATACTAGAAAAAGTAATAGTAATCCAACGTACATTGCTCAATATCTGTAATAGAGCGTTCAGATAGTTGAATGAAGTGACAAATAAAAGTTTTATCTTTATTCATTTATTTGGGAACGATATTACTACCAATGGTTTCCTGCTAAAAGCATTCATCAGGTAAACGAAATAGTTTAAAAAAAAACTATTTCGTTTACCTGATGAATGCTTTTAGCAGGAAACCATTGGTAGTAAAATCGTTCCAAATAAATTAATAAAAGCTAAAACTTTTATTTGTCCTTCATTCAACTATATATATATATATATATATATATATATATATATGTAATTACTTCAACATAGTCAAATATAATGTAGGGTTCTGAAGAGATCGTATAGATCAAAACCCTGGTAGACACATAACTCTTTTCTACAAGTATTATATATATATATATATATATATATATATATATATATATATAAGTTGATTGCGTATAAACTTTGTTTTTGTGAACGTTGTTTTTTTGTTATCATGAAGCATGGAAAATGAACAAGTGAACAAAAAAAAAAAAAAAAAAAAACAAACAAAAAAATACAGTGATTCAATATCCACCTGTTGTTTTGTTTCTGGTTCTATTTATTCCGATATTTCGGGTGGCATTCACCCTTTATCAAGGTTAGTGAAAAAGTGAAATCAAACAAACGTGAGAAAAAATGTTTATATATATATATATATATAGCTTACTTACTATCTACCCTCTCAGTTAATGTCTATGTATTATCTGATAATCCTGGGTCACAATTATCTATCTATCCAAATCAGTATAAATATCTATCTATCCATCCATCCATCTCTCTCTCTCTCCATCTAGTATCTATCTATCTGCCTATCAGTCGGATATTAGCAGTTGTTATTTAATTAAGGCATGAAACACATGCCTCATTGATTTAAAGGGGCCTGACTGGGTTTATTGCCCAATGCCTGGGGCGCCCCCTTTAATATATATATAATATATATATATACATACATACATGTATACACACACACACAACATATATATATATATATATATATAATATATAAAAGAAGAAATGATTAGTGCCGTAATTGATTTTTTTCCTTTTAAAGATTTTGGTCGTGGGAAAGTCGATTTGATTAAGTGGGAATCGTAAAGAACAAAAACAGTTGAGTTAGAAGTTTTTCAGTAAATATCCAACACTAAGATTTAATTTTAACCAAAATCTGTTTTCCTTCCATTGTCATCCCAAATATACATGACGCGGATCAAATAAAGTCCCTATTCCTTACGTAGAAATTTGCTGAAGTCGTCTTGAATTATCTTATTAAGTCGTCGTATTCTTTGAAACCTGCCTACATTTCACGACCTACTCACCACGAACTTTTTTAGATTAATAGTTGGATTTAGATACTGGTGTTTTTGATCCAGAATACGAATCTCAGACATTTAACTCTTTGCCTACTTTAAGTTAAGCTGTGTTACATAATTGTTAGTACCCTAACACCTATGTACATTTAGTGTAGAAACCAAAATACCTGTTATAATTTGCAGCCGGCGGCCTTGAAGGATTGAGTTACACGGCTTGATCTCATCCTGATCCCGTTTCCGGTGTATACCGTGAGACTCGGTGGAGAATGCCCTCTTCCGGTTTAGATTAGAAAAAGTTAGTTTTTAGTCAGTATTAGCCAAAATCACGGAGCGAGTTAGTCGCGTTAAGCGCGCTGCCAACTCAATCTGCGCAGTGGTCTGGTGCGGATTTCGGAATAAAATATGATCTAAAGAAAATCGAAATTTAACAAAATTAACGAAAGCCCTGATGAAGATCTATTAAAACAGATCGATACACTCCAGCGTAGGCGAAATAAACATCACTCGTTTTATGAACTTGTGTTTTTTGCAATTTTTCATAATATTACATACTGTCGGATTCACTTCCACTTTTCTTCATATATATATATATATGTGTGTGTGTGTGTGTGTGTGCGTGTGTATTTGGGCAGCATTCTTTCATTTATACATGTAGAATTAAACAAAAGGCTGTTTAACAATTTTATTAACGATCTTTTCGAGCTTTCTGGCAATTTTTTTTTTTTTTTTTTTTTTTTTTACATTTGGATGGAATCCGTGGATTACTCCACCGAAGTTCTTATCCCAAGTACTTTCGGCACTTCGAAGTGCCCTCATCAGAGGTGATGTGTTTGTGTTCCAGTTTTTTTTTGTTTTTCAAGTTAGTAATAGAGTAATTAGGAGGGGAACTTGTAGCAATTATATTAAGGGATGTGGAAGCTGGAAGGAGAATAATTGGTTGAATGCAGTACTCCCATTTTCAAATGCCTATAACACTTTCCCTATCCCTTAATATAATTTCTGAATTCAGACCTGTTAAATTCCGCTGGATGTGATCACTACTAGAATAGGGTCAGTCCTAATTAGTGATCTATTTCACTAATTAAAAAAATATTAAAATAACAATAAAGCCAAGGACGATAGTCGTAATAGTCAAAATAATACGTATTGAATTT
>CM042160.1:180000-195000 GCA_023376005.1 Doryteuthis pealeii
TCTCTTTCTTTTCTTTTTTTTCTTCTTTCTTTCGTTCTTTTTTTTTCTTTTTTTTTCGTTCTTCTTTTCCTTTCTTTTCTTTCTTTTCTTTCCTTTCTTTTTTTTTCTTTCTTTCATTCTTTTCTTATTTACTTATTTCAAGGAATATCCATTTTCCCCTTCATTTCCTCCCGGATTTCGAGGGAACTAAAACAGCGTATGCTAAAAGTTGTTTCCGTCTTAATAGAATTACAAATGGAATCTTTAACGACTATCAGCCTCTGTTTAGATCGATGTGGGGTCCGGAAGAGTTATCTTCCCTTTCTGCCAGGTTTTCGCCAGTTGAGGGCTAGAGTATTTATGTAGTAGCCCGGGAAATTCTATCTTTTTCCTCTCAGACCGGCATCCACTTCACAACTGATTGGAAAATTCGACCTAGTGTTACGTGAATATTAAGGAAAGTAAATATTGATAAGTTTACAACTTCCTATCTCACACCAAAATAATGTACACTGTCCTATCTAGTAACATACAATTTTAGCAATGTTAACCATAGAATGTGACCTTGGGGATAGAATTGTTTTTGATGATGCTATTCAAGATTTCGCGAAGAGGAATGCAAGTTAAATCAATTTCTAAATCGTTTATTTTTGTAATTCATTTTTTTTTGTTCTTAAAAATATATTTTCTATTTAGATAAACATACCATAAATCTCATCCTTTAGTGGGGGGCTTTGCTCCCCCAACCAACTATCAGTAAGTGAAATTCCTTCAGAAACTCGGTATCACTTCCTTAGGACGTAAGTCCGACATTCTTTATATATGTTCAGGTATCTGTTCACTATATATTACTGTACCTTTGTTATGAGTATATGTATTCCTGTCTTGCATGTATTTATCACGTGCTCACGAAGTAGAGTCTATGTCTGCTATTATATATAACTTCTAAGTCGGAATATTTCATGTACACATATGTACCCACGCTGGAAGGTTACTTTCAGTCTTCCAACTTATTATAAGAACATTACTTCTTACAGACCCATGGAAATACTACTGTGCACTCGCCTAGAAATAGTAAGGTTCCTGGTTCGATACCGGTCCCCACCAACTCAGCGCATGAATACCACATATTGGATAATCTGATCTGTGCGGAAAAGTGCGGAGTTGACGATAGGTGTGGCGTTTCACTCCAGCAAAAAAAATCTCCTTGGTCTAGAGCCTGTGAAAAGAGGATAGACTCCGTCGCTGTCCGGCTGATACCGACAATAGGACACCCCACCAACTTTACTTACTACGATAATTAAACTATTAAAACGTTTGGTATGTATACTTGATTCTTTGGCTACCCCAACCTGTCGGCTGGGTCAGTAGAATACACCGACTGCACCTCTGCAGAGGGGGAAAATCGCCCCAATGGTGGCGACCCGTGATGCTTAAGGATGGAGTTCTAGTTGCTGAGCGTCCATGACATACAACACTCAATTTTGGCTCTTACTTAGGCTAGACGGGTGGTCGGAGAATCTCTTTCCGATCAATCGGCTGGTCATATCAAGTCCTAGAACCCATATGATTGGCCCGATCCTATTGCCCGTATGGCGAACCCCCAACCCTTTTTATCATATATATATATTTACCAACCCCTCCGCACGAGCAGGATATGACACAAGGTCAATTTCTTAAGCGGAGTTTAACAGGTTTGAATTCAGAGTTTTCCTTCTCCTAGACTGGTTGCCTAACCAAGGTTAAAGAACCCAGTCTGCCCTACTATTTATCCATAGCTGGAGGGAGATTAGGATTCATACCTTTCCCAAGGGTATTGGCGCAAAGTGAAATGCAATTATCACATCCAGGATTTGAACTCGGGGTGACGAGTCCATTTCCCATGACTTTAACCATCGCACCACGCGCTTCCTACCCTTTTTATCATATATGTGCTAGAAGGCGGTGGTTAAGAGTCTTAGTGTCCTGGATAATGTTAAACCGCATCTAGTCATTCAAATTCTGGGGCTCTGGGGAGTGTAGAGTACCCCTTCATCGCTATTATTCCCAGGCCCACTCTGACCCGGAGTGGTAATACCTGTTAGGGTCCTTTCTATGGGTTGAATAGATAAAATGAGGTTAAACATGTGCTAAGAAATATTGAATACCCAACAAGAACGAATCAAACAAAATGTCTTTAGCATAAAATAACCCAACAAGGGTTGACATGCCGTAAATCCAACCAACCAACCAACCATCAATCCAACTAAATAACTAAATAACTGAATAAAGCAAACGTCTTCGGCATAAAATAACCCAATAAGGGTTGACATGCCGTAAATCCAACCAACCAAACTTAACTCTTAACCTACCAAATTTCCCGCTGGCGGTACCAAATTTTCTTGGTATTTTTTACCTGTGTGATGGGATATTTCAAAGTTCACTATCTATTCACCTCAAAACTCATTCTATTCAAGTTCTGAGGCTCTGGGGAGTGTAGAGTACCCGTTCATCGCTATTATCCCCAGGTCCACTCTGATCCGGAGTGGTAATACCTGTTAGGGTCCTATCTATGGGTTAAATAGATAAAAAATATTACCATTGTTATCATGTTGTGCTTTTTCAGTGAGCACAAGTGACACATACGAGAGCCACTACTTACAGTATGATCGAAGTGGTGGGAAAGATCTTTGCCCTGAAGAGCTACTAAGCAAAACTGTTAGTAGGTATATCTGACTCATTAGGTTTAACTTGAAGGTAATGACAATGCGCATATCGCATAAAATTCGATAATTATAGAAGATAATAATGACAAGTGAATTTCGCAAAGAATTACTCGGTGTGTAGAACATCGTACAGACTGTTTCAACTTTATTAAGTCTCATCAGCGATGTATACTAACGATTTCCCTCCGACAGAAATCGAAACCGGGACTTCAGAAATTCACTTGTCATTATTATCTTCTATAATTATCGAATTTTATGTGATATGCGCATTGTAATTGCCTTCAAGCAAAAATATAAATATTAATATATAATTTATCAACAATGCTTCCAAAATAAACATCTAAAAATCTTATATATATATATATATATATATAATTAATACGTCTTTGTCATTTTCCACACAACGATTTCAACACACATTATATATATATATATATATATATATATATATATATATATATATATATATATATAATATATATATATATGAGGGACATTGAATAATGATTTGGATAATAGGAGTTTCCATCAAGATTGAAAAGTTCGCGGAAAACATTTCTTAAAGGTCAAAATAATTCGCAAATTTCCTCGTATAAATAATCATGTTTGAATAAATTTGTGTTGTATTCCTCCGTTGTAAAAACGAACAACACCATTCATACACAATACACCAAGTTATTAACTGATGAGCTACATATAAGGAACTTTAGTAGCATACATGACTATTTCCACACCCCTTATGGCAAGCCCCAACCCCTTTTTATCATATGGGTGCTAGAAGGCGGTGGCTGCTGGTCTACATGTCCTGGGAATGACGTTAAACTCTATCTGATGGTGAGGTTCCAGTTTTGGAGTTATGGCGAATGTGGAGCACCCCTTCATCATTGCACCCTGGTCCACTCTGACCCGGAGTGGTAGTACCTGTTAGGGTCCCATATATGGGTTAAATAGAAAAATGTATTTAAAAAAAAATTGTATTATCCATTAAGAATTGATTTATTTCAAAACTTTATCGGCATTAAATGACCCACTGAGGTTGATATGCCGTAAAACAAACCAAACCAAATATTTCCACACAAACATACACATACATCCTCCCCCTGTATATATATTAAAATAAGTGTATTTTGGCAGCATTTTTTCTTTTATACAAGTTTTGTTGAACTGTACAGACAATTCTTATCGGACAAGTTTTTTGTTGATCCTTTCTAATTTTCGGGCCATCTTTTTGGTGTCGGGTTGTAACTGGTGTAACAGTCCACCAAAGGTTTCAAAACGAGCGCTTTTGGCAATACAGTTTGCCATCATCAGGTAGGAAACGATGGTATGGTTTCGTGTCTCGTTTTTAACGAGAACGAGTAGTAGCAAGGAATTAGAAGTGGGAGGTAATAACCATTGGTAGTGGGAGGTTGTATGAATGGTAGTAGTTCGAGCAAGCGATGCAGGTGGACTGTTACACCAGTTACACTCCGACACCAAAAAGTTGGCCCGAAAATGAGAAAGGATCAACCAAAAACTTGTCCGACAAGAATTGTCTGTACAGTTCAACAAAACATATATATATATGGTAGCAGTGGCTATCCGGCATCGCCTGGGTAGAGGGGGATCTTTTTAAAGTTAGTCCTGCAGATCCTTTATTGCTGAATTGTGAGTTGAATCCTCGTGGGATGCCCCATTTAAATCCCTATGTAAAAAAATAGACATTGCATCGATCCAACTACTCTGAAACGAAATGTTAATGTCTACTATCTAAAATATTAAATGAAAGAAAAAAATCCATGCTGTTATCATTTAAATTTTATTTGTTAATTATCTTCACGAATATAAATCAAATCTCTATTATTTTTGCTCAAAAACCAAGCCCTGGTGATATTTAATGTGTATATATATATTTACTTGGTCGAAGATGAACAGATGTAGATAGATTGATAGATAAGAATAGACAAATATAGAGAGATGGACTGGTAAAAAACTAGCTGTGCAGATAGATTGATAGATAGATAAATAGATGAAAACAGATTGAGATAAATAAATACTAACACTGTATGATAAATAAACAGAAAAAAAGGCAGCGATATATATATATATATATATATATATATATATATATATAGCACTTCTCCTCTGATAGTCTCTATTCTCTATACCTTGACAAAGAGTGATGGTTCACCCGAAATATCGGAATGAATCAAACCAGGGACAGAATATCAGCTGAATATTAAAATTCTGTTTTTTTGGGGGGTTTTTGTTCTCCTTTTCCATGCTTCAAAATACAAAAAAACCAAAACAAAATAATAACAAAAAACAACGTTCACAAACAAAGTTATATATATATATATATATATATATATATATATATATATATATATATTTGTTGAATTTTTAAATATAAAAGTTTTTCATAAGCAACTACCCAGGTTTCAGGTTATTACACCATCGTCAGGTTGCTAAATCTCCTGGTGTTAATTTGAAGACATTTTGTGCTGTTTATATATATATATATATATATATATATATATATATATATATATATATATGATAGATAGAGAGAGACAGACAGACAGAGCATACTGTAGATCATTTCTGCTATTCTGTGTCATAAAATGAAGGATGCCGAGACTTACCTGTTATATAAAAGAACGTCGGGAAGCCAAATCATTTGACAAGGGATACGAGTGTTGTTTAATCCGTACTCCTCTGGGTCCCAGGACAGCTTTTCATCTTCCCACTCCTGAAAAATAGAAATAAACAAACAATGAATAATTGAAGGGTTTTTTTTTTCGGATGGATCAAAGGGGAGTAACTGTGAAGATCAAATTATCGCTCCTCAGTACTTCTCTGAAATGTTAAAGTGTTGCGTCTTTTTTCGTGTTAACCCACAATTATTTAAAAAACAAACAGACTATAAGATATCGAAAAGAAAGCGCGTGGTGTAATGGTTAAAGTCATGGGAAATGGACTCGTCGCCCCGAGTTCAAATCCTGGACTTGGTAATTGCATTTCATTTAGCGTTAATATCCTTGGGAAAGGTATGAATCCTACTCTCCCTCTAGCTATGGGTATATAGTAGGGCAGACTGGGCTCTTTAACCTTGGTTAGGCAACCGGTCTAGGAGAAGGAAAACTCTGAATTCAAATCTGTTGAACTCCGCTTAAGAAATTGACCTTGTGTCGCATCCTGCTCGTGCGGAGGGGTTGGTAAATAAATATATATATATATGTATAAGATATTAAAAATGAAAATATACTGAGCAGTTTAAAGTTGGCAAAGATTTAAAAACTGTTGCAGAAAAAAAAGTTAGGGTATTTTTTTGTGTGGACCGGGGACGGATTAATTGAATTTTAGTTTATTTCAATGGGGAAACTTGATTTGATATACGAGGAAATTCAGTTTTTGAGCGGAACGAATTAAACTCGTAAGTCAAGGTACTACTGTGTATGATAATTATGATAATCATGTATTGATGTCTTTTCTATGAAAGATGTTAACTTCAAAATGCTTAATATTCACAGTAAATATGATTTATCGAAGAGTAAATTTGCATTGTCATATTTATATTGGATATTGAATATCTAAGGTCGACCTGAAATTAATTAATGACAAAGATGAACGACGGGAAGAAAAAAAAAGAGAAAGAGTAGATGAGATAAAGAGAGGGAAGGGTTGAAAAAGAGAGGGAGAACTAATGGGGAAATTATATAGAAGTTATTAAGAGGTGGTAGAAATTGAAATAGAAAGAAAGAAAAAAAGAAAGGTGTTAAAAAACGAGGAGGAGCAGATAAAAGAATTCAGAAGAAAAATAATTATTAGAAGAATTATTAGGAAGGATAAGAAGAAGTGGAAGAGAGGGAGGAGGAAAGAGACAAAAGTATTCAGAAGAAGTATTATTATTAATAATAATGATAATAATAATAATAATAATAATAATAATAAGAAGAAGAAGAGAAAGAAGAGAAAAAATTCAAGAAGAGAAATAATAATAATAATAATAATAAGAGATAAAAGATAAAAGTATTCAGAAGAAGAAGAAGAAAGAAGGAGAAATATAATGAGAATAATAATGAGAATAATAATAATAATAATAAGAAGAAGAATAAAAGTATTCAGAAGTATTCAAGAAATAATAATGAGAATAATAATAATAATAATAATAATAATAAGAGATAAAAGTATTCAGAAGAAGTATGAAGAAGAAATAATAATGAGAATAATAATAATAATAAGAGATAAAAGTATTCAGAAGAAGAAATAATAATGAGAATAATAATAATAATAAGATGAAGAAGAAGAAATAAAAGTATTCAGAAGAAAAAGGAGACGAATTATTAGGAAGGATAAAAAGAGATTGAGGAGAGGGGGAGGAAGAAGAGGAGATAAAAGTATTCAGAAGAAGATGTATTAAGAAAATAATAATAATAATAATAATAATAATAATAAAAGTCAAAGTGATACCAATTGTAGTTGGTGCACTTGGAGCAGTCCCAAAAGGATTGGAAAAGGGTTTGGAAAGTCTGGAAATCGGAGGAAGAATTGATACCATCCAGAACACTGCACTGCTACAATCTGCCAGAATACTCAGAAGAGTCCTGGAGACCTGAGGAGACTTGCTGTCACTCAGACTCCAGTGAAAGACCATCAGCTAATGCTGATGTGAAAACTCAAAAGGAGCAAATAATAAGAAGAAGAAGAAGAAGAAGAAAAAGAAGAAGAGATAAAAGTATTCAGAAGAAGAAGTATTAAGAAGAAGAAATAAGAATAAGAAGATAGATTTATTCGTAAGAAGCAGAAATATTTGAAAGAAAGTCGGGGCTATAGTAAGATGCAGGTTGGTTGTTTTACGGCATATTAACACATTTACGGTCATTGGCCAATCAAGTAATTTTAATAAACAAAGGACTTGAGTTGCTTACAGTCCCTGCTGTTGCTTAAGTGGTCACCCAATTAAGTATTGAACATGATCATCACCGCTTAACATCGGTGATATAGCAGGAACTGGTGCTTTCAGTGTGGCTTGACAGTAATACGAAGAGGGATAAGGATAGAGAAGAAAAAGAAGAAGTGATAGAAGAAGAATTGATAGAAGAAGAAAGAAGAAGAAGAAGAATAAGAAGAAGAAGAAGAAAAGAAGAAGAAGAAGAAGAAAGAAGAAGAAGAAGAAGAAAGAAAAGAAGAAGAAAGAATTGAAGAAGAAGAAGAAGAAAAAAGAAAAGAAGAAGAAGAAGAAGAAGAAGAAGAGAAGAAGAAGAAGAAGAAGAGAGAAGAAGAAGAATTGAAAGAAGAAGAAGAAGAAGAAGAAGAAGAAGAAGAAGAAGAAGAAGAAGAAGAAGAAGAAGAAGAAGAAAAGAAGAAGAAAGAAGAAGAAGAAGAAGAATTGACAGAAAGAAGAGAAGAAGAATTGACAGAAAGAAGAAGAAGAAGAAGAAGAAAATTGACAGAAAGAAGAAGAGAAAAGAGAAGAATTGACGAAAGAAGAAGAAAGAAGAAGAAGAAGAAGAAGAAGAAAGAAAGAAAGAAAAAGAAGAAGAAGAATTGACAGAAAGAAGAAGAAGAAGAAGAAGAAGAAGAATTGAGAGAAGAAGAAGAGAAGAAGAAGAAGAAGAATTGACAGAGAAGAAGAAGAAGAGAAGAATTGACAGAAAGAAGAAGAAGAAAGAAGAAAGAAGAAAGAAGAAGAAGAAGAATTGAAAGAAAAGAAGAAGAAGAAGAATTGAAGAAGAAGAAGAAGAAGAAGAAGAAGAAAAAAAGAAGAAGAAGAAGAAAAATTGAAAAAGAAGAAGAAGAAGAAGAATTGAAAGAAAGAAGAAGAATTGAAAGAAGAAGAAGAAGAAGAAGAATTGAAAGAAGAAGAAGAAGAAAGAAGATGAAGAAGAATTGAAGAAGAAGAAGAAGATTGACAGAAAGAAGAAGAGAGAATTATAGAAAGAAGAAGAAGAAGAATGATAGACAGAAGACACGATCAGTGTAAAATGGCGTCCAGAAATTTCTGATCTGTTGGGCATTAATATTGTGTGAAATATGAAGACGGCAAAACCTTTAAAATCATTTGGACGCTTCAATGTCGTCAAGTTCAGTTGCGACCGGCATTAATTATCGGAAAGGAAGTCCCGCCCTTTTTGATCATTCCATATATTTGAGCGGGGAAGGCGATGCAAACGAGTGATCTATGAGACTACACCCCTCTCCCCAAACACACAGGATTGTAGGTCCAGCCTGACTCACGCAGAGGGGACGGATGGGAATATGTCAGCCATCAGCGGGAGGGTGGGGTGGGGTGATGGTGAGGTCAGGTGTGAGTGGGTTGGAGTAGAGAGCGGGTTGAAAAAAGAAAGAGATTTTTCTCAGACGTTATTGAATTCGCCTAGATCGCCGAGATTTTGTTAAACGCTGACGTCAATATTAATGTACACGCTTACACACACAGATATAATATATATATATATATATATATATATATATATATATATATATATATATATATATATATACAGTAAACACATACGTTGATATTTGATAATAATAATAAAATTATACCATAGAATATAGACATGAACTTAATACCATACAACATGATCCCCAATGCTGCTAACACATTGTTAAAACCAATTACTAAAAAAGTATAAATATAAATACAAAACATATATTACTTCCTAAGTGTTTGACTTGACATAACCCCAGACGTATTGATATGCCCTTAAAATCAATCAAACAATAATAATAATACTAATAATAAGACGCAACAAAACAGTAAATGTAGACTGTGTGGTGACAGAAATGAGACCATAAACCACGTATTAAGCAAATGTAGCAAACTAGCACAACAGGAATGCAAAACTAGGCACGACTGAGTTGGGAAGGTGATCCACTGGGAATTATGCAAAAAATTAGATTTTGACCATACAACAAAATGGTATATGCATAAACCAGAATCTGTTCTTGAGAATGAAACGCATATACTGGATGGGATACTCGGTGGGAAAGGTAATCCACTGGGAAAGAAATTCAATTTTCACCATGCAACTAAATGGTATATGCACCATCCGGACTCTTTCCTGGAAATGAAACGCATGAAATTATCTGGGACTTTGAGATAACTGTGGTACATGAAGGTGAAGGCCGTGCCAATTGTATTGGCGCCCACGATCCCTAAGCGTCTGGAAAAGAATTTGGGTAAATCGGGAATCAGAGGAAGAATCAAGACCTTCCAAACTACGGCATTGTTTAGATCGGCTAGAATACAAAGAAGAGTCCTGGAGACTTGCTGTCACTCATCATCCGGTGAACCACTGGCTGCGACAGGATGAAAAAATAGGATAATAATAATAATAATAATAATAATAATAATAATAATAATAAGTGCAACTAAATGGTAAATGCACAACCCGGAATCTCTAGAGCTTTGAGATACAGATGAATCCCTAATGCCGGATAGGTGACCAGGCCTAGTGTTAATTAACAAGAAGAAAACTAGTCAACTCGCGGATTTTGCAGTCCCTGCTGATCACAGTGAAAGTGAAAGAAAGCAAAAAGATAGACAAATATTAGGACCTTGCCAGAGAACTGAAAAAAAAAAACAAACAAACTGTGGAGCATGAAGGTAAAGGTCGTACCAATTGTAATTGGAACACTTGGAACGGTCCCCAAGGGTTTGGAAAAGACTGGAGGAATTGGAAACCGAGACCATCCAAAAAACAGCATTGTTAAGATCGACTAGAATACTCAGAAGAGTCCTGGACTTCTGTGGAGACTTGCTGTCACTCAGGCTCCCGTGAACCAGCAGCTTAGGTGGATGTGAAAAAACCCCATGGAGTGAAATAATATGAGGGGGTACTTGAAAACCATTGTAAATAATTTCTATATAAAATTCATTAAAACGTGTATTATATGTATTATTATAGAAATTAATTGAAAATAAGGAAAAAGTAATTATTATTGATGATAGTTTCGTTTGATTTTTAATGGTATATTAACCTTCATAGGTTATCTAATTCCAACGTTATTCTAACAGAAACACGGTAGTGGTACTATTTACCTATAGCTGGTGGGATGAGGGGGATCACACCTTTCTCAAAGGTAGTCATTTACCCAACACGTTCGCCACGGTTAAGATTTGACACAATGTTACAAGTATAGGGCTTCCAGCGAGGATCGAACTTGGTACTCAGTAGCAATGGATTTGGGAGACGAGCTTGTTAACCATTACTGGAGTTCGAACTCGCTTATTACGATGTCACAGTCCAACAGGTTAGCCACAACGCAATGTAGTATCTCCCAATCATTGGTGAAGAATTGTTTTGTTGACACCTCTCCGTCCAATAAGGACGATGGCGTAGTGTCCAAAAAAATATCTGCATCTGCGCAAGTGACTCTGCAGGCCAATTCTTGACAGTCTTTCGTCCACTGAATGCATACAAACTGTGATGCTTTCTGGGACTGCTGTATTTTCTCCCTCTTTCTGGCTCTTTTTGCTGCCGAGGCTTCTCTCCTCTCTGCCTCACCCCTCTCCGTGCCTTGCTTAACGTTAAGGCTCCAGACCGCTTTAATTTTTTTGCATCTACCTCCCACGTGTTTGTGTCAATATAGCATATCCTCGTGACTCTCTTGCAGACATCTTTAAATCGTAGGCGTGGTCTACCAACGATCGGGAGCCTTTTACTAATTCACCGTACAAAAGATCTTTTGGGATGTAGCCATTTTTCACAACGACATGTAGTATCTCCCTATTATTGGTGAAGAATTAAAGCAAGCTTTAGTATAAAGAAAGGCCTATTAGAAAAAAGGAAAGTAATAAAAGTCGTTTCCTTCCAGAATATTTTAAAGACTCACATTCTTTCATAATTCTATGAAAACATGATAACTAAATATCCGTTGTAATAATTTTACATTAAGCCCATCGAGCGATAGGCACTGCTATCCAACGGTGAGCAATATGAAATCTAAAAAGAGAATACTTAAATCTATCCGGATACTATATAACTTTGGCAAGGATGAGAACATACAGCTAGTTTATATATATATATATATATATATATATATATGTGTGTGTGTGTGTGTGTGTGTGTGTGTGTGTATATTTGGGCAGCATTCTTTCATTTATACATGTAGAATTAAACAAAAGACATCTCCTGTTTAACAATTTTATTTTTTGATCTTTTCGAGTTTTCTGGCCAACTTTTTAATGTTTGGTTGGAAATCATGGATAAGTCCACAAAAGTTCAGGTCCCGAGTACTTTCGGCACTTCGAAGTGCCATCATCAGGGGTGATGTGTTCCAGTTTTTAAAAATTAAATTTATGTGGAGGCTGGAAGGAGAAGAATTGATGAGAAAGGTGTTATAGGCATTTTAAAATGTGTGTACTGCATTGGAAATTAATTTTGTTTAAGGATGGTTTGTATTGTTTTATGTCGGTATGTTCCCGGCCTTGCCAAAGTTATATATATATATATTAGATCCAAATCGCTTAACTTTATCTAAAATAATAACCAATTCCGCCCATAACCTTTTTTACTTTATATATAAAAACAAAACACAATAAATATTTAATCATTTATTAAATACAGAACTTAATAATAATAATAATTAGAAATTTAAAAATAATTAATCGTTTAATAAAAATATATAAAAACTCCTTTTCTAAATATTAACATATTCCGCTCATAACTTTTTCACTTTTATATAAAAACTAATTACAGTAAATATCTAATCATTTATGAATCACAGAACTTAAAAATAAAATTTAAATAATAAAACATTTAATCGTAAAAAATTCCTTTAATATAAGTCTTTTGAATTCCAACCGTCACATTTCTTAACACCCATCCCCTTCCGTTTAAATTGTTTTCGCTTTGTTGCCAACATCTCAAAAATTCGCTACATTTATTGTCAAAAGATATACATGGAACATGACCGACATATATATGGCGCGAAATGCCCACGTTGGTGAATATTGTAACGTCTTTCGTTTTTTGCAGTATTAAGGTTTTTGTTTTGTAAACTCATTTTAACTTTCCTCTCCGACCCAAACAACTACGGGAGTGAATGAGCTCTGATGATGATTTTTGTAAAATCGAAATATTGATCAATATCAGCTATGATTATATTATAAATTGTTTTCTTCTTTAACAGCATTGTGTGATGTTTTCATTCCACCTTTTCTTACTCATATATATATATATATATATATTATATATATATATATATAATATTATATTATATTGTATTACATTATTAATCAATAAATATAAGAGAACTTTAATATATCAGAAATAAATTAATTTCGGCTATCTTTGTCTTTTCAAGTCTGATTTATTATATACTCCTTATATGTAAAAAAATATGTACATACATTGATATTTACATGTACTAGCAAATATATGCACCCTCCGGGTACAAGTATTTAAGTTTAAATGTAATAAAATATCGTATTAAATTAGAAAGGTTAATGAAACTAAATAATAATTCAGATAAAAAGATTTGAAACGGAGGGGTATAATCGGAAAATAGAACAACTGAAACTTACTCTTTCATCACTTCCGTTTTTCAATGCTAAATTTTCCTAATTTAACTATTTAGTTAAAATAGGAAGTAAAGAATAAAATTACAGTTATTTCTTCTTGTTAATGAATTTCTTTTAGGATTATTGAAGAGATTTTACTCATATTCATTAAGATAAAACCAAACAATTAGAAATCAATAATACCAAGCACATTTTTATTAAAATCAGTTTTTTAATATCAATATGCAAATTAGCTTTACGTTTACAGTGAAAACTGGTATTTTGTTGTATATATAAATACAATTGCATGTTATTAGTATTTAGGTAAGGCCAACAGTATTAATAATGTCAAACAGTTTTATTATTAATTGAGGTTTAAATAGAAATAGAATCATGGAGAATGTGTCGTTAATAACTAAGGAAATTGTGACTTGAGTAGTAATATAGTTTCGGTTACAGACAGAAAAACACACAATCTCCATTATAATAAGATATACACAAAATATTTATATGTACGTTTGAGTTCTCAATTTTGGTTGAATCGTATCACGAGAACCCTTGATACTATTCACCCATATATTTATATTTTTTTTTGGGGGGGCGGAGAGAATATGTGCTTAATTGAAGTCGTACCTAATTTTGAAAATTAATTAATTAATAATTAATCAGGCGGGCATACCTATTCAAATGTAAGGCTAAACAAATCGAGAAAAATCAATCTCTGTATTTACATTTCGGCCTATTAAGCCTCATCAGCAGAGCTATAGATAGGAAGACCGCCTTGTGCGAGATTCGAACCTTGACTGTCAAGCTGACAGGCGTGGACCGTAACCCATACACCAACCGGACCTTCCTAGATTTTTCGTTTTGTTTAGAGTAAGTTATATTCCTCTTATAGTGACTTTTACTACACGACAGTATGAGAAGTAAATAAACAAACGATGTGTTGGATATGGCTTTTTTTTAGCCGATAATTTTTGGGAGAATATGTGCTTAATTGAAGTCGTACCTAATTTTGATATATATATATATATATATATATATATATATATATATATATATATATATATATATATATATATATATATATATATATATATATATATATATATATATATATATATATATGAAGTGCTTGGTGTAATGGTTAAAGTCATGGGAAATGGACTCGTCGCTCGAGTTCAAATCCTGGACGGGTTAATTGCATTTCACTTAGCGCTATACCCTTGGGAAAGGTATGAATCCTACTCTCCCTCCAGCTATGGGCAAATAGTAGGGCAGACTGGGTTCTTTAACCTTGATTAGGTAACCGGTCTAGGAGAAGGAAAACTCTGAATTCAAACCTGATAACTCCGCTTAAGAAATTGACCTTGTGTCGCATCCTGCTCGTGCGGAGGGGTTGGTAAGTAAATATATATATTAGGATAAGAATTAAATACGTGGATAACAGCTGGGTAAATATTTATCTACAAAGTTCTGTAAAAACTTTTACAAACAATATTATGTTCATAATGTATGACTATATAAATCGTAAATCTCTTTTCTGCTATGTGAAATTGCCTGAATATGCCATTTGAATTTAGTCTGAGAATATCTGCGTCGATCTTCGTACACGACATCTCATTTGCATTCATCTTGGGTCCCTTTAATTATTTCTTTTGCTTGTGGCAGTCTTACGCCCAACGGAGAAGTTCCGCTTAGGAGGCCCGATGAAAAATGAGAGAGACATTTCTGTGTTAAACGGAACTGTATGAGAAAAGCGTGTTTGTAATCCGACAGACACGACCGGAACTACAGAAAAACGACACCATCAAAACAAGCGAG
>CM042160.1:200000-260000 GCA_023376005.1 Doryteuthis pealeii
ATACTGTGGTATATCCACAGGTCTTGCTAGAGAGTTAAATCAAGATTATTATACTTTTTACATATTGAACTATTTGCATTAGCGCTTAAGAAAACACATCAAACGTAATAATTACATTTTTATACTGCGGTATATCCACAGGTACTGCTAGAGAGTTAAATCAAGATTATTATACTTTTTAAATATTGAACTATATGCATTAGCTCTTAAGAAAACATATCAAACGTAATAATTAAATTATCATACTGTAGTATATCCACAGGTCCTGCTCATGTACAAATTATTATTTGAACCCCAAACAACAATTTTTTTGTTCCTTGTGTCTGATTCTTTTCTCGTCTTTTGCAGTTTTCCCACCAAGATATTGTAGGTAGTGATGTAACTACCTACAATAAACACCCATTTTCAACAACATATCGTGTCTGTCTACCTTCTCCACATGTAATCAGATTAATTTCCTCTTATTTCTCCCACACACATATATATATATATTTGCTCCGTGTGTGACTCGAAACCTCGACTGTCAAGCTGACAGGCGGGGATTCTAACCACTACACCAGCTGGCCATTCCCACCCACGGAGCAGTCTCCCATGTCTATAACCTTGCTGATGAGTCCTAATAGGTCGAAATGTACATTCAGGGATTGACATTTTCTCGATTTGTTTAGCCTTATATTTGAACATATATGCCCGCCTAAATTCATTAATTATTAACTAGTTAATTTTCAAAAATTAGGTATGACTTCAGTTAAGCACATATCCTCCAAAAATTGTCGGCTAAAAGCCATATAAAATAAACATTGTTTATTTACTTACTCTCATATATATATATATATAAATATATATATATATATATATATGTGTGTGTGTGTGGTGTGTGTGTGTGTTACACTTAAAAAGTGCATACTTAAATTTAGTCGGATTCTATATGACCGGGAAAGGTCGGGAACTTACAGCTAGTATTAGATTAGTTGGTTGGGTTTTACGGCATACTAACACTTGTTGGGATATTTTTTTATTCATTCTTGATGGGTATTCAAATTTCTTTTAAATCATTTTTTATTCTATTTAACCCATAAATGGGACTTTACAAGTACTACGCCTTCGAATAATGAGTTCAAAAAGGGGAAAAAATGCTTTCTCAGCAATCCACTACCTGGGTCGAAACAAAACGTGAAAAGCCTTGTTTCTCCCCTCGTTAGATTTTCCAGCACAGAATAATCTTGATTTTTTTATGTATCTAGCAAAAAATCGATAAACCATTGCTTACGACCCAACCAAACCAAATCGCTGTTTTTAAAGCAGAGTCCATAACCCCGAGGCCGGTATCAAAGAAGAAATTGTGCTATTTTCACTTGTTTAATAGGGAATAAGTGACCTAAATGTGTCAGAAAATGTGAGATCACAAATATATATATATATATATATATATAATCAAATAAAAAGCAAACAAAAACAACGACAAAAAAAAAAAAGAAAAAAAAGAGACTTGAGGTTGGCGAAGAAAGAAAAGATTTGTCCCCCGTTGTAATGCTTCGTTTTTTTTTTATTGCTTCAGCCTCCATGTTTAATGGCGACTGATTCGAAATCGAGGCTGATTTATTTTGTTGGCTAATGAATCGTTTCGGTGGTGTCAAAAAGAAAAAAAGAAAAAAAAGAAAAAGGAATCAGCATTCCTTATTAAGTAGACACCAACACAAGCGATTAATGTTACGCTGGCTGTGTCGGTGCGCAGGGTGGAGTTGGAGGGTATCGAGCCATTTATAGCCGTGGGGAACAATAAGAATAAAGGGACGGGACCGTCTTGGAGGCAGTACCTCCCCATTGCGATAAATGGTGACGGAAGTGGCCAATTTCTGGATTCAATTGAAGCAAGAGTATCTGTACTTAACTAAAGAGATCACGAATTGTATTCGTCATTATAGCTGGATTATAATAGCTAAAACGGTATCACATTAACAGTAAATTCATAGGCGTAACTAAACAACTATATACGTACATACTCACGTATCTATCTATCTATATTCTATACATCTTTGTATGTATATATGTATGCACCTATCTACCAATCTATCTATCTGTATATATATATATATAAGTAAAGAAATAACAAAAGACTTAGAGATTTAGCATTATAGTCTATTTCAGGGAGCTTAGAAAAAGTGTCTAACTCTCCCGACTCATCAGATGCGAATGATGGATTCTTTATTACTTTAAAGGCATTTGAAAACAGATTTTTATTTTTTTATTTTTTAAATTTTATAGTCCTGTGATATGAATTCCAAACGAAATCCTTGATGTTGCAAAAAAAATGATGTTGTAGTTTCAAATATGAGCACTTCCGCCACAAAAATCTCGGTCAACAATCCATGTATCTCTTATTGTAACAGATTTAGAAAAAGAAAGACATATTCCAAATTCGTCACCAGACGAATTCACTTATTCAAACAATATGAATATTAACCGTTGACGGTAAGCCAGCTCGAAGTCTTTTGTTATTTCTTTACTTATATATTTGCTCTGGGAATCTAACATTAAGAGCACACATTGAGCTCTCATACTGCGACAGGTTTTAAAAAAATAAAACTCTTGTGTCGTAAGGAAGATTTCTTCTCTGGACTTTTGGATTATATATATATATATATATATATATATATATATATATATATATACAGTTAATTTCTATCTGTCTATGTAGTTATTTCAGCCGGATAATATCTAAGTATGTATGTATGTATTCAAGGATTGTTCTGATGGTGTGTATATTCGATACTGGGAAGCTTTTCAACATCAGACGTTTGTTTGTTTTGTTTTACGGCATATCAACCTCAGTGGGTCATTTAATGCCGATAACGTTTTGAAATAAATCAATTCTTAATGGATAATACAATTTTTTTATAAATACATTTTTCTATTTAACCCATAGATGGGACCCTAACAGGTACTACAACTCCGGGTCAGAATGGACCAGGGAGCAATGGTGATGAAGGGGTGCTCCACATTCCCCAAACCTCCAAAACTGGAACCTCACCATAAGATTGAGTTTAACGTCATTCCCAGGACATGTAGACCCGCAGCCACCGCCTTTTAGCACCCATATTATAAAAAGGGGTTGGAGCTTGCCATAAGGGCAATAGGGTTGGGAAAATCATATAGGTGCTAGGGCTTGACGTGACCAGCCGATTGATCGGAGGGGGCCTCTCCGACCGCCCGTCTAGCCAAAGATAGGGCCAATGTGGAGTATTGCATGTCATGAATTGCTCATCCACCTGGGCTCTATCCTTAAGCATCACGGGTCGCCACCCACGACCAACAGGTGGCCCCATTGGGGGAGTCTTGCCCCTCTGCAGAGGTGCAGTCGGTGCATTCTAACGCCCCAGTCGACAGGGCGGAACATCAGACGTCTTAGTGCACACACCAAGGTATTCACCAACACAGTTCGTCATTTGCTCTATGCAGATGCTTGTGGCTCATATACAGACTGATATGCAGCGCATCATAGAAGCCTTTGAAGCTACTTGTTATTCATTGGGACTTACAATTAGTTTGAAAAAGACAGTCCTCATCTATCAACCGGCACCAGGTGAATCATACTGTGAACCGGCTATCTATGTCTGTGGGCAGAAGTCAGCGGTTGTAGAAAAGTGTGTATACCTGGGTAGCACGCTAAACATGACTGGTACCCTTGATGACGAGGCCTGCTTACGGATCAGTAAGGCAAGTGATTCCTTTGGAAAATTAGACAGAAGGTTGTGAGCTTGTCGTTGAATCTCCGTTGCAACTAAAGTCAGGGTCTATGTTGCATGTGTTTTATTTGTTCTCCTCTCTATGCTTGCGAGACTTGGACCACGTACAGGAAACATCTGAAACATCTCGAGTGCTTTCACCAGCAGTGCCTACGAAATATATTAGGGATACGTTGACAAATGTACGTCGGTGACATTGAGATTCTGGAACGAGCCAAATGTCTAAGTATAGAATCCCTTATAACCAAGCATATATTGAGGTGGAGTGGGCATTTAGTAAGGATGGACGATGGGCGACTGCCTAAACAAACTGTTCTATTGAGAACTTGCAAACGGAAAGCGTTTGGCTCAAATGTCTAAGAAGAGGTGCACAGATTGCCTGAAGTCGACCTTGAAAAAGTGTAGCATCGACGAGAAAACCTGTTAGAGCAAAGCTATGGACCGTGGGCAGTGGAGAAAAAATTGCAGGAAGACACAAAGACATTTGAGACCAACCATATGCAACATGAATGTTTAAAACGAGATGTTCGCAAGGGGAACGAACGTTAAAGCAGAAGACAACACAGGGCTTCAAATTGGTCTACTATGTGAACAGTGGGGACAAACCGTGTCTGAACAGAGCTGGCCAGATGAGCCACCAAACTATGCATCGGAGAAATGGACCAATAAAATACCCTGTCCTAGCTGGATTAACTTGTGAATGTGGGACGATACGCAAGACTTTAGCTGGACTAAAAAGCCACAATCGCGCAGCTCATCGTTAAACTTGTTAAACTTTTGAAGCTCACCGTTTATTTTTTGAACTTTTTTTTAATTAAGCAATGGCAATACGCGACCACGAGTTTGCTGCCATCATATATATATATATATATATATATATATATATATATATATATATATGTACACACATGTGGTATTTTGTATTTTTTTGTATGTAAGAATGTTACATGCAGTATCGGAACAATGGGGTCAAGGGGCTTCAGGGAGGTGCGCAGCATCACCCTAGCCTAAGAGCCTTTACGTTACTATAACATTGGAATATATTGCCTAACTTTTGTCACTATACTCCTGAACTATGAATGTGTAGAATTTGAATGTGGGTGAGTAAGTGAAGCTTTGAAAAATCTAAATCAGTACTTATTGGCAAATAAAGGGGCGCCGGGTGAAGTAATTGTTTTAGATGTGCTCGTGTGTGTGTGTGTGTGTGTGTGTGTATGTATGTGTGTGTGTGTGTGGTTGTATGTTTTTTTTTACATATGATGTGTGTATGTATACATATATGCATTTACTTATGGAAAAGAAGGTTCACCAACTGATATTATACCGCAATGCTTAATTTACCTTAATTAGTAGTTTAACCAATTATTAATTCTAATTTATGTCATAAGCAAATGTATGTTCAATTTATTTGTTTGTTTGAAATATGTCTTCTTTTTATCTATCTAATTCTAAAATATTATAAAATTCTGAAATAGGGTTAGGGTAAGGTTAGGGTTAGCAGTTACTATTATAACCTTATACTATCTTTTTATGGTAGGTCTACTACTACAAGAGAGACATGATTTCGTAGGCCACATTCAAAAGGTAGGCCACATAATATAATGATACTAACATTTTTTTTTACAATTCTTATTTGAAATAACAAAACTACCTGTCACTCAAGTAATTCTGTTATTTGGTATATTGATCCTGTTTCTAATTGTTTTAGATGTGCTTGTGGCGATATGAATACCTAATTTATATCAGCCAATCAAAAAACGACACGGATTTTTATGACGTATAACATTGGACCGGTATTTCAAATTGTCACCTTAGTTGATTGAGGAATGTGTGCGCTTGCTGAATATTAAAATATCCCTTTTTTAAAATCGATAAGTTTGGTTCGTTTTGTTTTAGGGCATATCAACCTCAGTGGGTCATTTAATGCCGATAAAGCTTTGAAATAAATCAATTCTTAATGGATAATATAATTTCTTTTATAAATACATTTTTCTATTTAACCCATAGATGGGACCCTAACAGGTACTACCACTCCGGGTCAGAGTGGACCAGGGAGCAATGGTGATGAACGGGTGCTCCACATTCCCCAAACCTCCAAAACTGGAACCTCACCATCAGATAGAGTTTAACGTCATTCCCAGGACATGTAGACCCGCAACCACCGCCTTCTAGCACCCATGTGATAAAAAGGGGTTGGGGCTTGCCATAAGGGCAATAGGGTTGGGAAAATCATATAGGTGCTAGGGCTTGACGTGACCAGCCGATTGAAAACTCGATAAGGTTTTTTAATATATATATATATATATATATATATATATATTTGTGTGTGTATGTGTGTGTGTGTTTGTGAGTATGATAAAATATTGAGGAAAAAAGGATAAAGCACAAACAACCTCATTCAATTGATATTTCGCCTTGGTATCTGTATTTTATAAAATATAAAGTAATGGTAAAAGATGTCAATACAGGCCGAAAATATCGGTAAAAAAATGGGGGATTTTGATTAATTTGGTCAGCGTGGTACCACTAATATAAATATATGCAAATCTATGCACGAAACAACCTCAGAACAACGCGGGAAGAATGACTAACAATAGTCTGAATACCTAATCAGCTTCTAAATTTAATAGCAATAACTTTTATTTATGGCGACATTTGCATAGTAATTCGGAGTGCAATTTATTCAACAATTGATCTTTATTGGGGAAAAGCAAGATCAGAAGGTTCTCCTCTAAGCAAAAGGTCATTAACTCCCTTGTCTGCTAAAATATCTACTAATAGCCACTAGGTGGCGTGGTTAAAGTAGTATACATATTTACCAACCCCTCCACATGAGCAGGATGTGACACAAAGCGGAGTTTAACTGGTTTGAATTAAAAGTTTTCATTGTCCTCCAGTGATTTCCTAACCAAGGTTAAAGAGTCCTGTCTGCCTTACTATTTACCCATAGGTATAGGGAGAGTAGGAAGATTCACACCTTTCCCAATGGTATTAGTGCCATGTGAAATGCAAACAGGCTCGTACAGGCACTGCAATTGTCGTAGCAGCAATGAGGATAAATGAGAATAAAGGATAACATTTTTATCTTGATCTTTTTCTGTTTGAGATCACAAGTGGCTAACATTTGCCCTGTAAAATTTTTATAAGATATCCTCAATACCATCATATATGCTTTTCCCCAAACCCTCCACAGGGGAGACAACTTTCCCAAGGATATTAGCGCTTTGTGAACAGTAAACAGCCTCGACCAGTATTCGATCTCGTATCACCGCGTCCATTTCCGCGAACAGGCACCATTTTGTTTTCCTTTGATCCGTGCATACACACACACACACACAACATATATATATATATATATATATATATATATATATATATATATATATATATATATATATATATGTGTGTGTGTGTGTGTGTGTGTGTGCTTAATTGAAGTCGTACCTAATTTTGAAAATTAATTAATACTTCAACTTTTTAAAATTCATATTTACCTCTCCCACGGGCATGATGGGACACAAAGTAAATTTTAAAGCGGAGTAAGGCTGGTTGGAATTCAGAGTTTTCCTTCTCTTAGACCGGTTGCCGTACCAAGGCTTAAAAAACCGAACCTGTCATAGTATTTACTCATAGCTTCTAGAGATAAGAGACGAATTCGTGCGTTTCTCGACGACATTAACGCGAAGAGAAACACAAACAGCTTCATCCAGGACTTGAACTTGGTTCCGCCGATTCCATTTCCTACGACGATAACCGTTACATAATCCCCACCGATATTCAAGCTGTAATTTTTTTTTTCGCTCGATTTTCCAACTTGAGAAAACAAACACGACTCTTATGATTAAATTTTACAATGCATGCAATTGTAAAAAGAAAAAAAAAAAGTTATTTTAAAATCAGATTGATCATTTCTAACATAGACGAGAAAAATAATTAAAGAAACAGAATTTATGATATTGCAGATTTTTTTTATGTCTTCTCTGAGCATTGATTGTAGATCAAGATGAGATTGCGAGATAAGTACTACAGATAAAAGACCCCCCATCCCAAAAAAAAAACATTAACAAACAAATCCTAAAAGATTGAAAAATATCTATACAAAAAATAATGATATACTTAAGTTCTTATTTTGAAAAAAAAAAAATGAATATTTCAAATAATCTGTGCAATAAGGTGAATTAACTTTTAGCATATCTATCTATTTAAATAAATATCTCTCAGCCTGTTCATATGTATGTATGTGTGTATCTATCAATCTGTTATCTATCTATTTCAGTCTATACAAAAATATAATGATAAACATGCCCTTATCTAACAAAAAAAAAACCGTAATATCTCAAATAATCTTACCAATAAGGTAAACTAACGTTTATCATATCTATCTAACTATCAATCGATCTATCTCAGTCTTTTCGCATCTATCCATCTATCTATCTATACAATATCAAATTCTATTTATATCTATGTAATATCACATGCTATTGCTATCTATCTATCCAATTCTATTCATAACTATCTATGTAATATCAACTTTTATCGATGTAATATCAATGTCTACTCGTATCACTAATATCAAAATATATTAATATCTATCCAAGTCTGATCATATCTATCTATCACAGAAAGAACGAAAGAAATGAGTGAAATATGTAAGAAAAAAAGAAAAAAAAAAGAAAGAAAAAACGAATGAAAGGAATGTAATATATAAGAAAGAAAGGTATGAAATATGAAAGAAATAAAGAAAGGAATAAGATACGTATGAGGAAAGAAAGGAAATATTTAAGGAAGAAAGAAAGAATAAAGGGATGCAATGCCCAAGAAAGAAAGAACAAAAAGAAAGAAATAATGAAAAAACTAATGAAACATAAAAAATAAAAATATAATAATGGAATGAAATACGTATAAAGAAAGGAAGGAAGAGAGATGTAAAAAGAAAACAAAAAAAAAAAAAAACAAAACAAAAAAACAAATGAATAAATATGTAAGAAAGAATGGGAGAAAGAGAGTAATGAAGTACATAAGAAAGGACGAAAGAAAGAATGAATTGAGTAAGAAGAAAAGAAGGAAGGAAAGAAAGAAACGTATGAAATATGTAAGAAAGAAAAAGAAAAGAATGAATATATAAGGAAATTATGAAAGAAATGAATGAAATACGAGAGAAGGAAAGAAAGAAAGGAATTAAATACACAAGAAAGAAAGGAACAAATAAATGAAATATGTCAGTAAGAAATAAAAAAAGAAAGAAAGAAACGAATTAAATAATTAAGAAAGAAAGAAAGAAAAAAGAAACGAATAGAATATGTCAGAAAGAAAGAAGGAAAAAGACAGGTTTGAAATATGTACGAAATAAATATAGAAAAAATGTATGAAATACGTAAGAAAGAAAGATAATACGATGGAATGAAAAATGTAAGAAAAAAAGATAGAAAAAAGAAAGAAAATGAAAGAAAGAAAAAAGAAAGAAAATAATTGTGAATTTAATTGTTGGGCATTGTTCATTTGTGTTAAGGTGAAATGAATTGCTGAAAGAAAGAAAAAAAGAAAGGGAAAAAAAGAAAGAAAGGGAAAAAAAGGGAAAAAAAGAAAGAAAGGGAAAAAAAGAAAGAAAGGGAAAAAAAAAGAAAAAAGAAGAAAAGAAAAAAAGAAAAAAGAAAAAAAGAAAAAAAGAAAAAAAGAAAAAAAGAAAAGAAAAAGGAAAGAAAATAGAAAGAAAAAAGAGAAGAAAGAAAAAAAGAAAAAAGAAAGAAAGAAAATAGTTGTGAATTTAATTATTGAAAATTGTTCATTTGTATTAACGTGAAATGAATTACTGAAAGATAGAAAAAAGAAAGAAAAAATGAAAAGAAAAAAGAAAGAAAAAAAGAAAGAAAAAATGAAAAGAAAAAAGAAAGAAAAAAAGAAAGAAAAAAAAGAAAGAAAAAAGAAAAGAAAAAAGAAAAGAAAAACAAAGAAAAAAAGAAAAAAAAAGAAAAAAAAAGAAAGAAAAAAGAAAGAAAAAAGAAAAGAAAGAAAACAGTAGTGAATTTAATTGTTGAATATTGTTTATTTGTATTTACGTGTACGAAACAATTTCTCTACACAATTTCACTTTAAAAAAATTCCTAGTTTGATTGAAGAAAGTAAATTTTTATTTTATAGAACTCAGTTGAAATAATGACCATACAATTATAAATTGTTACTAACATATATAGATGCAGAACCGAAAGCGAGGTTAATGATCTCTTAAATTCTAAAAGAACGTTTTAAACTAATTGAAGAGTTCGATTAAGCAAGGGAGGTAATTATATAAATGTTTGCTTTCTTTTCATGCTAATGTTTGTTTTAAGAGTTTAATATCGTTGTTTGTATGTATTTTTTGTGGGAAGCATTCTCTTTTATTTTTATTAGTTCTCAAGAATTTAATTGTTTATTTTACGGATGGACGGAAAGTGAAATTACTCACCATGAAAGACAAACAATCCTTTTCGTTAAGCTAAATAGATTTAAAAGATATTTAAAATAAAATGGAAAAAAATATTACGGATTTTTCGTTTATGCGAGGCGTAAACCGCACGTCCTTAAAGGTTACCCAGGGGAAATAAAATAATATCGGAATGAAGATTTGTTGATTTGGAAAGGATTAAATCGTCTTTATTCACGAAGACCACGATTTCTTCATGTGGATTCTGTAAAAAACCAAAATACAAAAGAGAACGATAAACAAACACCATCTTTCTACACCAACCACAAAATTGAATTTTTGATCGCCTCACTTGGTGTAATGGTTACCATGCTATGCTAGCAAGCCACTGTTAGTGAATTCGTTTCTCACTGCGTGCTTAATGTTTCTGGCTTTGGTTAAACTTAGAAAGAAAAAAGGAAGAAAATAGTAGTGAATTTAATTGTTGAAAATTGTTAATTAGTGTTAACGGGGGGATTAGAATAGTTTCCAGGCTGTGGTTATATCAGTACTGCTGTATGGCTGCACCAGTTGGACCCTAACGAAGCGCCTCGAGAATAAGCTTGATGGGAGCTGCACAAGGATGCTGCGTGCAGTCTTGAACAAGTCGTGGAAACAGCACCCCATGAGTAACCAGCTGTACGGCCACCTGCCATCCCCCATCTCACAAACCATCCGAGTGAGACGGACAAGGCATGCAGGAGAAGCAAGGACAAGCTCATAAGAGGCGTCCTCCTGTGGAAGCCAACACTTGGACATGCTAATGACAATTTGAAATGTAAACTTTAAATATGTATTAAAATAAAACAAACTATATATAGATATATAATAGCAGTCATGTATTTATTAAAACTTGTTTTAAAAAACAATGAAGACTGTCTAATGTTGCATGTTCAAATTTTGAGTGTATTTATTCTGTTATGACGATTTTGGGTAATGTGACGTAAGTAGTGACGTAGTTTTTGTTACAGACAAAAACCGGAAGCGAATCTCCATTATTAATAGATATACTCCGCAAGAAAGCAGCTGTACGGCCACTTGCCCATTATTACACAAACCGTCTGAGTAAGACGAACAAGACATGCTGCACACCGCTAGACACACAAGGACAAAATGTGGCATTCTCCTGTGAATACCTATACAGGAACTCATCTAATACCATTGGGAAAGGTATGAATCCTACTCTCCCTCCAGCTATGGGTAAATAGTAGGGCAGACTGGGCTCTTTAACCTCGGTTGGTCAACCAGTCTAGGAAAAAGAAAACTCTGAATTCAAACCTGTTAGATTCCGCTTAATAAATTGACCCTGTGTCGCATCCTGCTCGTGCAGAGGAGTTGGTAAATAGATATACAGGAACTCATCACTGTAGGCTAAAAACTCATCACTGTAGCAAAAACTTACATCAATAACCTCTGTGCATATTCTAGATGCTGCATGGAGGACTTCCCAGGATCGGTGACTGAGGGATAGTTTGCCAGGATAGTTGGCCAGAGAGAGAGAGAGAGATAGAGAGAGAGAGAGTCATGTATATCAATGCTGCCAGCACGAACTGATAATAGGCTGACCTGCTGGCCGTGGGTGGCAACCCGTGATGCTTAGGGCGGAATCTTGGTGGCTGAGTAGTCCATAACATGCAACAATCCACTTTGGCCCTTACTAAAATGTGTTTAGAAATGTGTTTAAAAAATTGAGTTTAAAAGATTTGAATTGAATGAATAAAACAAAACGTTATCGGCATAAAATAACCAAACAAGAGTTGACATGCCGTGAAATTCAACCAACCAATTCTACGACGACACCATTTATGTAACGACTGCCTCCTCTAGTTTAGCTACATTGTAGAACAAAAGCAGAATGATGGGACTCTCAGTGATGACCAAACTCACTTGGGAGGTTTTTGCTAGCCCAGGCCCACTAAAGGAGAAACCTCCAGAAATCTGAAAAAACGTATTTACCAACATAAACGCAACATCAGATTAGGTAACAACATCAATTGTTTTTTCAAAGTTTGGTTTGGTTTGGGTTTTACGGCGTATCAACCTCGGTGGGTCATTTAATGCCGACAAAGTTTTGAAATAAATTCATTCTTAATGATAATCAATTTTGTTTATGAACTCATGTTTTTTGGGACCCTAACAGGTACTACCATTCAGGGTCAGAGTGGACCAGGGAGCAATGGTGAAGAAGGAGTATTCCCCAGACCTCCAAAACTGGAACCTCACCATTAGATAGAGTTTAACGTCAATCCCAGGACATGTAGACCCTCAGCCACCGCCTTCTAGCACCCGTATGGAAAAAAGGGTTGGGGCTTGCCATAAGAGAAATAAAGTTGA
Organism: Doryteuthis pealeii; assembly: GCA_023376005.1. Lineage (NCBI taxonomy): Eukaryota > Metazoa > Mollusca > Cephalopoda > Myopsida > Loliginidae > Doryteuthis > Doryteuthis pealeii. Next base: position 212,520 of record CM042160.1, read on the forward strand.
GGCAATCATATAGTTGATACGGCTTGACGTGACCAGCCGATTGATGGAAGGGGGCCTCTCCGACCGCCCGTCTAGCCCAAGAAAGTGGAATATTGCAAGTCATGGACTGCTCAACCAGCTGGGTTCTATCCTTAAGCATCACGGGTGGCCACCCACGGCCAACAGGTGCATCCATTGGGGGAGTCGGTGCATTCTAACCCCGCGGCTGACAGGAAGTAGGTTCCAGAGTACGATAGGAAGGTTCCCGAGTTCGAAAAGTAGGTTCCAGAATTCGAGAAGAAGGTCCCGGAATTCGAAAAGAAGGTCCCAGAGTACGAGAAGAAGGTCACAGAGTACGAGAAGGTTCCAGATTTCGAGAGGAAGGCTCCCGATTTCGAGAAGAAGGTTCCGGATTCCGACAAGAAATACCTGAACTCGGTTCGCCTTGGATATTTTCGCTGACGATAACCATTACAGAACACGTCTCAATACAATTTAAAAGGAATAGTTACGATTTTTTTTGGCCATCCTTTAAGTTTCAAGCAAGAGCGCTCTCCAGCGGATATCCTTTGTGTTAGGAAGAGCGCGATCCTTACTTAAACATACTTTGGTTGTTCCTTGGTGCACCTCAGTCTTTCAGGTCAATGAATGTATATGGACATCTTTCCATATCAGCGAATTAAGTAGTTAACTAGCCACGTATTCGGGCTGTTGAGTGGTTGTTTATTCCAACAAATATCTAAAGCACACCACAACTTCAACGTTATAAAATAACTAAAAGAGGCCTAGCTGACTTCTTTCAATAATGCAATGACTGTTGGCATAAAGATATCGATCCGCGACGTTGCTTCCCTTTTCCTGTTCACCGACCGCGGCATGATGGCGTCGCCGGCCTCGTTTTGATGTCCTTGTGGCCACGTGTTTATGATCACCTGTCGAGCGGAATGACAGGTTCTTGGAGAGAAGACAAAAACGTCATTATCTTGATTTGTTTTTAAGTTCGTGTACCATTTAATTGCTTGGAATTAGGCATCGTTACACGGTTCCAGTTATTGATATTTACCAAATTTACTCTACTATGACCAGCGTGGTGGTGCTCGTTGTGTAATGGTTATCGTTATAGGAAATGGACACAGCGATATCAGTTCAAATTCTGGACATGAAGCATCATCAAGGGGACCCGTTTGGATTCAACCGAGGCCATCAAGAGATTCATAACGACGGAGCTGAGTGACATACCAAAAGAATCCTTCCAGTAGGGCATAGAAGCGTGACAGAGAAGGGTGGGAAGGTGCATTAGATTCAAGAGGGGACTACTTTGGAGGAGAAAACATTTATATTATATATAAAACATATATATTGGGCAGTGCATGGGAAGGGACGATAGATGTGGCAGGACAAATCGTGACTTTTTTCTTTTTCCCAACTGAAGGGGCTTATCAAAGGGACCAAGTTTTGAATGCGTTGAGGCCATCAATAGGTCCGAAACGACGGGGCTGAGAGACATACCAGAAGAATCCTTCCAGCAGGACAGAGAAGCGTGACGGAACAAGATGGGAAGAAGGTGCATTAGATTCAGGAGGGCGACTACTTTGGAGGAGAAAACATTTAGTTTGTTGTTTGGATTTTAAATGTCTCATTACTTTAGAGACCTCGTAACCCCAGACGGGTTGACATGCCGTGAAAATCAAGCAGTCAATTATTAAACGCGAAGAAAATTCGGTAATTTATGAGGAAGTGCGTCCCGGTCTCCTGCCTCAAAAATTGCTACCCGGTGACTATTAAAATAACGACCCAGCTAGGGTCTATTCAAAACTATCCATCTTCATATCTATATCAATTTGTTCATATTTATCTATATTACATTGAATACTAACATTTTTTTTATTCATGTTTGTTTAATATCTTGTTTTTAGTTTAAATAAACAAGAATTACGACAAAAAAAGAAGCGACCCCCCCCCAAATACATTTACTTGTCGAAAATATCTATCAATCTCCATTTGTTCATATCTATCTATATTATTTTGTTTGTTTATCTATCTCAGTCTATTCAAAACTATATATCCATCTTCATATCTAAACAAGAATTACGACAAATTACGATAAATAAACAAGAATTGCGACGAGCTGGGGTTGTTATTTTGATAGTCACCGGGTAGCAATTTTTGAGGCAGGAGACCGGGACGCACTTCCTCATAAATTACCGAAAATTCCTATAAGACTCAAATGTTAGTCTCTTTGTCGTTGTCATCCTTGCTGTAACTTTTGAAAAAAAAATGACAAAGAAATTACTAATTTTAGAAACAGCCTCAATTCTCCCCAAAATCGATCCTCCAATGACAACAAGTCATTCTCTTCCCTTCCCCATGACTACTTTGCTAGAAGTCATTCGAAATACAATTGTTCTCAGTGAAGCAAGAAAACTTTAAGTATCAACAATGACTTGCGCGAATTCGGGAGTGACAAAGAAAATTCGATTTCGAGGAGGCAAACTTTTCAAGAGTCGTCACCTACTCTTAGGAGTTGGCGGATCTGAAGACCGAATGGTTCCGGAGAAAATAATTTTGTCTGTCTGATTGTGTCAATTCGAGGAGAAATGGATTCTACAGATTTTGGCGTCTTAAAGGTGATCAGTCAAGAAGCGCCAGTCAATGTCCTTCAAGGATTTTAGATGAAGTGTTGATTTACTATCAACTGCAAAGGAAGTGGGGTCTGCCAACATCTGAATGGCTCTCACAAGCAGACATCCGTTTTGTTGATTTAACTTGTGTTCATTTTTGTAATAAATTGCTTTTTCTTTTTTCTTTCCTTCTTTCTTTCTTTCGACATCTTTCTTTCATCATCATCATCATTATTGTCACGCTTTGTGAGATATTCACACTAGCGTTATCTAGTGGTCTTTCTGAGTGACTTCAAGTCTCATCAGATCTCCAGGACCCTTCTAAGAATTCTAACTTATCTTAATAATGCTGTTATTGTCTCTTTTCCAAACTTTTGGGGACCGTTCCAAGGGTAATAACTACAATTGGTATCAACTTCACCCTCCTGTTCTAAAGCGATTATTATTATTATTATTATCATCATCATTATTATTATTACATTATATTTTTTATCTGCTTTTAAGTCTTTTTATCTTACTGGCCGGTTGAAATATCCGGGCCTTTTTTATCTCCGTTGTCTCGAGTTGACTCTCAGGTGTCTCTCGGATTGTATCTCTCTCTGTGTCCATCTTTGTTCTTAATTATGAACAGGAACACGTATTTCTGTTTTTGATGAACATATCTATTTATTTACCCGAGTTCCGATAATTTAATGCGCGTGGATAAGATTTCAGAGGACGCCATTTTGATTTTAGAAGACCGTCTTCAACTTAACACGGCTACTTTCGCACTGTTGCTAGGTAACGAGACACTCTCAACCAATGAGAATCTCTCATCACTAGTCAGTTGGGGTTCAACACGAGCCTGTCAAATCTCTGGTGATTTTCCATTACTCTCCAAGTTTAAACGTTAAATTTTGAATTCAAATTCTTTTACACTACATTGTAAAATGAAGAGGCTAACCCATTGAATTCAAATTCTTTTACACTCCAATGCAAAATAAATGTGCGCGGAGAAGATTTCAGAGGACAACATTTTGATTTTAGAAGACCGTCTTCAACTCAACACGGCTACTTTCGCACTGTGGCTAGGTCACGAGACTCTCTGAACCAATGAGAATCTCTCGTCAATGGTCAGCCGGTGTTCAACGTGAGCCTGTCAAATCTCTGGTGATTTTTCATCCCTCTCCAAGTTTAAACGTTCATTTTTGAATTCAAATTCTTTTACACTACATTTTAAAATGAAGAGGCTAACCCATTGATCATGTAACGCTTTTAAAAGTATAAATTTAATGAATACGTTGAGGATTGGCCTCGAACTTAATGGCCGACGATGGTTGCTTTCAAGCTAATTTGTATAACAAGATTTCTACTCAAATTAATCAGATCGACAAATGCTTCCCCTTCTTTTTTTAGTTTTATTAAACGAAACTTTTGAATTCAAATTCTTTTACACTACATTTTAAATGAAGAGGCTAACCTGAAGAGAATCTCTCGTCAATGGTCAGCCGGTGTTCAACGTGAGCCTGTCAAATCTCTGGTGATTTTTCATCACTCTCCAAGTTAACTTTTGAATTGAAATTCTTTTACACTACATTGTAAAATGAAGAGGCTAACCCATTGATTGTGTAACTCTTTTAAACATAGATTTAATGAATACCTAGGGAATTGGCTTCGAACTTAATGGCCGACGGTGGTTGCTTTCAAGCTAATTTGTATAATAAGATTTCTACTCAAATTAATCAGATAGGCAAATGCTTTCTGTTTTTTTATTTTATTTTATTATTTTTAAAAAATTAGTCGTTATTACAAACGGGGAAATGGCGGCCATTTTGTATTTTTTGCCTTTTTGCTTCTTTTTTACTTTTTTTGTTTCATAAAAGGAAGTAAACCTCAACAAGACAATAAACCTCTCTAATGATATTTGGTTCTTTTTTTTTTTTATATTTGCTGGCAATTTCCCTTCGGCTTTTTGGCGTTCTGCTTAATATCCGTTCGGCGCCGCCATTAGAGTCTTACCACGTGACATGAGGTCATGAGTTAATAAGAAGAACGGTTTAAAAATGGTGAGTGGGTGGAAGAAAACGAAACGAAGCAGAAAAGGGGGGTGTAGGGAGAAGGATGTTTAGGATGTAGAAATGCAAGGAGGTAGATCGAGTAGAAAAGGGTGGTGGTGGTGGGGGAGAGTGGGTAAAAGAAATTCAAAGCAAAGTATCAATGGTTATTTCCTATAACTCCAACATAAACAAAGGGGAACCACTCTTGACTGATAAATTATTTATTTTCCCATTAAATTAACCCCTAAAGCCTAATCCCGTCTTCTTTTTTTCAAAATAAATGAGTAAATAAGATAATTAGTATTATTTGTATTATTCGGACTATTGTCCGAATCTTCATTGTTATTTGTACAACGTTTCGGCCAATGTGCCCTCCGGCCTTCTTCGAGTATTTCTTGTCGGACTCGGAATTGTCTCGGACTCGGGAACCTTCTTGTCGTAATCGGGAGCCATCACGGAACTTTGAACCTAACCCATTATTCAGTCCACAGGGGTATCCTGTTCTCATTCCGCTAACCGTAGCTGGGGTACAGCTATTAAGCTGGGCTAATTATTATTCTATGTTACTGTTGCCCCTGACCAGGACTGAACCTGCAGTCTAGAGATAACTGTCACTTAGAACTGTCTTAACCTGACTCCTTTATCCACTAGGCTTTGTGTCCAAAATAGAATAAGATTAAGAAAGAAAATAATTTTCATGGAGATGATTTTTTATTTATATAATTCGATTAATCATGACAAGCAAATTCGGCGAATACCATGTGCGACGTGAGGAACACTGTACAGCTGTTTCGACCTAATTTGGTCTCATCAGCAGTGTATACCTACGATCTTCCCCTGACAGAGATTGAACCGGAGAACCCAGGATGCAGAGTCAGAGATTCTACCCAACCGGACACACCACACATGAAACTCGCCAAATCAACTTGTCAATCATAGGTGCGCAACTACTATAACATGATGTGTCGCTTTAGCAGCATCGTTTCGTTACCTCTCGCAGAGTCACGTCTTCCCGGCATGACGGCACGCATCCACGTACTCATACCCATGCTAGGCACAGAATTATAGGTAATTTTATTTCTATGGAGAGAAATTTTTATTTATATAATTCGATTAATCATGACAAGCAAATTACATATTGTTAAATCATGGTAAAAAAATCAAGACAATTAAAACGTTATTAATCATTGATGTTTATGTAATAATGATTCAAGCGTCAAAACTCAAGAGATATCACATCAGAAGACATGGACATGGCTACGAAAAGGAAATCTCAAGAGCGAAACCGAATCGTTTATAAACGCAGCACATGACAATGCCAGAAGAACAAACTATATCAAGACAAAAATAGATAAGACGCAGCGGAATAGCAAGTGCAGAATATGTGAACGAGCAGATGCCCAGCCCCCACGAACGAAACGAGTCCGGATATGTGTGGCCTGTGCGAGGGGGGGGGTGCGGCGAGTGACCACGGTAATTGAACTCGTCACCCTTTCGTTGCTGAAATGCTGGTGAAATTCCGCACGAGCAGTGCAGAGTGGCCCGGATGTGGAGTCTCGTTGTGAGGATTGACGCGTGCTGATGAATGTCGAACGTGCAATTCAGAGTGAGGAACCCAGATGAAACACAGCAATGGGATATTTAGGGACCTGCCCTCCGAGATCGGGGCATTTTGGCTGTCGAAACGAGTGGAAGAGAGGATATAGTTGGATAGTGCTAGTGAGAAGACTAGAACTGCTGGGAGAGCAAAGCAATTACGACGACTACGACTGTCTGATAATCTGAAGGTCCCTGGTTCATTCCTGGGTTTCGGCACCACTGATAACCTGAAGGAAGTAGTTTACTAAAGTATAGAAGTGCAAATTCTGAGATAGAGACGAAACGGTCAATCATATAATAAGCGAATGTAGCAAACTAGCACAAAGAGAGTACAAAACTATGCACGGCTCGGTGGAAAAGGTAATTCGCAGAGAATTGTGCAAGAAATTCAATTTTGACCATACAACCAAATGGTATATGCATAAACCTAAACCTGTCGTAGAGAATGAGACACATAAAATTCTCTGGGACTTCAATGTACAGACGGATCCCCTAATCCCGGCCAGAAGACCGGACCAAGTATTGATCGGCAAGAAGAAAAGAACTCGTGGATTTTGCCATTCCGGCCGACCACAGTGTGAAAATAAAAGAGGGCGAAAAAGATAGAAAAATACTTGGACCTTGCCAGAGAACTGAGAAAACTGCGGTACATGATGATAAAAACTTGGGGAATATGAGGGTAAAAGTGATACCACTTCTATATGGTACACTTGATACATATATGTATATTTATATTAAGATATATATATTAAGATAATATATAATATATATATATAATATATATATTTAGAGAGAGAGAGAGAGAGAAACCACTTGATACATATATGTAATCTATATGAAGTAAGATATATATATATATTGAGAGAGAGAGAGAGAGAACCACTTGATACTATATGTATATCTATATGAAGTAAGATTATATATATATATTGAGAGAGAGAGAGAGAGAGAGAACCACTTGATACATATATGTAAATCTATATGAAGTAAGATATATATATATAATTGAGAGAGAGAGAGAACCACTTGATACATATATGTATATCTATATGAAGTAAGATTATATATATATATTGAGAGATAGAGAGAGAACCACTTGATACATATATGTATATCATATGAATAAGATTATTATATATATATATATATATATATATATATATATTATATATATATATATATAGAGAGAGAGAGAGAGAGAGAGAAATAAAACACTTGATACAATATATGTATATTTATATGAAGTAAGATATATATATATATATATATATATATTTAGAGAGAGAGAAATAAAACCGGGCTTAAGAACGGTTGCAATTAGAAAAATATTTTTCTATAACCTCTCCCCAAAGTATTTCGTAAGATGAACCAAGAGGACGAAAGTCTGACACGTATTTTTTATACAATTATATATATATGTGTGTGTGTGTGTGTGTGTGTGTATCGTATAGCATAGGTGATTTCTTCAAACAGGTTAGAAACTTTTGCACTGAACTAAATATCAAATGCCACTAAGCTTATTAAAGCTCTTTTCTTCGTATTCAATTAAAGGAATTAATCAAGGCTTTATTGTATTTTGATCTAAAGCCTCCAAAAGCGCGCCAAAACTCTTTAGAAACTTGACAGTGAATGCTTGTAAGCGACCAAACGTTTACAGATAGTAGAAATCAGTTCCGGTCCGGTCACCCCACCCCACCCCATTACACCCCACCCCCATCCGAACACCCGCCCAAATATATAAAGCTTATCAGGTTGCCTCGGCCATTTCCGTTTTTGAGGGCCCATTTTCAAAAGATGAACGGAAGATCAATAAATTCTCTTCCTTCCTCCCCTCCCCTTTCCCTAGAAGCTGACGCGTTGCTTTTATAGGATCAATGGGATCCATGGATCACGCTGCTAAAAGACGGAGGAAATGGCGTTGGAACGGGGAACAAGGAAGGAGAGGAACGACCGAATATCGCCAGGGTTCATTAGACTCTCTCCTCTCCCCCCCTCTCTCTCTCTGTTTTTCAAATCAATCCTGTTCAGCCGAGTGTATCCACCCTATTTATATGCCCCTGAGCCTCGTTTTCGTAATTTAACTTTAGTAAATGAGCCATAACTTGTACAGATGTTCTGCGTTTAATTACAACAGTTTCCGTGCTCAGAGATGTCAAAACGACGTCCATGAAAGACGGACATTTTAGGCGTTGAATGCGAGTTCAAACCTCCGAGAGTCAAATTGTATATAGTAATAATGATAATAGTCGAATTGTATATAATACTACTACTAGCACTACTACTACTACTAATAATAATAATAATGATAATAGTTGAATTGTATATACTCAGAACCATTCTTAAAATGGACAAAAGAAGAACTCAGACAGATTGACCAAAGGACGAGAAAGTTAATGACCATGCACAAGGCTCTCCACTCTAGATACGATAGAGATAGATTATATGTCAAGAAAGGAAGGGGGAAGAGGTCTTGCCAACATAGAGGACTGCGTAGAAATCACAATCCAACAACTTGAAAGAGCAAAGACAAATTACTTATGGCGGCCAACAATAGTAGAAGCGACAGATGGAAAAACAGAAAAACAACAAAGACTAGAAAACAAAAATGGGAAGAAAAACAATTATATGGACAATTCAAACGATAAATCGAGGAGTTTGCACATGAAAAGACTTGGACATGGTTAAGAAAAGGAAACCTCAAAAGAGAAACTGAATCATTAATAATTGCTGCACAAAATAATGCCATAAGGACAAACTATATCAAAGCGAAAATTGATAAGACCCAACAAAATAGTAAATGTAGACTTTGCGGTAATAGAGATAAGACTGTAAACCATGTACTCTGCGAATGTAGCAAACTAGCACAACGAGAATACAAAACTAGACACGACTGGGTTGGGAAGGTGATCCACTGGGAATTATGCAAAAAATTTAATTCTGACCATACAACAAAATGGTATATGCATAAACCAGAATCTGTTCTTGAGAACGAAACGCATAAAATTCTCTGGGACTTTGAAATAAAAACGGATCACCTTATCCCAGTAAGAAGAGCAGACCTAGTGTTGATTAACAAAAAAGAAAGAACTTGTCAACTGGTGGATTTTGCAATTCCAGCAGATCACAGGGTGAAGCTAAAGGAAAATGAAAAAAAATGGACAAATATCTGGACCTTGCCAGAGAACTGAAAAAGTTATGGAATATGAAAGTGAAAGTTATACCAATTGTAGTTGGTGCACTTGGAACAGTCCCAAAAGGATTGGAAAGGGGTTCGGAAAGTTTGGAAATCAGAGGAAGGATTGAAACCATTCAGAACACAGCACTGCTGCAATCTGCCAGAATACTCAGAAGAGTCCCGGAGACCGGAGGAGACTTGCTGTCACTCATACTCCAGTGAAAGACCATCAGCTAATACTGATGTGAAAACTCAAAAGGAATAAATAATAATAATAATAATAATAATAATAATAATAATGTATTTGTTCAGCGTTTTATTTTTAAAAGACGTCATGACATCTTAGAGTGTGGGGAACGCGGCTTGTCAGTCAAAAAATATAACGATGAACAAATACAGTTACAAACTTTTAAAAATATTTTTCTAACTCCTGTCATCTACAAAACATCCATCAATTTATTCACCCCATAATCTATCCTGATGAAAGTTTAAATAAACTGAAAAGTTTAAGCGTCGATAAATAAATTCATCTTATTTTTGGAACACTTCGTTTTTCAAATTTCTTAATATATATATATATATGCTCCCATGAATTTGGTATGGGCTCTCTAATTGGTAACTCTCACTACTAAGCATATATATATATATATATATATATATATATATATATATACCAACTCCTCGCACGTGCAGGATACGACACAAGGTCAATTTCTTAAAGCGGAGTTCAGCAGGTTTGAATTCAGAGTTTTTCCTTCTCCTAGACTGGTTACCTAGCCATGGTTAAAGAACTCAGTCTGCCCTGCTATTTACCCATAGCTGGAGGGAGATTAGGATTCATACCTTTCCCAAGGCCCATGTGAAATGCAAACAGCTCCGTCCAGGAATTGAACTCGGATCAACGAGTCCATTTCCTACGACTAACCATTAGACCACGCGCCTCCATTTTGACGGCATTCCCCCATCAATGGGGGAGAGCGCCCCTGGCACTGGGCAATAAACTCAGCCCTGCCCATCAGATACTCACAACTTCCCTTTATATATGTATAGATATAGATGTATATAGGTATTTTCTTTTAGTAATTCGCTTTTATTTTTTCATTTTTATATAGATTAATATTGATTTTGAGATGATTACGAAAAGTGGAACGGTCAAGAACAATGTTTTAAATATATTCAAGCCTAAACTTAATTTCATTTCCTCTCTGTGCCATAAAATTTTGAGATGTTTCACGTACACGAAAAAAACTTCTATTAAACCAATAATTTCGTGACTTTCCAACTATCAGTTTTATAAATATTGTAATTTTTACTTATTTGCATGAATAAAGGCACGAGACTATATAAATATATAAATGTAGGTCATCCAGGAATAAACAAACAAATACATACACACGCATGCGCATAGAGGCAGAAACATGTTGGAAGTGCGTGGTGTAATGGTTAAAGTCATGGGAAATGGACTCATCGTTCCGAGTTCAAATCCCGGGTGTGGTAATTGCATTTCACTTAGCGCTAATACCCTTTCGACGTATATAATACCGATTTCGACGTATGAGTGTTCATACAATGAACATTCACACAGTAATTTGTTTATAGTGGTGAAGGCTTGTGTTGGACCATCCACACTTTTTGGCACAGTCGATAGGAAAGAATTGGTGCATCAAGGGTTGCCACAAACCCAATCAACGACCGACCACAGGAATTTTGAATTCAGAGTTATCCCTCTCCTGGACTGGTTACCTACCCAAGGCTGAAGGGCCCAGTTTGCCCTAGCTTCGTCTAGGAATTGAACTCGAATCGACGAGTCCATTTTCCACGACTCTAACCACTAGTCCACGCGCCTCCATATATATATATATATATATATAATATATATATATATATATATAAAAACATGTGTCTGTGGTGACTATATATGCTCCCCACCCCACTGGGCTTGAGCACTTTGGGGGGATTTAGCTGATGACCGCCAACAAAAGCGTAAACGCAACGCTCTCCTATAAAAGGGATGGAGCACTCTATGGCGGCCTTTACATACATACATATGTGTGTATTAAAACAGTTAAAAATCCCCTTCGCATTCTGTGGATGAGGATATGGCAGAGCGGTTAAGCTGTCCGACTGCTGCTGAATCGGTCGGAGCTCTATCCCGGCTGTAGGTAGCTCAAAAAATGTCTAGCCACACTGAAGAGACTTAAGTCGAAACATGTGTCTGTGGATGACTAAATATAAATATATATATATATATATTAGAAAAAAAGTAAAATACCAATCTGGATTGCATTGAAATTGATTCATCGAAATTTATTTGAATATATATATATATATATATATATATATATATATATATATATATATATATATAAGGTGTCAAAAAAGTATCGAGATTTTTGTATTTTTGACACCTTGTATTCGGAAAAACAACGTTCCATTCATTCTTCATTTCTATCTTGGTAGATACACCTTTTAACTTGGTACTTTTTGACACACCTTGTAAAAAATAAACGTTCCATTCATTCTTCATTTCTATCTTGGTAGATACAGCTTTTAACTTGGTACTTTTTTGATACAGTATTCTGAAAAAAAAAGAAAAGAAAAGAAAAAGGCCCAAACAAAAACTAATGAATGGAACGTTATTTTTTTCTTCAGAATACAAGGTGTGTCAAAATGTACAAAAAACCTCGATACTTTTTTTTGACACCTTGTGTATATATATATATATATATATATATATATATATATATATATAATGGTAATGTGTTAGTGTTTGAACATTATCGGTTTAAAATCTGGAGTTATGCACTTGTGTCGTTTTTGTCAAATCTCATTTAAAAACGAAAATTGAATTTAACATTTTCTATGAATTTTTATTGCATTTTAACAAGGCAGCTGTCACTCTAAAACATACGATTGCCATTTTGATTATTTTTGCAACAAATTGTTAATTTCAATAAGGTTACTAATTTCCTATGCTAAAAATAGAAGCCTGTACCATTTTTTTTACAAAAACGTAGTGTGTATAGGATCTCATGATAATGTAGGTCTGTTACTTCCTCTACCTGTGTTCAGTGATGAGGAACAACGTTTCATCATTTAATAAGTGGTTTAGTTTGGATGCTGACACAGATTTCTTTGAAAGCCGGCGATACAGAGATCGCAGAGAAAATTACAGAATGCGAACTACGCTGATGATCCAGCTCATTAGATCCTGTTACGATTTTATGGGCGATCATTTAGGCTCCAAGCAAGAGTGCTTGTCCTGCGGAAATCCGAGGTAAATAATCCTTTGGTTGTTCGTTGGTGCTCCTCTGTATTGCAAGTCCTTCATCAATGTGATTAAGTAATCAACCAGACAGGTATTCGGGCTGTTGATTGGCTGAGGACTAAACCACATGACCTCGCCTAGTCTATAAATTTAAGTGGTGTATTGCAGCGCACCTTAAATATATCAAAATATTCTAGTGTTACATAATTATTAGATACTTAATATTTATGTGCAATAGTGTAGAAAACAAGATGGCGTTTTAAGTGCAGCTGATGGCCTTGAAAATTTAGTGACAAGCTTGACCTCAGTCCTAACCCTATCTTCCGAGGATAGCCGTGAGAACCGGTAGAGAGAACCCTCTCTTCCGGTTTAGATAGTAAGTAAGTTTCAGTCAGTTAGAGACTAGCAGCCGAGCTCGACAGAAGGGTAAGTCACGTTACACGCGCTCCCGTCTTAATCTGCGCAGATGTCTGGCTGGGGATTTAAAAATAAACTAAGATCAAAGTAAATCGGAGTCTTGTGTTATTACCTCTAAAAACTAACAATGACACAGGGCTTCTGATAAAGAAAAATCCCCAATAGAAGACCAGACACGAAGTCCCCAAGAGAAATCCAGACGTTTGAAGAGACCTAGAAGAACTTATGATGTCAGAAGAACAGAAGAAGAATAGAAGTAAGAAGTAAGTAAGAAGAAGGGTATGCAACACTAGCAGATCCCATAAAATAAAGATTCTTCACCCTAAAAAAAAAAAAAAAAAAAAGCTCAAAAGCCGGTGATATTCCACAGAGACAATTACAGATGCGGACTACGTAGATGGTTTAGCGCTTCTTGTAAGTACACCTGCACAAGCCACATCACTGCCACATAGCCTAGAGAAGTCGACGAGGGGCATTGGCTACTATGTAAACGTAGATGAAACTGAATTTTAAACAAGATGGAGGCATCTCCATACTTAATGGTTTTAAAATGAGTAAATCAGTTCACATACCAAGGTAATAAACAAAGTGATGTCAATGTGCGCTTAGGAATTATTGGATAAGTAGCTTAGTTCGGATGGTGACACACACACACATACCCCCCATATATATATATATATATATATATATATATATATATTGATGATATGCCAGCATTAGCCACATCACTGCCACATAGCCTAGAGAAGAGGACGAGGTATATAGGTATATATAAATCTGAGTTAATGCGTTTTAAACAAGATAGAGGCATCTCCACACACTTCTGAAATTAGTAAGCCAGTTCACATACCTAGGTAGTAATATCTCATCCAAAGAAAGTGATGTCAATATACGCTTAAGAATCATTTGATGGGTGGCTTATTTTGAATGGTGACACATTTTTTTACATTGTCGTTGGAGTCCCACAAGAAGATACATTAGCACTATATATATATATATATATATATATATATATATATATATATATACCAACCACTCCGCACGAGCAGGATATGACACAAGGTCAATTTCTTAAGCGGAGTTCAACAGGTTTGAATTCAGAGTTTTCCTTCTCCTAGACCCGTTTCCTAAACAAGGTTAAAGAGCCTAGTCTTCCCTACTATTTGCCAATAGCTGGAGGGAGAGTAGGATTCATACCTTTCCCAAGGGTATTAGCGTTAAATGAAATGCAATTACCACATCCAGGATTTGAACTCCGGGCGACGAGTCCATTTCCCATGACTTTAACCATTACACCACACGCTATATATATATATATAATATATATATATATATATACTAGCAATATATGCACCCTCCGGGTGCAAGTATTTAAGTTTTAATATAATAAATATCATATTAAATAAGAAAGGCTAATGAAACTGAATAAGAATGTAGATAAAAAGATTTGGAACAGAGGGAGTAAGATTGAAAAATAGAACAACTTTGAAACTATTCCATCATTTTCCCTTACTCCCGTCTTTCATTGTTAAATTTTCCTAATTTAACTGTTTAGTTAAAATAGGAAGTAAAGAATAATATTAGTTATTTCTTCTTGTTAATGGATTTCTTTTAAGATTTATTGAAGAGATTTTTGCTCATATTAATTAAGATAAAACCAACAAATTAGAAATCAATAATACTAAGCATATATTTATTAAAATCAAATTTTTAATATCAATAGGCAAATTAACTTTCCCATTCACACTACAAACCGCTATTTTGTTGTATATATAAATACAATTGCATATTGTTAGTATGTAGATATGGTCAACAGTATTAATAATCTAAAAACAATTTTATTAATAATTGAGGTTTAAATGAAAATAAAATCATGGAGAATGTGACGTAAATAACAAAGGGAATTGTTACTTGAGTTGTAATATAGTTTCGGTTACAGACAGAAAAACACACAATCTCCATTATAATAAGATATATATATGGTGGCTTCACCACAGCAAAAACAATCTCCCTGGTCTAGCGCAAGCGAAAAGAGGATGGACTCCCTCACTGTTCGGCTGATACCGACAATAGAATTTACCACGTTTACAGAATTTGAAAGCTGGTACAATTGTAGAAATATAAGCATTCTCTATGAATTCATTTTTCGATGACTTACTTTTAACAGAGGGCCTCACTTTTTTCCTACATCAAAGCAGAATGAATGAAAAAAATATATAAAATATATATTAGAATATGGTGAAAAGTTGCAAAAATCTCCGCCATTTTTCTTGCTCGTCTACCGGAAGTCGCCATTTTTTCCATCTATTTTTTCTATCACGGGGCGATTCCTTCAATGGAAAAGTAGGTGAATCGAATTTAGACATGTCAGTGAAAATTGCTATTTTTTTAAGTAACTTTTTCGTAGGAAAATAAGCGCTGAGAAAATGCTTAAAAATAGCAAAATCTGAAGAAAATGAAGGATATTAATGAGGTGTGTGTGAGTGAGAGAGGTGTGAAGGAATGAAAAAAGTGCGTATGAGAGAAGATAGAGAGAGAGAGGGGAGAGGAGGAGAGGAGAGGAGAGAGAGGGAGAGGGAGAGAGAGAGGGAGAGAGAGAGGCGAAGGCGAAGAGAGAGAGGGAGGAAGAGAGAGAGGGAGGGAGAGAGAGAGGAGGGAGAGAGAGAGGGAGGGAGAGGGAGAGAGAGTAGGGGGGAGAGAGAGGGGAGTGAGAGAGAGTGAGAGAGTGAGAGAGAGAGCTGAGAGGGAGAGTGAGAGAAGAGAGAGAGAGAGAGGGAGAGAGAGGGAGAGAGAGGAGAGAGGGAGAGAGAGGGAGAAGAGGGAAGAGAGGGAGGGGAGGGAGAGAGAGGGAGGGGGAGAGAGAGAGAAGGTGTGGAGAAATGAAGAGTGCGCGTATAAGAGAGACAGAGAGAGAGAGACAGAAGGTGTGAAGGAATGAAAAAGTGTGTTATATGAGAGAGAGAGAGAGAGAGAGAGAGAGAGAGAGAGAGAGAGAGAGAAGAGAGAGAAAGAGAGAAGGTGTGAAGGAATATTATATATATATATATATATATATATATATGGATTACTCCTTTTGAAAAAAAAAATCACTGGGTGCAAAAAAAAAAAAAGGATCTTGGGAAACAACTACACAAATACTGCAAATGTAAATATACAATGAACGCAATTCCCTAACCTCTGGGAAATAAAGTAATCCTAGACTCGTTGACATACCATTAAAATCAACAAATCAATCTTTCCTTTTACCTCTTTTTGACTATCTCACCCAATTTCTCTCTCTGTCCCCCCTCTCTCTCTCTCCCGCTGTTTAATTCGAGCGTCCAATCGCTGGTTTGTTCTTCCTATGTATTGCAAACCGCAAATACACACACATATATATATATATATAATATATATATAAGCCACGTTCAAATCCTGGACGAGGCTGTTTGCGTTTTGATTAACGCTCTTTCAGAAAGGCGTGAATACAAGGCAAATTCACTGCGCTGCACCGGAACCAGCAGCTTTTTATACTTTCTTCTTTAGCCTCTCTGGATGGTGCCCTGTATCTCGTATTGTCCTCATCAGTCATCAGCTTATTATTTGAGAAGCACCTTCATAACTTTGCCAAGTTGAGAGAGAATTACACACTATATGATTGTTTTGAGTAGTTATAAAATAGCTAGTCTCTCAGAAAGAATTCGGTGCGAACCGCGCTCATCTCTTTGCCTTGTGTCAGACTAATATAAGTGAATGATATAATCATATTACCAGCTGGAAAAGCAATACAGCGTTGGTAATGACACCGATGTTGTACTGGCCAATAAAAATTCGAGCCATAAATTTGAAAATCGAACACTTTGGCGACACATAAGAGGAGAGAGAGAGAAGAGAGAAGAGAGAGGAGAGAGAGAGAGAGAGAGAGAAGAGAGAGAGAAGAGAGAGAGAATAGTATAAGGAGGAAGCAATATATGAGAGAGAGAGAGAGGAGGGAAGCAATGAAGAAGTGCATAGAGAGAGAGAGAGAGAGAGTAAGGAGGGAAAGCAATGAAGAAGTGCATATGAGAGAGAGAGAGTTAGAGAGGGGAAGCAATGAAGAAGTGCATATGAGAGAGAGAGATGTAGAGGGAAGATGAAGAAGTGCTATGAGAGAGGAGAGTAGGAGGGAAGCAAAAAATAAGTGCATTATGAGAGAGAAGAGAGAGAGGAGCGGAAAGCAAAAAGACATGCATAGAGAGAGAGAGAGAGAAGGGTGGAAGCAAAGAAGAAGTGCATATGAGAGAGAGAGAGGGGGGAGAGATGAGGGGGGAGAGAGAGGGAGAGAGAGAGAGAGAGAGAGAAGGGTGGAAGCAAAGAAGAAGTGCATATGAGAGAGAGAGAGGGGGAGAGAGAGGGGGAGAGAGAGGGGAGAGAGAGAGAGAGAGAGAAGTGGAGCAAAGAAGAGTGCATATGAGAGAGAGAGAGGGGAGAGAGAAGAGAGAGAAGGGTGGAAGCAAAGAAGAAGTGCATATGAGAGAGAGAGGGGAGAAGAGAGAGAGAGAGAGAGGAATGGAAGCAAAGAAGAGAGACGAGAAGAGAGAGAGAGAGAGAGAGAGAGAGAGAGAGAGAGAGAGAGAGAGAGAGAGGAGAGAGGAGATGAATGAATCAATACCCAAATTTTCCGTAAACCATGATAATTACGCTACACTCACCCGTAATCAATATAAATATGTATTATCTGAATTATTCGGAATATTGTCCTCATAATTATTGTTATCTACACAACGATTCGGCCGATGTACCCTCAGACCTTCAGGTATTTCTTGTCGAACTCGGGAACCTTCTTGAACTTGGGAACTTGAAGAATACCTGAAAAATCCGGAGGGGACATCGGTTGAACGGTTATTTCCTAGAACTCCAACATAAACAAAGGGGAACCACTCTTGACAGAAAAATTATTTATTCATTTTCTCATTAAACTAACCCTAACCCAGTCTTCTTTTTTCCGAGTAGATCAATAAATAAATAAATAATTGCCCTTTGTTTATGTTGGAGTTATAGGAAATAACCGGTTGAGCCGTTGTGTAGATAACGATAAAGATGAGGACAATAGTCAGAATAATCCAAATAATACTAATTATCAAGCCTCATCTCAAAAATTCAGAAAATAGGGTAGATAACAATAAAGATGATACAATAGTCCGAATAATCCAAATAATAAAAATTATGAGGCCTCATCTAAAAAGTTCAGAGAAACAACGAAAGTACAGTGTGACCCCGCCAAAGAAAACAAAAATAAGCAGAACCCATCTCTGTTACGATGCTGATAGATAATTCGAGATTAACAACGGTTTCAACAAGACGGAGTTACACCCCTAACATCGAATTATTCCCTAGCCTGGCTTAGAAAATGGTTTCAGGAGAGGCTGATCAGCAGGAAATGTGACGTTGAATGGGCACCACACTGACCGGACTTGAATCCGCCAGATGTTTATTTGTGGGGGTACCTCAAGGATAATGGTACCAGAACAACACAAACAATTGCTGAACTAAGGGCAGAAATTGCAAAAACCAAAGAAATCCCAAAAGAGTAATGTGTTCGCGTGATTGCCAATTTTTGGCAACATGTGCATGTTTGCCTCCAATAATGCGGTGCCCAATCGGAGAATATGGTTGCACCCCTGGGCCCTAACAAAGCGCCTAGAGAATAAGCTAGATGGGAGCTGCACAAGAATGCTGCGTGTGGTCTTGAACAAGTCGTGGAGGCAGCACCCCACGAGGAAACAGCTGTACGGTCACCTGCCCCCCATCTCACAAACTATCCGATTGAGACGGACAAGCATGCAGGACACTGCTGGAGAAGCAAGGATGAACTCATAAGCGACGTTCTCCTATGGAAGCCAACACATGGACATGCAAGTGTGGGGCGCCCAGCAAGGACCTACATTGACCAGCTATGTGAAGATGATGGTTGCTCTGCAGAGGAGCTCCCAGGTGCAATGAATGATAGGGAAGGTTGGCGAAAGATTGTCATGGATATCCGTGCTGCATGCGCGACATGGTGGTGATGATGCCTTTAAAGCAAAGCAACCAAGATAACTGAAACTTTGATTGTTTGTTTTACGGTATATCAACCTCAGTGGGTCATTTAATGCCGATAAAGTTTTGAAATAAATCAATTCTTAATGGATAATACAATTTTTTATAAATACATTTTTCTATTTAACCCATAGATGGGACCCTAACAGGTACTACCACTCCGGTCAGAGGGACCAGGGAGCAATGGTGATGAAGGGGTGCTCCACATTCCCCAAACCTCCAAAACTGGAACCTCACCATCAGAGAGTTTAACGTCATTCCCAGGACATGTAGACCCGCAGCCACCGCCTTCTAGCACCCATATGATAAAAAGGGGTTGGGCTTGCCATAAGGGCAATAGAATTGGGAAAATCATATAGGTGCTAGGGCTTGACGTGACCAGCCGATTGATCGGAGGGGACCTCTCCGACAGCCCGTCTAGCCCAAGATTGAAACTTTGAGAATGGTTGTAGAAAGACCGAAGTTTAAGTTCAACAAGTTTCTTGAAATTTTTATAGACGTTGACAAGATTAATAAAAATTTATTTGGGTTCTGTTTTTTTTGTATGTAGTGCAAAATCACTTACCACGTCCAGGATTTGTGTAAGCGTTAGGCCAAGCCCAACAACTACAGCTTTGGAAGAATTGTAAACAGGCCGTACTGATTTGTCATAGCCTCTCATCAAACTCTGAAGTAATTGTTGTTCTGTAGACGTGTTCTTTACCGGTTTCCCGCAGTCCGATCCTGGAAAAATAACAAGAAAAAAGACATTAACTCATAGTGTTACAATCTATGAGCAGTCAAAAATTGTGAATGTACCTGTAGTTAAAATAAGAAAATAACAAGAAAGAAGACATTAACTCATAGTGTTACAATGTATGAGCAGTCATAAATTGTGAATGTACCAGTAGTTAGAATAAGAAAATAACAAGAAAGAAGACATTAACTCATATTGTTACAATTTATGAGCAGTCATGAATTGTGAACATACCTGGAGTTAGAATTACTTCATTTATTATATATATATATATATATATATATATCGAATCGATATATATATTCGAATGCGCACAAAGCACTGCCCTGTCTATAGCTCTGCTGATGAGGCCTAATGGGACTGAAATGTACATACAGAGATCGACTTTTTCTCGATTTGTTTACGCTTTACATTCAAACCGATAAGCACGCCTAATTCATTTAATTATAATTAATTAATTAACAAATTAGGTATGACTTAAATTAAGCACATAATCTCCCTAAAAATTGTCGGCCTTCGCCATTTCAAACACATCGTTTGACCACTTCATATATATACATACATATATATATATATATACATATATATATATATATATACTAGCAAATATATGCACCCTCCGGGTGCAAGTATTTAAGTTGTAATAAAATATTGTATTAAATTAGAAAGGCTAATGAAACTAAATAAGAAAGCAGATAAAAGGATTTGAAACAGAGGGGAGTATAATAAAGAAATAGAACAACTCTTCCCTCACTCCCGTCTTTCATTGCTAAATTTTCCTAATTTAACTATTTAGTTAAATTAGGAAGTAAATAATAAAATTACAGTTATTTTTTCTTGTTAATGCATTTCTTTTAAGATTTATCCCTGAGATTTTAGATAATATTCATTAAGATAAAACCAAACAATTAGAAATCAATAATACTAAGTACATATTTATTAAAATCAGATTTTTAATATCAATATGCAAATTAGCCTTCCCATTCACACTGTAAAAACGCTATTGTTGTATATATAAATACAATTGCATGTTATTTAATGTAGATATTACCTACAGTATTAATAATGTAAAACAATTTTATTAATAACTGAGGTTTAAAAAAATGAAATCTGGAGAATTTGACGTAAATAATTAAGGGAATTGTTCTTGAGTAGTAATATAGTTTCGGTTACAGACAGAAAAAACACACTATCTCCATATATAATAATATATATATATATATATATATATATATATATTTTATTTTACAATGTTTTCACAGATCAATGTTCATTATTAACAGCGACCACGGTTTCATGCTAAATAGCAATCATCAGGCTGTCGAGCAAGATCCTATGGTGTTTGTTGGAGTTCTTTACTCAATGTCACATTTTGGATTGTAAATAACGTCGGTTAGTTTTGCGGACGCTGTTATAGTCCAGAATTACTAAAATAATTTTTTTCAAAATTTGTATTTTTTTGTAGTAATGCCAACGAAGTTGCCTCCCTTTATTCGTTAAAAATAGAACGTTTTTTTAACTTTGGAAAAAATGTTTTATTTTTTATTATTTATTTTTAAATTAATTCCGTTTGGCAAAGGATGCATATGTCTTCAAAAAACCATTTTAATATATATGGTAGAGTCTTTTAAATTTTTATCCAACATAATATAAAGGTGGATGGTGTTGTTTCTCTATCGAAAAATCATTTTTTCACTGTTGAAATATTGGATATCTTTGCAAATAATTGCGGAATTGATTCTCAGGGTGGATGTTGAGTATCTCCCCTCCATGCATTTAGGAAGAACTTTCTTTTATGGGGACATTGTTTGAAGATTTCTGATTTTTTATTTAAACTTCTATTATTATTATTATTATTATTATTATTAGGAAATCAAGTTTTTTAATATCCTAAATTTTTCGGTAACACATAAGTTGCAGTATCTAGAGCCATTTGTGTAACATTTGGGATGATTTAAGATTTTAGATTTTTTTTATATTAAGATTTTTTTATATATATATATATATATATAAGGTTTTCGGTTAAAGATTATATATTTGCGTATCTATAAAAAAACGAGGATTTTAGATTTTTGGCAAAGTAAGCAATAACAATATCCATTATGATCAGATATAATGCATTTTGTAACGCGAAATACAGTTTCATCCGTTATTTGAACTCGGTTCGCCGTATTCATTTTCTTCGACGATAACCATTACACTACAAGCACATGATAATGAAGAGTTTACATGTCCTAAGTATTATTCGTGTATTAACATCTCTCTCTGTGGAGGAGAGGCATAGTCGGCCGCAAATAGATTATCAGTCATATGGAGGTCCGATCTCCTTGACAAGCTGATGCGACAGTTCTTCCAGGCTGTGGTCGTATCGGTGCTGCTATATGGCTGCACCACCTGCACCCTAACGAAGCGTCTTGAGAATAAGCTGGAAGGGAGCGGCACAAGAATGCTCCGTGCAGTCTTGAACAAGTCGTGGAAACAGCACCCCACAAATAAAAAACAGCTGTACGGTCACCTGTCCCCCATTTCACAAACTATCCGAGTGAGAGATCAGACATGCAGGACATTGCTGGAGAAGCAAGGATGAACTCATAAGCGATGTTCTCCAATGGAAGCCAACACATGGACATGCAAGTGTGGGGCGCCCAGCAAGGACCTACATTGACCAGCTATGCGAAGATGCTGACTGCTCCACGGAGGAGCTTCCCAGGTGCAATGAATGAGGATATTTGTCTCATATCCCACTTGTATGGACTGGGCACAAGGCCTCGTTTTAACGTGGGCCCACCACAAGCCGAAGCTCATGGGTGGGAAAGAACAAAAATTGCGTCGTTGCCTGGGGGGATAGCCCCCTGGGATCGTCGCTATTATTAAACTCTCGACAAGTCCAGCGGCCGAAGCTCGCTGGACCCCCGGCGTTAACCGGAAACCGAGTACAATGAATTCATGAAAAAAGATGCAATGAATGATAGGGAAGGTTGGCGAGAGATTGTCATGGATACCCGTGCTACAAGCGCGACATGATGATGATGGTGATTATGATAAAATACTGTATCAATGTAATTGAGCAAAGCCACGAGTAGAACGAAGATAACAATGAAGAACGTATCGATCCAGAATGTTGTGATAAAAATCAACAACATTAAGCTTAAGTAATAAAACAAAAGCAATACGAAGAGTAAATCGACCCAGATTGCCGTGACGAAAATTAACTAATGATTAGATGGAGTAAAGCTAGAATTAATATCAATGAATATTAATTAAGTGATAATGAACAAGAATTAAAACGTGCGTTTAAACAGCTATCAAATGATACTATAATAATTGAATATGCCGTTCTTATATATATTTACCAACCCCTCCGCACGAGTAGGATGTGACACAAGGTGAATTTCTTAAGTTTATTTTAGGAATAGTTTATTTCTTTTGAAAAAAAAAACTTGAAAAAATACAGATCTCCAAAACTGAAGCCTCGTCATCTTATACAGGTTAGTGTCGCACCGAGAACATTCCTTTGGGGGGGGGGAGCTTTTACTCCTATACAAGGTATACTGTCATACAATATATTCTCTAAGTCCGACTGCACCTCTGCAATGGGGTAAGACTCTCAATGGGGCCACCTTCTGACTGTGTGGCGACCTGATGTTTAAGTACGGAATCCTGGTGGCTGGGCAGTCCATGACTTGGAACTCCACTTTGGTCTTTAATCAGTATAGACAGGCGATCGGAGAGGTCCCCAGCCAATCAATCGGCTGGCCACACCAAGCCCTGGCACTTTTATGATTGTCCTAGCCCTATTACCCATATGGCAAATATCCAACCATATATATATATATATATATATATATATTTACCAACCCCTCCACACGAGCAGGACGCGACACAAGGTCAATTTCTTAAGCGGAGTTCAACAGGTTTGAATTGAGAGTTTTCCTTCTCCTAGACCGGTTGCCTAACCAAGGTTAAAGAGCCCGGTCTGCCCTACTATTTACCCATGGAGGGAGAGTAGGATTCATACCTTTCCCAAGGGTATTAGCGCTAAGTGAAAATGCAGTTACCGCGTCCAGGATTTGAACTCGTGGCGACGAGTCCATTTCCCATGACTTTAACCATTACACCACGCGCTTCCTTTTTGATATCTTATAGTCTGTTTGTTTTTTTAAAATAATTGTGGGTTAACACGAACAAAGACTCAACACTTAACCTTTCAGAGAAGAATTGAGGAGCGATAATTTGATTTAGCGCTAAGTGATACTAACAACGGAAAAAGTATTGTGACAAAGTGTCATGATATACACCCCCCCCCAAAAAAAAAAAAAAACTAAAATCAAAAACAATATTAACATGCAAGAAAATGAGTATGTAATTACCCAACCCGTTTGCTACGGGTATGAGTTGGCACAAGGTCTCAAGTAGTGAGCATCCCCCGTGGACCAAATGTGCCATTCAGTAGTAAAAGATTTGCGAGGCTAGCCTACTAACAATTAGACCACAATCAAACGCCTGTTTTTCCCAGTTCGTTACCCATGAGTAGGATGTGAACAAAGTCGGAGGTGTAGGGCATACAGCCAGGTTTGAAATCATTATTCAGTAAGTAATGGATCTACGGGACTAGCTTGCTAAACATTGCGCCACGACTTCTTACACAACCCATTCACCACAGGTAGAATGGGACACTAGGTAGCAAGTATGGGGGTGATCGAATTCGCTAGTCAATTGTACTTGATCTGCGACACTAGCTTGCTAACCATTAAATCACAATGTTACGTTTACGTGCTCGAAAACGGATATTAAATCATAATAATAAAGTATGAAATATATATATATATATGTCACGCGCACAGTACCGAGATACATACACACACTCACATTCACACATGTATGTAAACACACACATACATTTATATGTATACACATATAGTCATATACACAACTCCCATGAACCCTCCCTCACATATATAAGAGCATTAAAAAAATAACCCACCTCAAAAAGGTTCTTCACGGAACAAATGGACTTGCTACTACTAACACACTCTTCTACCCGGATTATAATAGCATGTCAAACCCTCAAAAACACTTCAATTTTTGTAGTTCTTCTATAATGCCCCTTTTCAAAAAATCTATAAACAATTTCTTCAAATAAGAAATTTTCTCCTGACGATGACCTAAGGTCGAAACTAGTTGAGAATAAACAACATATAAGAAATATTCCTGCTTGTCTTAATACTTTTTGTTAATACTATATATATATATATATTATATATATATATATATATATATATATATATATCTTATTATAATGGAGATGTGTGTTTTTCTGTCTGTAACCGAAACTATATTACTAATCGAGTCACAATTAACAGTCATTTTCATCACATTCTTCATGTTTATTTATATTTAAACCTCAATTATTAATAAAATTGCTTCACTTTTTATTAGTGTTGTCCATATCTACTTACTAATAACATGCTATTGTATTCATATATACAAAAAATAGCGGTTCGCAGTGTGAACGGGAAGGCTAATTCGCATATTGATATTAAAATGTGATTTTATTAAATATGTGCTAGTATTATTGATTTCTAACTGTTTTGTTTTATTTTAATGAATATAAACAAAAATCTTCAATGAATCTTAAATGAAATCCATTAACAAGAAAAATAAGTGTAATTTTATTCTTTATTTCCTAATTTAACTAAATAGTTAAATAAGTAAAATTCAGCAATGAAAGACGGCAGTGATGGAAGCGTAAGTTTCATTTCTATTTTTCTATTATAACCCCACTTTGTTTCAAATCTTTATCTGCATTCTTATTAGACTTTCTAATTTAATACGATATTTCATTACATTAAAACTTAAATACTTGCACCCAGAGGGTGCATATATTTGCTATATATATATTAAACATATTCAAACACATATATTTACT
Organism: Doryteuthis pealeii; assembly: GCA_023376005.1. Lineage (NCBI taxonomy): Eukaryota > Metazoa > Mollusca > Cephalopoda > Myopsida > Loliginidae > Doryteuthis > Doryteuthis pealeii. The sequence continues at coordinate 238,337 of CM042160.1, forward strand.
ATATTCAAATATAGTAAATTATATAATCAATATATATACAGACACACATTCAAACACACACACTTATGTTTTTCATATATGAACATATTTTTATATATGTACCTATGTACATATACAACTTTGCATATATACATACGCACAGACACACACAACTGCCCTATATATATATATATATATATATATAATTTGTTGAGTTTTTAAAAAAATAAATGCTTATTATAGACAGCTACCCAGGTTGTCTTGCTAAGTCGCTATCAATATATCAATATATACCTATATATATATATATAGTTGAATATATATATATATATAAAGTTGAAAGTCTGTACGATATTCTACACACCGAGTGATTCTTTGCGGGATTCACTTGTCATTATTATTATCTTCTATAATTATCGAATTTATGCGATATTCGCATTGTAGTTGCCTTCAGCAAAAATATATATATATATATAATATATATATATATATATATATATATATTATTCTTTAATTATTAAAGTAAATAGTATGAAATCGGGAAAAAAAGTCACAATGAGAATTACAATTGCATCTTTCGCAATTGTTTTACAGAAACAGCGACGTAACACATTCACTCATTGTTGCGTATCATTAACCGAGGTTTTCCTGCATATGTAATGTGCAGCTGTGAGTCCTCATGTACGTAGATCTGTGCATGCAAATAGCTTTCAGCAAATTACAAAATAATAAACAGATAAAAAAAAATGATATTCATTTATTCGCTAATCAATCGATAATAATTTGGAAACGAGGCAAAGTAACAAACAAACAAACAAACTTAAGAGAAATACAAAAAAGAAAAGAAAAAATGGCGACCGTAATTATGAGAATTTAAACGAACTCGGCAAAAATTGAAGCGCGGGAAATTTTCTTTGGCAAAAAAAAAGGAATCATTTGTAAGCGGAAAGAAAGTTCCAAGAATCTATATTCTTGCCATTCTTGTGACAAGATTGAATCGGAATGGTAATTATCTCCAAGAGAAAAATAAACATTAGGGAGGAATCATCGGTTTTCATTAGTAATTCTTTCTTTTTTCTTTTTTCTTCCATTTCTTTCTTTTTTTTCTTCCTTTCTTTATTTATTCATTTTTTTATTTATTCATTTTTGCTTTTTTGTTCGGGATTCATTAAAGAAATGAAAGCTTGCAGAAATATATAAAAAACAAATTGAAAAAATGTCATGAATTTGTTGAGGAATTGTTTTATTATCTAAGAGCGTTTGATGATATTGCGCTGACTAAAATCTCGCAACAATGTGCCATTTTTACTTTGATGAAGAATCTCCAACCCCAAAGAGAAGCCGATATATATATATATATATATATATATATATATATATTGAAAGCCAATACAATGCGTATGAAAAATAAAAACAAAAAGATGTTATTTTTGTCTAATTGTTTTTATTTTTCATACGCATTGTATTGGCCTTCAAAATATTAATATATTATAACATACTTAACAATGCTTCAAGCAAATTACCAATTGCTATATATATATATATATATATATATATATATATATATATATATATATATAAATTGTTTTCAACTACCTTGAAAATAATACAAAATCATCATTCGGCACCTGATGATTGGAAAATCTGGACATTTGCTCTAGGCTTCCTGAAATAGGCTATAACGCTAAAAATCTAAAGCTTCTGTTATATTTTTACTTATATATTTTCCTCTGTGACTGACAATAAGAGCACACATTGAGTTCTGCAAATTACGACATGTTTAAAAAAAACTTCTATGTCGTAAGGAAGATCACTTCTCCGGATTTTTGGAGTATATTATATATACTAGCAAATATATGCACCCTCCGGGTGCAAGTATTTAAGTTTTACTGTAATAAAATATTGTATTAAATTAGAAAGGCTAATGAAACTAAATAAGAATACAGATAAAAAGATTTGAAACAGAGGGAGTATAATAAAAGATTTGAAACAGAGGGAGTATAATAAAAAATGGAACAACTGAAACTTACTCTTCCATCACTCTCGTCTTTCATTGTTATTTTTTCTAATATAAGTATTTAGTTATAAGAGGAAGTAAAGAATAAAATGACAGTTATTTTATCTTGTTAATGAATTTCATTTAAGATTCATTGAAGAGATTTTTGCTTATATTCATTAAAATAAAACCAAACAGTTAGAAATCAATAATACTAAGCACATATTTATTAAATTCGATTTTTTAATATTAATATGCAAATTAGCCTTCCCGTTCACACTGTAAACGTTATTTGTTGTATATATAAATATAATTGCATGTTATCAGTACGTAGACATAGTTAACAGTATTAATAATGTAAGAATTTTATTAATAATTGAGGTTTAGATAAAAATAAAATCATGGAGAATGTGATGTAAATAACTAAGGGAATTGTGACTTGAGTAGGAATATAGTTTCGGTTACAGACAGAAAAACACACAATCTCCATTATAATAAGATATATATATATGTGTGTGTGTGTGTGTGTGCGTGAGTATGTGTGTATGTACGGAAGGAATGAACCCAACCCTGTAAGCAACCCGAGTCCTTTGTTTACAAAAATGATTTGATCTAGCATTATATAACCCAAAAAGAGTTGATATGCCGTAAACAAAACAACCGCATTATTGCAAGTTTACTTTCTTGAACAGTCTTTCTAATCAAATATGATTTTTCAAATTTTTCAACGACTTTAATTTCGAGTTAGCACTATACATATATGAGAGGATACAACATAGATTCTCTCAGCTGTTGTATGATAATAGATATCTACCGTTTCGATTGTAACTGGAAATCAAACCATTTTTATACACAGCACATCCCGAATTACAAATTTCGCCACGCACATACCCGTCCCAAAATGGCGTGATTACTAGCAGTAATTAATGAGGCGATTAATCGATCAATCAATAAATTGAAACGATCGATGTTATGGTCAATCGGTCGATTTATTGATGCTAACTTTTTCAACCAAAGCATATAGCCGTTCTTCAAAAAAATAGAATATTGACTAGCAGACCTGTATTGACTAGCAGGACCACAGTATAATAATTTAATTTTTACAACGTTTGATATTTACTTAAAATTATGGTAATTTATGAGGAAATGCGTCCCGGTCTCCTGCCTCAAGAGTTGCTGCCCGGTGACTATTAAAAATAACACAGCTCAGTCTATCAAACTATCCATCTATCTATCTCAATTTATTCATATTTATTTATATTACTTTAAATACTAAGATTTTTTGTTATTCATGTTTGTTTAATGTATTGTTTTTAGTTTAGATAAACAAGAATTACGACAAAAAAAAAGAGACGCCCCCCCCAAAAAATACATTTACTTGTCAAAAATATCTATCTATCTATCTCCATTTGTTCGTATCTATCTATATTATTTTGTTTGTTTATCTATCTATCTCAGTCTATTCAAACTATATATCCATCTTCGTATCTAAACAAGAATTACGACAATTTACGATAAATAAACAAGAAATACGACTAGCTGGGGTTGTTATTTTGATAGTCACCGGGGTTTTTGAGGCGGGAGACGGGGACGCATTTCCTCATAAATTACCATTTAATTGTTACAACGTTTGATATATTTACTTAAATTATTGCCAAATATTTCATATATAAAAGTATGATATTCTTGATTTAACTCTCTCCACCTCATTCTTTTTTTTTGTTGTTTCTTTCTTTTCATCTTTTCATAATGTCGATTGAAACAGATTAGCGTTATCACTTCCATGCGCTCACTCCTCTATCTTTCCCTAACTACTACTTATTTTTTTCTTACATCGTTCTGTGTAGCATGTTCTTTTTCTTCCCTTTCTTTCCTTATGATAAAGACGGAATTGTTCATTATTTCAGGTGGACCTGGGAGTAATTAGTTTAAGCAAACAAACCTCTGTAAATCCCGACATTGACTTTTTCACCGCCTCAAAAGTAGACGAGCAAAAGTCATCTCCCCCCCCCCTCCAGCCGTATAAACACCCAATCACAAATCTCTTACAAACAAATGAACATTTAAAACCCCCCAAAAAAAAAACACAAAAACCAAAACAAAAAACAAAAAACAAAACGATCACAAGATCAAGCTTCTTTTGTTCGTCAAAGGAAAAAGCCAAATGACTTATTTCTCAATTATTGATTTCTCTCTCTCTCATGCTTCACGCCTCTCTNCTCTCTTGATATTTCTTCTCTCTCTCCCACACGCACAAACACACTCACTTTATCACTCACACACACACGCACTCTGTCTATATATATATATATATATATATATAATCTGTCACACATTCACACGTACACATACTCTCTCTCTCTCTCACACACTTTATCACTCACACACTCTTTATCACTCATACACACATACACACTCACAGACTCTTTCTCTCTCCTCCCTCTCTGTCACACACACACACTCTCTCTCCCCCCGTATATATATATATATATATATATATATATATATATGTGTGTGTGTGTGTCACACATTCACACGCACACACGCTCTCCCTCTCTCTTTCTCCCTCTCTCATAGGGTGTAGAAGGGCCTGTGTAACCAGTACACAGAAGTCCTGTGGCTGGGGTGGGTCAAGCCTCTCAGTCCTAAAGGACAGACACCCAGCTTATGTGTTACCTCTGATGGCTGGCGAGTCTAAGAGAATTTGATTTTGGTGCCACTGTCTTTATATACTACCGGTGGCAATGCCACTTAACGGAAAACCGTAGCAAGTAACGGAAAATAATCCCAACACTTGCATTCACCATCCAGAGAAGAGTATTTATTTACCAGGGCTCCAGACTAAATACGGAAACAATACAAAACAGAATTGATGAATGTCATAAAGAAAAGAGTCTTTGTAGATTGTCTTGATGCTACAAAATGGAGAATAAATGGTGTCACTTACTGTGTAGAAAAACCATTACGTAACAAGTAGGCGGAAAAGACGCAACTGGTGCGTGGAGCCTCTATGAAACTAGACGGTACAAAAATCCCCCTCCTCCAGTACTAAAGGACCGGTATAACTTGTTAGCTCTATAAAAATGCAATGGAAATGATTCTTACTATAACAATACATTGGGAATGATTTTTACTTTAAAAATGCATAGGAAATGATTTTTGCTATAAAATACATTGAAAATAATTTTCACTAAAATATACATTGGAAAAGATTTGTTATAAAGATGCGAATGATTTCACTATAAAAATGCATTGGAAATGATCTTTACTTTAAAAATGCATTTACAAATATGTTTACTATAAAAATGCATTGGACCTTATTTTTACTATAAAAAATGCATTGGAAATGATTTTTACTATAAAAAATGCATTGGACATTATTTTTACTATGAAAAATTCATTGGAATTGATTTTTACTATAAAAAATGCATTGGAAATGATTTTTATTATAAAAATGCATTGGAAATGATTTTTATTATAAAAATGCATTGGAAATAATTTTTACTATAAAAATGCATTGGAAATGATTTTTATATAAAAATGCCATTGGAAATAATTTTTACTATAAAAATGCATTGGAAATAATTCTTACTATAAAAATTAATTGCTACTATAAAAATGCATTGGAAATAATTCTTACTATAAAAATTAATTGGAAATAATTCTTACTATAAAAATGCATTGGAAATAATTCTTACTATAAAAAATGCATTGGAAATAATTCTTACTATAAAAAATGCATTGGAAATAATTCTTACTATAAAAATGCATTGGAAATATTCTTACTATAAAAATGCATTTGAAATAATTCTTACTATAAAATGCATTGAAATTATTTTTTACATAATTATTTTACTATTAAAAATTCATTGGAATTGATTTTTACTATAAAATTCATGCATGCACTGGAAGTTATTTTGCTATAAAAATGCACTGGAAGTTATTTTTGCTATAAAAATACATTGAAAATAATCTGTATTAAAATACACTGGAAAAGATATTTGTTATAAAAATGCAAATCAAGTCAAATTTAGGCATGAAATAAGCCAATCATGAAACTGTTGAATGCTAACAACAAAATAACATTTGAAAGCAAATCGATCACAAGATCAACGTTCTTTTGTTCGCCAAAATAAAACCAAATGACTTTATCTCACAAAGTATTGACCTTTCCTTCTCTCTCTCTTTATTTTTCTTTCTTTCAATTAGACGCCCCATCAGCGGGGATTAGAATACACCGAATGTAGAGTTTCCAATAGTAACTACAAAACATTTGGTAGTCGTAGCTCTCTATGCTATTGTTATGTGATGAGTAGCGGCTATTTGTTGAATAATAGTGAGATTTCTTGTAATACCTTTTAAAGAGATATCTAACACTTCTTTATATATACTAGCAAATATATGCACCCTCCAGGTGCAAGTATTTAAGTTTTAATGTAATAAGATATTGAATTAAATTAGAAAGGCTAATAAAACTAAATAAGAATACAGATAAAAAGATTTGAAACAGAGTGAGTATAAGAAAAAATTTGAAACAGAGGGAGTATAATAAAAAATGGAACAACTGAAACTTACTCTTCCATCACTCTTGTCTTTCATTGTTATTTTTTCTAATTTAAGTATTTAGTTAAAAGAGGAAGTAAAGAATAAAATGACAGTTATCTTTTCTTGTTAATGGATTTCATTTAAGATTAATTGAAGAGATGTTTGCTTATATTCATTAAAATAAAACCAAACAATTAAAAATCAATAATAGTTAGCACATATTTATTAAAATTACATTTTTAATATCAATATGCAAATTAGCCTTCCCATTCATACTGTAAACCGCTATTTTTTGTATATATAAATACAATTGCATGTTGTTAGTATGTAGATATGGTTAACAGTATAAATAATGTAGAACAATTTTATTAATAATTGAGGTTAAAATAAGGATAAATTCATGGTGAATGTGACTTAAATAACTAAGGGAATTGTGACTTGAGTAGTTATTTAGTTTCGGTTACAGACAGAAAAACACACAATCTCCATTATAATAAGATATATATATATATATATATATATATATATATATATATATTAAAATAAGTGTATTTTGGCAGCATTTTTTTCTTTTATACACGTTTTGTTGAACTGTACAGACAATTCTTGTCGGACAAGTTTTTGGTTGATCCTTTCTAATTTTCGGGCCATCTTTTTGGTGTCGGGGGGAACTGGTGTAACAGTCCCCAAAGGTTTCAAAACGAGCACTTTCGGCAATACAGTTTGCCATCATCAGGTAGGATCATCGTTTCCTACCTGATGATGGCAAACTGTATTGCCGAAAGCGCTCGTTTTGAAACCTTTGGTGGACTGTTCCACCAGTTCCACCCTGACACCAAAAAGATGGCCCGAAAATTAGAAAGGATCAACCAAAAACTTTTCCGACAAGAATTGTCTGTACAGTTCAAAACTTGTGTGTCTATATATATATATATATATATATATATATATATATGTGTGTGTGTGTGTGTACTTGGGCAGATTCTTTCATTTATACATGTAGAATTAAACAAAAGACATCTCCTTTTTAACAATTTTATTTTTGATATTTTTGAGTTTTCTGGCCAACTTTTTAATATTTGGGTGGAATTCGTGGATAAGTCCACCAAAGTTCAGGTCCCGAGTACTTTCGGCACTTCTATACATAAAAAAATACAAAACCATCCTGAAACAAAATTAATTTCCAATGCAGTACACACATTTTAAAATGCCTATAACACCTTTCTCATCAATTCTTCTCCTTCCAGCCTCCACATTAATATAATTTTAAAAGACTGGAACACATCACCCCTGATGATGGCACTTCGAAGTGACGAAAGTACTCGGGACCTGAAGTTTGGCGGACTTATCCCTGAAATCCAACCAACTATTAAAAAGTTGGCCAGAAAACTCGAAAATATCAAAATAAAATTGTTAAACAGGAGATGTGTCTTTTGTTTAATTCTACATGTATATATATATATATATATATATATATATATATATGTTCGAGAGTTTAATACGCTAATAGAATGAAGCATCGAGATCAGCTCCACCTAATTTTAAAACAAAAACATCTGACTCCCACCTTAGAACATTTCATTTGTCAGCGTGGCTTCATAGCTCGCAGTAAGTTGGGGCTGCTATCACACTCGAGGAAACACAAAATGTCTTCTTGATAGCATACACAACATGGGAGGAAACAAATCACTCTCTGCTGACCCTCATCTATCGTTCACGATAGGACAGTTCACCCCCATATATATATATATATATATATATATATTCGAAGGCAATTTACAATGCAATGGAATTCGTGCGCTCGAAGAAACTGCACGAGCGCACGTACAAATGGGGCGACATGTCATCCCGGAAAAACCCGATCATTTCAAATATCTGGCGTTCCTTCAACTTAACAACAACAAACGATTATGCTAACGCCGTCGGATAAGTACTAAAAAACACAAGAACTTCTATGACCTCTGATGATGGGATTTATCCCGAAAATATTTAGGAAAAAAAGGTAAATAAACATCATTTTCAACACCTATTCCATTGAATTGTAAATTGCCTTCAAATTTTTTTTACACATACATACAATGCTTTAAACAAACTATTTTTTTAAAAATTATTTATATTATATATATATATATTATATATATATATATATAATATATATATATATATAATATATATATATGAGTAAAATATAACAAAAGACTTAGAATTTTTGCATTATAGTCTATTTCAGGAAGCTGAGACAAAGTGTCTAACTCTCCCAAATCATCAGATGCGAAGGGAGAGTTAGACACCTTGTCTAAGCTTCCTGAAATAGACTAATGCAAAAATTCTAAGTCTTTTGTTATATTTTTACTTATAAATTTGCTCTGTGACTCTAACAATAAGAGTAGATATTGAGCTCTGCAAACTGCGACAGGTCTTTTTGAAAAAAAAAAAAACTCCTATGACGTAAGGAAGATTTCTTCTCCGGATTTTCGGATTATATATATATATATATAGGGTGACCTGAGTTCAATTCCTGGTCAAGGGTGTCTACATTTCACATAGTGCTAATGCTCAACGGAAAGGTAAAATTTACCCAATCCGTTTGCCACACGTAGGATGTGACACAATGTAGCTAGTCTGGGTTGCGCGGAAGTGATAACGCTGATTTGTTTAAATCGAATATAATAAGATTTGAAGGAAAAAAATAAAAAAGGAGAAGAGAGAGAGGAGAGAGAGAGAGAGAGAGAGAGAGAGAGAGAGAGAGAGAGAGAGAGAGAGTAAATCAATAGTATCATACTTCTTATATATTGAAGTATTTATCAATAGCTCTATGTAAATATATCAAAACGTTGTGATGAATAAATTATCATACTGTGGTATATCCACCGGTCCTGCAAGTCAAAATAATACCCTGTATATATTTCTAAAAGATTTTGCCTCGAATTGGCTACCGTAGATTCAAACAGACGACTTTATCTGTAATAAACAAGGCCCTGCTAGTTAAAATAATACCCTGTATATATATCTAAAAGATTTTGCCTTGAATTGGCTACCGTAGATTCAAACAGACGACTTTTACTTAACAAATCAGGTCCTGCTAGTTAAAATACTATCTTATATATATTTCTAAAAGATGCAATGGAAATGATTCTTACTATAAAAAAATACATTATGAATGATTCTTACTATAAAAAATACATTGAAAAATGATTCTTACTATAAAAAATACATTGAAATGATTCTTACTATAAAAAATACATTGGAAATGATTCTTACTATAAAAAAAAATACATTGGAAATGATTCTTACTATAAAAAAATACATTGGAAATTCTTACTATAAAAAATACATTGGAAATGATTCTTACTATAAAAAATACATTGGAAATGATTATTACTATAAAAATACATTGGAAATGATTATTACTATAAAATACATTGGAAATGATTCTTACTATAAAAAATACATTGGAAATGATTCTTACTATAAAAAATACATTGGAAATGATTCTTACTATAAAAAATACATTGGAAATGATTATTACTATAAAAATACATTGGAAATGATTCTTACTATAAAAAATACATTGGAAATGATTCTTACTATAAAAAAACATTGGAAATGATTCTTATATAAAAATACATTGGAAATGATTCTTACTATAAAAAATACATTGGAAAATGATTCTTACCATTGGAAATGATTCCTATAGGAAATGATTCTTACTATAAAAAATACATTGGAAATGATTCTTACTATAAAAAATACATTGGAAATGATTCTTACTATAAAAATACATTGGAAATGATTATTACTATAAAAATACATTGGAAATGATTCTTACTTATAAAAAATACATTGGAAATGATTCTTACTATAAAAAATACATTGGAAATGATTCTTACTATAAAAATACATTGGAAATGATTTTTACTTTAAAAAATGCATTGAAAATTATATTTGCTATATAAATGCATGAATAAATTATCATACTGTGGTATATCCACCGGTCCTGCCAGTCAAAATGATACCCGGTATATATTTTTAAAAGATTTTGCCTTGAATTGGCTACCGTAGATTCAAACAGACGACTTTTACTTTTTACAAACCAAGGACATAAAACCAAAGAAGCTGATATATACGGAAAGAATATAAGTTTTTTCTTTCTCTTTATCAATATGTTTTATATTTGTATGTCTAATTCTTGAAATTCTAAATTCAGTTTCTCCGTATCGTTTTTTTTTTTTGTTTTTAGTTTTCTCGTTCGACAACAAAAGAATTTCTGTTTATTTCAAACAAAAGACTTGTCATCTATCATTCTTTTTGCTCTTCCCGCCGTCCACTCGCTTCTTGGGATATAATTGTTTTTTTTTTTTGTTTTTTGTTTGTTCTTTTTTTTGGTATATTGTATCTTATTTGTCAGTTTCGTTTACTTTGGTTTGATCTGCTTGATGTTCTTAGACAATTGGTTATCGGTTTAAATAATTTAGTAGTCGGGCTTTTTTTATATTCTCGATAAAAAAAAAACTTATTGATATTTGTATAAGGTTATTTGATGGAGAAAAAAAAAACAAATAGAGGGGGGGGGAAAAAAAGCTCGCAGACAGACAGATTGAAAAATTGATAACAAGAACAGACCGAGGTGGTTAACAAACAAACTGAGGGTGTATTTCGGTAGTAGTCCTGCAGTAATACATGCTCGATAAAAAAGTAAAATAAAAAAGGAATTAAAAAAAAAAAAAAAGAAATTTGTTTACGTAAAAGATAACCCATGAACTTTTTGTAGCTTCCCACCAGGTGGAAATAGGAGGGAGTTCCTGTAGCGTATTGGATATCGTGCTGGATTGCGAATTCGAAGTAAGCGAGTTCGAATTCAAGTCAAGCTATTATGTTTACTTTTGGGAAAGGAACGAACCCCTTATCTCCCCCAGCTAGAGGTTAAATAGTACTATCCCCGGTCTACAAGAATGGATTTGGTATAAAATAATCCACGAAAGTCATATTAAACCATGAAAACAATCTAAACCAAGATACTCAAATTCATTTTATTGAGGGGAACCATGCACAAGTCGAGACTCGTAAGAGTTAGGTGTAATAATAAATGAATACACGTCGGACTTGAGAAAGCTTTATTCTACTTAGAGTATTTATTATGCTTAAACGGATAAATGCGGCACAAGGCCTAAAAGTGGGACGGGGGTAAGAGGCTGGTCATCACTATCCTATCTTTTTAACTTAACTATTCACATTCGTGACCCAATTCGTTCTACAATTTTCCTTTCACCATAAACCAATTCGCACAACAGTCACCAAAACTTCTAATTCACTCAATGAAAATCCTTCACCTAACCCATATTTACATTTTCATGAGGGAGGGGGGAATGATGATATATATAGACAATTAAAATAAAAAAAAAAAAAAAATGAATGGACAAAGAAATAAAATAAAATGATTATTAGTATTGGGCTCCCCCCTCATTTAAATATTTATTGGCAGAAAAGCTAGTTCATCGGTTCGAAAAAATGAAAAAAATAATAACAAAATTAAAAATAAAAAAAACGTCTCCTCAAGCAGCCGGGAACTTGAATTTCTGTCATCTAATGGGGGGGGGGAATAAAGAAAACAAATTCTACTTAGAAGACAGTTGCAGTTTCTTGGGAGTTTATACAGTTTCAGAAAGTTAAAGATTTACACAAAAGGGAGGTTATAATAAAACAGGGGAAGTAACTCTATTACTTATTACATTGGGTAAAATACCAACAACCGATCCCATAAATACTCATCTGAAGTGGATACAGTCACCGTATTGTAAACTATATCGACTGGCCAGTGTTAAAAAATGTTTGGTTCTTAAGATATTAAGATCCGATCGGTATGTTCTTCGGAGTTACTTTCTTCCTAGACGTCATACAAGCGTCAGATGTTAACGTAGTCATCGATATATGTAAATGTAATACATCCGACAGGAATATTTATAACTCCGGATACAATCCCATTGGCATGAGAACTATTTCTTTGGGTTTAGGAAAGAGTCTTTGATATTTCCGTGAGGTCTGCGCCGTCGAGCATATGTTTTTGACATGACAACAGTGTGAAGATCTAATTAAAGCAACCAGAAATGGCGTGAAGTGATGCTTTTACGTGGAACCAAGCGTCGTGACGGAATTAGGAAAAACAGGATAATAAAGAACTGAATTAAATTAACATATAATCTACCCCCCCTCTCTCTCTCTCTCTCCCCATCTTTCTCGCAACTTTTTAGGTTTCTCACCCCTCTCTTTCTCTCTCTCCATCTTTCTCCAACTTTTTAGTTTTTCTCACCCCCTCTCTCTCTTTCTCTTTCTCCATCTTTCTCCAACTTTTAGTTTTCTCCCCCTCTCTCTCTCTTTCTCTCTCTCCATCTTTCTCCCAACTTTTTAGTTTTCTCATCACCCCTCTCTCTCCCCCCTCTCACTCACTCTCTCCATCATTCTCGCAACTTTTTTGTTTTTTCATCCTCTCTCACTCTCTTCTCCATCTTTCTTCCAACTTTTTTTTTTTTTCTCTCGCTCTCTCTTTCTCTCCACTTTTTCCCAACTTTTTTGTTTTCATCCCTCCCAATCTCTCTCCTCTCTTCATCGCAACTTTTTTTTGTTTTTCCACCCCTCCCTCTCTCTCCTCTCTCTTTCTCCCACATTTTTTTTGTTTTTTCTCATCCTCTCTCTTCTCCAACTTTTGTTTTCTCATCCCCCCCTCTTTCTCCTCCCAACTTTTTGTTTTTCACCCATCTTTCTCTCCTCGATCTTTTCTCCCCACTTTTTTGTTTTTTCTCATCCTCTCTCTCTCTTCTCCCAGCTTTTTTGTTTTCATCTCTCTCTCTCTATATAAATATATCAGTAATTTTGACATGTTCCACATGGTATCTTGAACTTTGAGTCTAGAGCCGATTTAGCTGTCAGATCTTTTATTCCCCCTTATCCTATATGGCTTGGGATCCAGCATACCATAATCTCCTTAGAGTTATACATCAATTTATTCAGGAACTTAATGATGAGAGGGTATTCCAGTTTTTATTTCTTAATGATAGTAGGACAGAGAGCGAGTCTGAGAAGGTGATACAGTTTGTGTGGTTATTGTGAGAACCCTGATATTATGGATAGAATGAATAATTCTTTAAGGTGCTACTCTTGTGCATTCCATTCAATAATTAGCTCATTATCTCTTTCCATTTACCGAGAAAGGGGTTTGAACCCAAATTGATCTGTGGCGACCTCTAGTGTCCTCGGAGGCGAGGTCCAGCTATAGTATACCGTATCCATTCCCAAGCTGAATTATCACAATAAACTAATTTTCAGACCCCAGGGTCTAACTATTTAGCTCCCTATAAGACGCACACAACAAATCAATTGTCCGATATATATATATATATATATATATATTATATACCTTAGTTAAAATGGAATAAGGACACATGTGTGACACCGGTAACTGAAGTCGTTACGATATTAATTACCTATGAAACAAGTTATTCATTTCTCGGGGGAAATTCCAAGTAGATTTTCTCTAAATTTAGTTTACTTCTGCACTTGGCCATTTATCAATGACACTCGAACTCACAATTGAATCTGATATTGGCTGGCTGGCTGGTTGGTTGGTTTGTAATGGCATATCAATCCTCGTGGTTATTTAATGCTAAATCTTTTTTTTTCATGATTTATTTAACAATCAATGTATTAACTTCATGTGTATTAATAAATACAGGTGATTTACCTATATATCTATTAATAATGGAGATTCGCTTCCGGTTTTTGTCTGTAACAAAAATCATGTCACTGCTTACGTCACATTACCAAATCGTCATAATTTGAACATACAACATTAGACAGTCCTCATTTTTTTTTAAAACAAGTTTTAATAAATACATGACTGGTATTATATATCTATATATAGTTTGTTTTATTTTAATACATATTTAAAGTTTACATTTCAAATGTTTTATTTTTTAAGCTTTTAATGAATTTGATGATTTTACTTACTTAGGGTACAAACTCGCTGACATTGAATTTTCTACTCCCACCCCTCAGGCAATATGTCTCAAAAATCTATTTTTACATCGCCCGGAGAGTGTTTTAAAAAATTTTATACTAGTATATATATATATTCACCAACTCCCAGGACCAGTAGGATATGACACAAGGTCAATTTCTAATATCGATATAATAAAAGAACTAAGAAGGATAAGATAGAAATCGAAAGAAAGAAATATATATATCTACCAACCCCTCCGCACGTTCTACAAGCGTTTCAAGGTTGTTGTTTTTTTTACATGCGTCAAAACAAAGTGAAAAATGGCCTGTTTTGACGTCTTTTTCAAGTGTTTTTAAGCCTTGATTTTGAGTATGTGAATTTAAGCACATTTTAAAAAGTTAACCAACATTTTTAAAATTGCAAACTATCAGGCATGATTAGACCCCGTTGGAGGCTTGCTAAAGCGGAGTTGAACAGGTTTGAATTCAGAGTTTTCCTTCTCCTAGACCGGTTGCCTAACCAATGTTAAAGAATCCATTCTTCCCTACTATTTACCAATAGCTGGAGGGAAAGTAGGATTCCTACCTTTCTCAAGGGTATTAGCGCTAAGTGAAATGCAACGTCCAGGATTTGAACTCGGGGCGACGAGTCCATTTCCCATGACTTTAACCATTACACCCACGCGCTTTTTATTTTTATATAAGATGTGCTCTAATTTCCCAAGATTTATAGACTGGCCAAGGTCACGTAATTTACTCCTGCAGCCAATCACTAAACACACTACGTGGAAGACACACTATTTACCCCCCCCCCCACTGATCATGATTACAAATGCGCTCACTGAAGACGGATATAGGATTACGGGATCTTTACCAATACTCAGGAAGGAATTATACAATTACCAGAGTAACTATAGGATTCATTACCGAAGGACTCTTTACCAGAAACTGAGAACTCTTTACCAGAGGAACAAAAGGATTCATTATCGAAGGACTCTTTACCAGAAACTGAGAACTCTTTACCAGAGGAACAAAGGATTCATTATCGAAGGACTCTTTACCAGAGGAACCAAAAGGATTCATTACGAAGGACTCTTTACCAGAGGAACCAAAAGTTTCATTATCGAAGGACTCTTTACCAGGAAGTGAGAACTCTTACCAGAGTAACCAAAGATTCATTATCGAAGGACTCTTTTACCAGGAAGTGAGAACTCTTTTCCAGAGTAACCAAAGGATTCATTATCGAAGGACTCTTTACCAGGAACTGAGAACTCTTTACCAGAGTAACCAAGGATTCCATTATCGAAGGACTCTTTACCAGGAACTGAGAACTCTTTACCAGAGTAACCAAAGGATTCATTATCGAAGGACTCTTCCAGGACTGACTTTACCAGAGGAGACAAAGGGATTCATTACCGAAGGACTCTTACCAGGAAACTGAGAACTCTTTACCAGAGGAACAAAAAGGATTCATTATCGAAGGACCTCTTACCAGAAACTGAGAACTCTTACCAGAGGAACAAAAGGATTCATTTATCGAAGGACTCTTTACCAGAGGAACCAAAAGGATTCATTATCGAAGGACTCTTTACCAGAGGAACCAAAAGGATTCATTATCGAAGGACTCTTTACCAGAGGAACCAAAAGGATTCATTATCGAAGGACTCTTTACCAGAGGAACCAAAGGATTTCATTCATTATCGAAGGACTCTTTACCAGAGGAACCAAAAGGATTCATTATCGAAGGACTCTTACCAAGGAACCAAAAGGATACGAGGACTCTTTACCAGAGGAACCAAAGGATTCATTATCGAAGGACTCTTTACCAGAGGAACCCAAAAGGATTCATTATCGAAGGACTCTTTACCAGAGGAACCAAAAGATTCATTATCGAAGGACTCTTTACCAGAGGAACCAAAGATTCATTATCGAAGGACTCTTTACCAGAGGAACCAAAAGATTCATTATCGAAGGACTCTTTACCAAGGAACCAAAAGATTCATTATCGAAGGACTCTTTACCAAAGGAACCAAAAGATTCATACGAAGGACCTTTACAAAAGGAAACCAAAGATTCATTACGAAGGACTCTTACCAGGAACTGAGAACTCTTTACAGAGTAACCAAAGATTCATTATCGAAGGACTCTTTACCAGAACTGAGAACTCTTAACCAGAGTAACCAAGGATCATTATGAAGAATCTTTACCAGTAACTGAGAAAACTCTTACCAGAGTAACCAAAGGATTCATTACGAAGGACTCTTTACCGGAACTGAGAACTCTTCACCAGAGGAACCAAATGATTCATTATCGAAGGACTCTTTACCAGGAAGTGAGAACTCTTTACCAGAGAACCAAAAGATTCATTATCGAGGAACTCTTTACCAGAAACTGAGAACTTCTTTACCAGAGGAAGCAAAGGATTCATTATCGAAGAACTCTTTACCAGAGGAACCAAAGGATTCATTATCGAGGGACTCTTTACCAGGGATCCAATTCCACTGCACACGCGATTCTGCTTTAACACAAATGATAGCCCATAAAAACTTAACATCTTGTACTGCGAGTGGGCGCCTACATTAGCGCGTTTCTCGGGAAGTTTTGCTTATCAAGACAAAGTTTAGTCATTTTGGTCATGTGACCCTTCTGCCTGACGAAGCAAATCTCGAGACAGAAATCATAATGGAAATCGACCCACCTTATATGGCTAATGAAGATCTACCATCTCTGAATGTCTCCGCAATAAGTGACTCAAAGAAAGCCATTACGAGGCTTGAGCAGAATATTAAAATGTGCCGCCAAACTGACGCCATTTTTAGTGCAAGCCATAAATTTCGTTGACGCTATCATAGTAGCAAATGAAATGTTTTCCGCCTGCGAAATGACATGGGTAGGACGTTGTTGTGTGTGTGTTAGTTGGAGGTAAGGTTTATGTGAAATGTAAAATTAAAGAAACAAGCAAATTAATCAGTTTTAGTAACTAAACTAGAATTTATAGACAAACAATGTCAATAGAATTTAACTGAATATGTCATATATATATATATATATAATATATATATATATATATATCATTTTTGAAGGCAGTTGACAATGCAATATATGTTGAAAACTATGTTTATTTACCTTTTTTTTTTTAACATACTTAAACATACTATACATCATATTAACATACTATAAAAAAAAACCTTTATTTCACTATGCCTGAGCGAGGCTAAATTTATAGTAAGAAAAATAAAAAATAAAATTTTTAAAAAGAATTTCAAGCAATCTCACCGAGCGCAAAATCAAAAGGACTTACAACACCACGGAAACACACGGAATTAGCCTATTGAAAAAACTTTCAAATTTTCCAGCGTTCTTCAACGTCTCAAACAACAGTTGATCCCACTAGCGTGGGATAAGTACTATTAAAAAAAACATCAAGTTCTTTTAAAAACTTCTAACCACTCTGAAGATGGAATTTTATTCGAAAATATTAAGTATGTTAAGTATATTAAAAAAAGAAAAAAAAAGAAGAGAAAAAACAGTTTAACATATATTGCATTGTCAACTGCCTTCAAAAAATGTTCTATTACAATTACGCACAATGCTTCAAACACACTATAAAAAACTTTTATATATATATATATATATATATATATTATATATAATATGCTCCCATCCCCTAGGTTGAGCACTCTGGGGGGGGGTTCGCTGATGACCGTCAACTAAAAGCCTAAACGCAACACTCTCCTATATAAGGGATGGAGCACTCTATGACGACCTTTACATACAAAGCGATGTGTGTATGAAAACAGTTAAAACCCCTTCGCATTCTGTAGGTGATGAAGACTGATGGTTAAAGTGCGGACTGACACTGAACCGATCGGATTTCAATCCCGGCTGTAGGTAGCTTACAAATGTCTAGTCACACTGAAGAGACTTGATAAGTCGAAACACGTGTCTGTGGATGACCCTACACACACACACACATATATATATATATATATATATATAATATATATATATATAAATAATGCAATGGATGGTGGGAAGCTTTGTTGATTGTATTAGAAGCATGGCAAAGTACAAAATAAAAAAAATAACCCAGATTCAAAATGATGAATATTTAATCTTATACTTTAATATCTTGTACAGATAAAAAGGGGTAGGGGCTTGCCATAAGGGCATTAGGGTTGGGGAAATCATATAGGTGCTAGGGCTTGACGTGACCAGCCGATTGATCGGAGAGACCGCCTGTCTAGCCCAAGATAAGGCCAAAGTGGAGTATTGCAAGTCATGGACTGCTCATCCACCCGGGTTCTATCCTTAAGCATTACGGGACGCCATCCACGGCCAACACCTGGCCCCATTCGGTGAGTCTTAGAAGTAGGAAAATGAAGGATAATACTTCAAAATTATTGATAAAAAAAACAGCTAAAATTAGGAAGATATTAACTATAGTAAAATTATTAATAATATTACTAGTTAAAATTATTAATAAAAACCAAGTAGAATTAAAAAGATGTAGGATACTATTAGTCAAAAAGTATCAATAAAATCAACTAGAATGAGGAAGATTAGTATTAGTAAGTAAGACTTGAAACTGTAGGGTAGCAAGAGGTTTAACGTTTTAGGTTCAAAGGGTAGCTGGTTATTACTGGTGCGTGTTCCTAGGGTTTACTTTTAACCCCATCTTATTCGATGGTCGTGCTTAAAAGGAAGGAAATCAAGGAAAGAAAAGAAAGAGACAAAGACGAAAGGTAGATTTTATGATTTAGGCTTTCTTTGTGGGTCATAGCCAGTAGTTGTGTCTTGCCCAGTTAAGGCCTAAACTCGAATGGACGAGATATTATCTTCGGGGTCGGAAGTTGGTCCTTTTCTCCACACAGAGTGTTCTTCCGGTGGAGGTTCATGGGAGTTTGTTATTTTTAAATTTGGATTTTATTATAATTTTTTTAAATCCCCACAAACTATACATCTGTGTACAAAAAATGATTATCGACTAAGAAAAAATACAATGAAAAATTGTAATATGACTTTGAAATAAGTAATTAAGAGTTATCTCCTCTATTTTATGATTACCTCCCATTTGGAGAACTCTCTAGTGAATACTAGACTATATAAGCTCTCAGTAAGTGTACCAATTATTCTAAGTAGAATAAAGCTTTCCAACGTCTATCGATGTTATCGTTTGTCATTACGGACTTTTGATTACAAACGAACGAATCAGAAATTTACAATTGAATCAATTTTAGTATAAGATAACCCATAAGGGGTTGATATGTCATTAAACAAATAAACCAAACCAAACAGATGAAGTTACACCTGGAGTAAAACCTCTCAACGTGTTGCAACCCCATCTCCGCCATTTTTTTTTTCGTGGGGGGTGGTGGACCTAAATTTATAACCCTAGATTTCTTACGCTTAACGACGGTATCTTTGAACTAAAATTGATAAAATCCGCAGAACCAAAGGCGCATCTTGTAGAATAGCAAGAAATTAAAGGCGCGCAGTATTTATCATGTGACTACCACGCATGCGCTTTTGTCTCCAGTTGAAAGAGAGGACGTGATAAAATTAACGCCCACCGTTACTGAGTTACGTACATCCGATCTGGCAATTTGGGTCCTTCATTAACCCCGACCCTCATCGTCACCGCCCAACTTCCTCTAAGGTCCCGCCTTTCTTCTCCCTTACCCTATGTTTAGCTGGTTCAGCGCACTGGCTGACGGGTTCATGACCTTGTGTCTGCCAGTGCCGACCGTTGATTGGTTCCAGGAGAAAAGCCAGTGTTCAGCTTGAACGATAAAATCTTCATGTGAAAATTGATTAGTGACTTGGAACTGATGCTTTTAGAAGTAAACAAAAGTACTGGCTGCAAGACTGGGATTGCACAAGATGCGAGATTCTCGCATTTTCACGTTTTCTGGGGCTCTGAGATTAGGACCTTTTTTTATCATTGTAAATATAAATTATTATGTTTATAAAAAAAATTGATTATCCATTAAGAATGAATTTATTCTAAAATTTTGTTGGCATTAAATGACCCACTGATTTTGATATGCGGTAAAACAAACCAAACCAAAATTAATACTATAATATTCCTTGCTTTTAAGATTGAGTTATGTTTGAAAAAAATTTCATTTTAATTGTGTCTAATTAGTTGTGATTAGCAATTAAGTCTAAAACTGCCCAGTCTCTCACCTCACATTCTATCACTTTCTCCCTCTCTATGTATATTTTGATAACCTCCTCATTATATATGTTAGTTTCTCTGTGTGAGCAAGAGAGAGATGGGAGAGTGATTGTGATAGATGTTTAATTTTTCAATTTTTTTGTATGTTAAGATTCAGCAGCAGCAACAAGCCCATAGTTTAATGAAATTCTATGATCATTTCAATTTAAATTTGGTCAAATGTTCCCTTTCTTAGAAATCTTAGAAAATGATTTTAATGCTTTTTTTTTCAACTCTCCAGATTTATTTTTAAAATTTTTTAATTTAATTCACTTTACAAACTCTTTTCCTTAATCCCAATTATCTCCCCAGAGCTCAATGGGTGACCGAATGGGTCACGTGTAAATTCTTTGTCAAATCATGCAGAAAAAATAAAATTGTCACCCACCCCCTTCAATTTTTTCTGAATCGTTTTCCAGGTGTGGAATATGTTAACGTTCGATAATCTCGCAAATTGTTCTGAGCAAAAATAAAACTCTCTTTTTGGTACAAATAATGTTCAATATATGTGAAATAATAATAGAAAAAGAATTTGTCGTAGATGCAGTGCCACGTCGGGATATTGATCTTGCTGTGAAAAAATCAGAAATCATCAATAACTTAAAATTGGTTGACTTTAAGACTTTTGGCATCCTTTGATTTTTTTAGGCAGAAATGTTTTTATAAATCAATTTCTATGAGTACAGTAGCTCTAGAACTCATTTTACAGACAAAAATAGGTTACAAAAAGTCGCCATTTTTCATGGCCCCCTCAAATAAAAAAAAAATCGACATCACTCCGCTAACTTTTGGAATTGATAGCCCAAATTTTGGGTTAAATAGAAAAATTTGTTTATAAAAAAAATTGAGTATCCATTAAGAATGAATTTATTTCAAAACTTTGTCGGTATTAAATGACCCACCGAGGTTGATATGCCGTAAAACCATACCAA
>CM042160.1:265000-290000 GCA_023376005.1 Doryteuthis pealeii
TCTGGGTGCAAGTATTTAAGTTTTAATGTAATAAAATGTTATATTAAATTAGAAAAGCTAATGAAACTAAATAAGAATGCAGATAAAAATATTTTAGACAGGGGAGTATAATCGAAAATAGAACTGAAGCTTACTATTTCATCTCGTCTTTCATTGCTAAATTTTCCTGATTTAACTATTCAGTTAAAATAGGAAGTAAAGAATAAAATTATAATTATTTCTTCTTGTTAATGGATTTCTTTTAAGATGTATCCCCGAGATTTTGGGTCATATTCATTAAGTTAAAACCAAATAATTATAAATGAATAATACTGAGCATATATTTATTAAAATAACAATTTTAATATCAATATGCAAATTAGCCTTCCCGTTCACACTGTAAACCGCTATTTTGTTGTATATATATATAAATACAATTGCATGTTATTCGTATGTCGATAAGACCAACAGTAATAATAATGGAAAACAATTTTATTGATGATTGGGGTTTGAATATAACTAAAATCACGGTGAATGTGACGTAAATAACTAATGAAATTGCAAAATTGAGTAGTAATATAGTTTCGGCTTCAGACAGAAAAACACTAAATCTCCATTATAATAAGATATCTTATTGCACCAAAAATTAAAATACTTGTCAATCGGCTAGTCACGTTAAGCCCTAGCACTCTATATATATATTTACCAACCCCTCCGCACGAGCAGGATGCGACACAAGGTCAATTTCTTAAGCGGAGTTTAACAGGTTTGAATTCAGAGTTTTCCTTCTCCTAGACCGGTTGCCTAACCAGGGTTAAAGAGCCCGGTCTGCCCTACTATTTACCCATAGCTGGAGGGAGAGTAGGATGCATACCTTTCCCAAGGGTATTAGCGCTAAGTGAAAATGCAATTACCACGTCCAGGATTTGAACTCGGGGCGACGTGAACATTACCCATGACTTTAACCATTACACCACGCACTTCCTGCCCTAGCACCTATATAATTGCTCCAATCCCATTGACCTTATGTCAAGCCCCAACCCTTTGTATCATATGGGTGCTAGAAAGCGATAACTGAGGGTCTTCATGTCCTGGGTATGACGTTAAACTATCTGACGGTGAGGTTCCTGATTTGGAAGTTTGGGGGAATGTGGAGCACCCCTTCATCACCATTGCTCCAAGGTCCACTCTGACCCGGAGTGACAGTACCTGTTAGGGTCCTATCTATAGGTTAAATAGAAAAACAAGATGTAATAAGTAATTGAGAGTTACCGCCCCTTTGTGTAACTCTTTATCTTTGTAAAACTATATAAACTCCCAAGAGAACTGCAAATGTATTCTAAGTAGAATAAAGCTTACCCAAGTCCGAGAATACATTAAGAATGAATTTATTTAAACACATTGTCCGCATTAAATGACCCACTGGGGTTGATATGCCGTAAAACAAACGAAACCAAGACTATTCAAACTAGGCTTCCTTCCGTAAAGAACGCACACGGTCGCCTTGATGCATCCACCTTAGGCGCATGCGTCCTCACTTCGGCGTACGTAAACGTCGAGTGCCATTTAGAAAAAAAATGCCTTAAAGTTCCTTCTTTTGTGTGCGTAGAATCTGATAAGCTATTTTAATATTCAACTTTTAAGAGGCGAAGCTTATATTGTCTGGATTGAAAGAATGAAAGAATAAGTAACAAACAAAAACAGGCGAAAAAAAAAAACGGATTATTATTACCATTGAAAAGACTTTTAAAAATACTATGGAATCTATGCTCAAATAATGAGAAAAAATATTGACTTATATAATTTCTATTACCCTTAAATGATAACAATGGGATATAAAAGAAAATCGATTAATGAATACTACTACTACTACTACTACTACTACTACTAATAATAATAATAAAAATGCAAAAGATTTAATTTTGACCATACAACAAAATGGTATATGCATAAACCAGAATCTATTCTTGAGAACGAAACGCATAAAATTCTCTGGAACTTTGAAATAAAAACGGATCACCTTATCCCAGCAAGAAGAGCAGACCTAGCGTTGATAAACAAAAAAGAAAGAACTTGTCAACTGGTGGATTTTGCAGTTCCAGCAGATCACAGGGTGAAGGTAAAGGAAAATGAAAAAATGGACAAATATCTGGACCTTGCCAGAGAACTGAAAAAGTTATGGAATGTGAAAGTGATACCAATTGTAGTTAGTGCACTTGGAACGATCTCAAAAGGATTGGAAAAGGGTTTGGAAAGTTTGAAAATCAGAGGAAGGATTGAAACAATTCAGAACACTGCACTGCTGCAATCTGCCAATACTCAGAAGAGAGACCTGAGGAGACTTGCTCTCACTCAGACTCCAGTGAAAGACCATCAGCTAATGCTGATGTGAAAACTCAAAAGGAGTAAATAATAAAAGTAGTAGTAGTAGTAATAATAATAATAATAATAATAATAATGTCCCAGCTAGGAGACCAGACCTAGTATTGATTAAGAAAAAAAAGAAAGAAAACATATCAACTTGTGGACTTTGTGGTTCCAGCAGATCACAGGGTGAAGCTGAAGGAAAATAAAAAGATGGATAAATACTTGGACCTTCCCAGAGAATTGAAAAAGCTGTGGAATATGAGAGTGAGAGTGCTACCAATTGTAGTGGGTGCACTTGGAACGGTCCAAATAAACTTGGTATAAAGACTGGAGATCTGGAAATCAGAGAAGAATTGAGACCATCCAGACTACTAATCTGCTGCAATACTCAGAAGAATCCTGGAAACATAAGGAGACTTGCTGTCAGTCAGCCCTAAGTGAAATACATCACCTAACGCTGATGTTAAAAATCAAAAAGAGTGAAAAATAATAACTGTAGTCTAGCAGTGTGAATGACTCGTAAAGAGATTATATTTTTATCCTTATATATATATATTGAGAGAGAGAGAGAGAGAGAGAGAGAGAGAGAGAGAGTTAAATCAAGATTATTATACTTTTACATGTTTAACTATAAGCCAATAGTTCTTATGTAAACCTATCAAACGTTGTAATAATTAAATTATCATACTGCAGTTGTATATTGTACAAGCGGAAGTAGTTTTTTCCGTTTAAGCCGAAACAAAGAAAAGACGAAAAAAATAACAAAGGACCTTTTCCCGGTTAAAGCAAACAAAGTTAAAAACGGAAATATATGTGTCCGCTGATAAGGATAAGAAAAGAAAACGCGTAGGCGTTTGATATATATAAAAGGAACTCAGCCAGAGGTCAGACAGAACCCTCGGGACAGAGAACAAGTGTCAACCACTCACAGTCACAGCCGATGGCTGTGAGCCGTCACGTAGCCACCTTCAACCTCACCAGTCATACCAACAGTAGTAGTAGTAGTCATCGTCAACCCTTGGGTATTCCTATTGTCAAGCTTGCCACCCACCAGCCGAGAAAGAGAATAAAGTCAACTCCTACTATACCCATGTATTGTGGTTTCTTAAGTCTGACTACTACATACTTCACTACGTGACCATATATACCCGCAACGTATACAGATACATGATTTAGCATCGTGAATGTGAAGCCGCTAAATAACAAATAGAATTTGATGCCAGTACGTAACACAATATATCCACAGGTCCTGCTAGTTTAATATAATATCCTATTTAATCGTGTATTTCTTTATATTCTATCAGCGTTAGGATTGGGTAACCGGACATTAAGTGATCAATTGATTCGTTTTTGTTTGTTTGTACAGTCAATATATTGGGTTTGAAGGTGCCAATATTGATAGCTCCCGTCGAACCTTCAACTCTTTAACCTTATTTAGGCAACCAGTCTTGGAGAAGGAAAACTATATATATATAAAGGTAAGATAATATGAAAAACTCAGATATTGTTAAAATAAAGTTCTTTATTCTGCTGATATTGCAATATTTCTATTTGTTAAAAATCTTATTCAGAGCGTATGATGTCTTAAATATGAAGACAGTTTATGAAAATTGTGATTGTTTTGGGATGGGAATATTGCAATAATAGCAGAATAAACAATTTTTTTTACCAACATCTGTGTTTTTCATATATATATATATATATATATATATTATATATATAATATATATATATTAATTTTTTTTTGGGGGGGTATGGTCCGTTTTTTATGTATTGTCTGATAGTTTCAAGTGAAGGGGTTGGGTAAATGCATACTTCTTTTTCTTGTTATCATTTTCTCTGATACACCAGTTACGATTGGTCACATTTTTAAAGGTTGATCGGTTAACATCATTTTCTTTTTCTTCTTTCTTTTCTTCTTTCTTTATTTATGAAGAATATTTTCTCCGTTCTCTTCTATTTCTTTCGTTCTTTTTTTCTTCTTTCTATCTTTAATACGGTTTATTTTTTTCATTCTTCTTCTTCATTTGCTAACCCTTTTCTTTTTTCTTCTCTTCTTCCCCCTCCCTTATTTTTCTTCACGTTCATAGTTCCCTCTCTTCTTCTTCTTCTTCTTGACTTTGTTAGTTTCATCTCTATTCTTCTCTTCTAATAATTCTTCCCTATCATAGTTTCCTCGGAGTCCTTTTGTTGTTGTTGTTCTTCTTCTTTCTTGCATTTATTATGATTAATAACGTAACCCGCTTTTGGTATTATTTTCGTTAGAGCTTTCGTAATATCTTTAATTGCCTTTCTAATCTTTTATTTTATACTTAATATTATTAATCCTGTCGATAAATAATTATGCCATTAGCGCAAGAAAATTAACATCATCATCAGCATCATCATCATCATTATCAACAACATCATCATCACCAACGTAATGTCCCTTATAGTAATCTTAGCAATAAAACCATTAAAGCTGGATTTTGGAATGGAGATACTGGCGTTAGAAATTAGGAATCTGATTGCTCGGTTTCTTAATATAATTAAATTTTGTTATTTATAGCAGGATATTAAAGAATAAACAAGGTGGAGTCCCCGTGGTGTAGTGGCTAACGTGCTGAACTGCGACAGCGTAATAAGAGAGTTCGAAATCCAGTCGCGCTATTACGTTCATTTTCGGAATAATATCCTTAAGAAAGATATGAACCTCCCCACTCGCTAATAGCTATGGGTTAAATAGTACCACTACTGTTCTTCTACAAGGTTGGCGTTGGTCTTAAATAACCCAGAACATTTGTTGGGCCATTTAAACCAACCAACCAAAACAAAAGTCTTTAAAAGGTAACATTCAACTAACGTTACATCTTCAACTATTGTGTAACGTTACATCTTCAACTATTATGTAACGGCCGGGTTAGCTCAGTTGGTAGAGCGTTCGGCTAGAAACCACAAGGTTCCTAGTTCGATACCGGCTCTCGCCAACTCAGCGTATCAGTAGCATAGGAATCTGTGCAGTAAAGTAAGGAGCTGATGGTAGGTGGGGCGCCCCACTTCAGACGCAAAAACAATCTTGGTCTAGCGCTAGTGAAAAGGGATAGACTCACTCGCTATCAGGCAGATACCGACATTAGGCCGCCCCGACGACTTTAGTTACTTTTTTACTTCACATCTTCAACTATTTGTGTAAATAAGAAAACCAAAAGACAAAAACAGAACAGCAATGTTGCTATTATTCAGATTTTTCGGACAGATGTCCTCATCTTTATTGTTATATATATTTACCAACCACTCCGCACGAGCAGGATTTGACACCAGGTCAATTTCTTAAGCGGAGTTTAACAGGTTTGAATTCAGAGTTTTCTTTCTCCTAGACCGGTTGCCTAACCAAGGTTAAAGAGCCTAGTCTGCCCTACTATTTACCCATAGCTGGAGGGAGAATAGAATTCATACCTTTCCCAAGGGTATTAGCGCTAAGTGAAATGCAATTACCACATCCAGGATTTGAACTCGGGGCGACGAGTCCATTTCCTATGACTTTAATCATTACACCACACGCTTCCTAATTTTATTGTTATATACACACCGTGTAATCATATTTACCAACCCCTTCGCATGGTATGTGACACAAGATCAATTTTTGGTAATCCTTAACTTGTTCCTCGTAAATTCCTACCATAGAATAAACTGAACCCTCATTTCATGTCCGTGTTTTTTTGCAATACTGAATATATTTTCTTTATTTAAAAACATTTATTGCAAACATGTTTAAAACATTTATTGCTAAAACACGGACATAAAATGAGGGTTCAGTTTATTTTATACCAGGAATCTACGAGGAACAAGTTGAAGATCAAATAACACAACAGTTGATATGCCATAAAAACCAACCAACCAACCAACCAACCAACTTTTCGTTCTATCTTTCTCTTTGACTCTGTTGATGCTGATAATTGCAATGATGCTTGATGACAATGCTAATAAGATAAGTTATGATGGTGTGATGAATGATGATGATGGAGTGTTTTGACCGGGGATCTTAAAAGAAGATGATTAACTGGGGATTTTAAAGATGACAGGCGCTACGTACTATAATGTGTGACCCCTGAGCGTTAACGTGGTTATAAAGAGATGTGACGTCATCACCGGGCACTTGTATTTCGACTGGATATCATTGTGACTATTGAGCCGGTGGCAAGAGAGCTGGGTCTTTGTTGAAAATCTTTCGCCCGCTGATTGTGAATATCAAAATCTTTCACTGGTGCCATTAAACTGAACCGACCTTTTTTCTTTCTTTCTTTCTTTTCGAGTAGAACCCAATTTCGTCATTGTATTGAGGAGCAAGCAATGAGAATAATCTCGGCCTCACTCAGGTTTTTACTCAGATTTAACCTTTTCAGGGGAAAATGTGAATACAACCATTGGATTCCTCGAAAAGTTCTACTCGAAAAGACTTTTGTTTGATTTTGGTACAAGACATTGTTTTCAATTGCTTCCATAATTGTTTTATGATTTAAAAATGTTAAATGTCATCCTTGGCCATTTGAAAAGGGCTTAAAGTAAATAAGTCCTGAGTTATGGAATCCTTTGGTAAGTGAATAAGTCCTATCCTGCGTATAAGTCCTGCGTTATGGAATCCTTTGGTAAGTGAATAAGTCCTATCCTGCGTATAAGTCCTGAGTTATGGAATCCTTTGGTAAGCGAATAAGTCCTATCCTGCGTATAAGTCCTGAGTTATGGAATCCTTTGGTAAGCGAATAAGTCCTATCCTGCGTATAAGTCCTGAGTTATGGAATCCTTTGGTAAGTGAATAAGTCTTATCCTGCGTATAAGTCCTAAGTTATGGAATCCTTTGGTAAGTGAATAAGTCTTATCCTGCATATAAGTCCTGAGTTGTGGAATCCTTTGTCCGTCGTCCACGAAAGTCAAAGTAAGTATGGCCAGTATGCTCAGTATGCTTAGTTTAAGTATTGTCTCAGCCGCAGAGTACTGCCAGTGATTGACCAAGAGGTTGATCACATGGTTCTCGGCGAGTCTATAAATATGAGTGGGCTTTTAACACACACCTTATATAGAAAAAAGTCAACAAAAAACTCTAGAAATCGTCTGTTAACAAACAACCGGATATTGACGGTGTAAATGAAAAACATGTCCTTCTGAATCGAAATCAAAAAGGTCATATGGTCCGATATTAGTACAGGGCTTTTGTTTTCAATTACTTTTTGGTAATTAGGTTTGGTTTGGTTTACGGCATATCAACCTCAGTGGGTCATTTAATACCGATAAAGTTTTGAAATAAATCAATTCTTAATGGATAATACAATTTTTTTATCAACTCATGTTTTTCTATTTAACCCATAGATGGGACCCTAACAGGTACTACCACTCCGGGTCAGAGTGGACCAGGGAGCAATGGTGATGAAGGGGTGCTCCACATTCTCCAAACCTCCAAAATTGGAACCTCACCATCAGATATATTTTAAAGTCATTCTTAGGACCTGTAGACCCTCAGTCACCGCTCTCTAGCATCCATATGATAGAATAATATTTATCAAGTGTTATCATTAATGCAAGTAGTTTTAATGAACAGAATGCTCAATATGGAAATTCATTCGATTAGCAAATTTTTCAGAGTTATTTCCCTTAGCCTTTTTGTCCCTCATACTACAGCCGGTAATTTGGTGCTTAGTGACTCCAAATGAATTCAGGAGTAAATAAAATACTGACACTGGATTCTCGAAAAAATTCTACTCGAGAAAAAGTTTGTTTGATTTTGGTGCATTTGGCATTATTTTCATTTCCTCGGACATACAGGCATTCAGAGATATTGTCAGACAGACAGAGACTCTACAAATATAATAAAAAACCTCAAATGAATTCAAGGATAGATAAAATGGTAAATGAAATAAAAAGTTACAGAAAGCCATTTCACCTTGTTCTTTTTTTAAAATCTTCAGCTTGCAATCTATTCTTTGTGAATGCGTACTGAAAACCAGAGAGAATGAATTTTTTAGTGGTCAGGAATTAATGCAAGTGTTACTGGAAAACGGAATAAGTCTATACAATGTCAAGATTACGACGAAAGCGTCAAATTGTTTGGTTATTTCCTAGTTGAGTAACATGATATTACAGGGTCACCCAGAAAAACAGAACCCAAATTATTTATTTCCCCATTAAAGTAACACTAAACCAACTCCAACCCTAAACCCTATACAATGTCAATATTCCTACGAAAGCGTATCATTGTTTGGTTATTTCCTAGTTGAGGTGAACCAGAAAAAACAGAACCCAAATTATTTATTTTCCCATTAAACTAACCCTAAACCCTAACCCTAAACCTTAACTCTAACCCTCCTAGCTGAGTAACAATATTACAGGGTGACCCAGAAAAAACAGAACCCAAATTATTTATTTTCCCATTAAACTAACCCTAAACCCCAACCATAACCTAACCTTAACACTAACCCTAAACCCTAAGCCGAGGGATTCTTTTGGGGGAAGGGAGTCAGTCCATTTTGTCGGACATGCGCATATCGAATTTCCGGTGAAAGGCCCCATGGGAGTTTTGTTTTTAATTCTATTTTTATTTTTGTATTTTTTAAATCTCCACAACACAACAACAAGGATTCCTAGTATAATTCTACCCTAAAAATATTTGTTTTACCTTGTGTTATGACCTGTTTAAGGGTCAATAAAATAATAACTCAACACGGCGATAAAATGTAGAGAACAGGTGTATTCAGCAATATGTCAATGTACAATTAAGGAAGGTTTCCTTGTTACAGCGTACACGAAGAACATGTATCTGCTACTTTTCACTTGAGTAGCTTTGCTCTGTTAATATATACCCTTTGGGTAAGTCTATGTTCGTGTCATAGGTGAGTCACCTACAACACCCTTATATAGGACCTTTTTTAATTGCATTCTCGGACAGATAGAGACTGCACAAATATAGTACAAGACTTTAAATGAATTCAGGTGTAAATAAAAAAAATACAATCCCTGCTCTTTACGTAAAATTCTACCCTAGAGAAGTCTTATTTGATCTTGCTACAAGGTTATTTTTATTAATTACATCCCTGGACAGACAGACAGATATATAGACAGACCGAAACAGCACAGATATAGAATAAAGTTGTTAGATCATTCAGCAGAATTTCTTGAAAATTAACATGAATACCTGGTAATTATTCGTGCGACTATAAAAGAAGTTGAATCTAAAATATTCCTCCTTTTTAAGCAAAGAGTTCCTGCTGTTTGCTTCAAAGGCGGGAAAGCAATACAGGATGTCCCACTGAGGAAAAAAACCCCTGAAGAATAGAGTCTAAATAACAATAAGTACTCATGAACTTAGCAACCAATGCCACATGTTGAAATAAAAAAAGAATTTTATCACTAATCAACGAGTAATATTGATATAGAAAATATAAATATAAATTATGTAAACTAGCCGGAAGCGCGTGGTGTAATGGTTAAAGTCATGGAAAATGGACTCGTCGCCCGAGGTCAAGTCCTGGATGTGGTAATTGCATTTCATTTAGCGCTAATACCCTTGGGAAAGGTATGAATCCTACTCTCCCTCAAGGTATAGATAAATAGTAGGGCAGACTAGGCTCTTTAAGCAACCGGTCTAGGAGAAGGAAAACTGTTGAACCCCTTTTAAGAAATTGACCTTGTGTCACATCCTACTCGTGCGGAGGGGTTGGTGTATGTATATATATATATATATATATATGCGACGTATGTGTCGTATCCTGCTCGTGAGGAGGAGTTGGTAAATATATATATGTGTTACATAATATATATATATATATACCAACCCCTCCGTATGTGCAGGATGTGACACAAGGTCAATTTCTTAAGTGGAGTTCAACAGGTTTGAACTCAGAGTTTTAGTTCTCCTATACCGGTTGCCTAACCAAGGTTAAAGGGCCCAGTCTGGCCTACTATTTATCCATAGCTGGAGAGAGAGTAGGATTCATACCTTTCCCAAGGGTATTAGCGCTATGTGAAATGCAATTACCACGTCCAGGATATGAACTCGGGGCGACGAGTCCATTTCCCATGACTTTACCAGCACACCACTATTATGTGTTACATAATAGGTTAACAATCAGTTGTGTACGGTAGGATAGTTCAATCAAACTAACAGCTTTGTGGGTGTTAGGTCAGTAAAACAAAGTCTGGGTGGACATGTCCAAAATGAGTTATCTTCCCTTGCTGTGTTTGGTTCGGTCGGTAGGTGGCGTTGGTATTTTGTCACAAGCGGGAACTACGATTTCTCGCCTCTTTTCACTCAGGCCGTCAACGAGTTAACATGGTCTATGCGCCTGCCGCCTTCTAAGCCATTAGGGGGCTTTGCGCCCTACCTACCTAACCAGCTACCAGTAAGTGACATTCTCTACGACATGAGCCGTACGCCTAATTCCTCTTATAGAACGTTTATGTATCTGATGTGAATATCTTTGTTATGTATGTGTATCTCCGTCACTTACGGAATAAATATGTTATGTTTTCATACCCTTGTCGGAATGTTTTTTTATGTATACTCAACTGTCCCCGTTGGGAGGTACTTTAAGCCTTCTAACGTAATATAATTTCCAGTGTGTGTGTAATATATATATATAATATATATATATGTAGTATTTATATTAGGAAAAATGAAAAAAACACAGTTTTAAATGTGGTTCGTTCGCAAAAAAAAAAAAAAAATTTTAACATACACACACACACACACACCAACAACACACACTAAAAAATGCACAATGTTTCCTTCGATCACACACATACATCGTCCCATACCCACGACGTAAAATAGAATATAACCTCAAAAATTTTTTTAAACAGACTGAATAACGACTACCATCGCTTTTCTCGTTATTCTGTGATAAATAATTTCTTATCACCTTCCACATACCAACAAATGCCCTGAAGATGATCTAACTAATAGATCAAAACACTGCAGCGTCGGCCAATAAACTCACCACTTAACCCATTTAAACCTGTTTTTTTCATTTTTTCCTAATATACTACATACCGTCGGATTCACTTCCTTTCTTCACACACACACATTATATATATATATATATATATATATAATCTCAAATACAATATGTTACTAAAGTTTCATGCGTATTAAGCAATCCTCAGACAGGTGAATTATATATATATATATATATATATGCAGTGATAAAGCTTTTTAATTTAGTGTGTCTTGGCATGCACAGATTTGATTTGAATGAGGAAATCTAATGAGTCCCAACTAAAATTTCTTAATAAATTGCAGAGTTTTTATTTATGAACAACTAAAGCTATCTAACCCCTACCTTGTACACCATACAATGTAATTTGTTTCTCAGAAAATATATTTACAGTTAGCTGGAAATGGTTGGGGAAGGGAAAAATACTGGGATGCATGGATACGATTTTTCTGCGTCCTTTTACAATTTTATGCGTCAGTGACACAGGACGCATACTTATGAGCATTTCTGTATATGTATATATACACACACACACATTTATTCAATATATTTTGTTTATAAGTGTCTTAAAATTCTGCCTAAATATCTTTAAGGAATTTTATGTGCCTGTATATATTATAGATCAAGCTCAAAAAAAGCCTTTGCTTATTTTTTTAATTTTTTTTAATTTACAATAATGACATTTATTTTAAAATAGCATAATCCTGTTTACCACTTGAAAAAGTAATAACAAAAATCATTGTAAATATTGCAATTTAAGATTAGAAAATACAGGGAAGGGTCAGCTTAGTTCAGTAGGTAGATCGTTAGCCAAGGAACAATGTTTCCGGGTTCGATACCGGCCCTTACCAACACAGCGTAGTAGTAGCACAGTGAAATGTGCGATAAAGAAATGTGCGATAAAGAAATGAGCTGATGGTAGGTATGGCGCTCTACCTTTAATGCAAAAGACAATATCCTTGGTCTAGCGCTAGTGAAAAGGAGATAGGCACCTTCGCTGCCTGCCTAATGCCAACTTTAGGCCACCTCGACATTTTACATTACTGATAAACAGAATTTAGCCTCTCCTCTGATTCACCGGAGCAAACGTGAGAAAGATTAGATAAATCATATTTGGCTGGGTGACTGGATGACATCGCCCGTCCAATTATAGCCATTTTCTTGCGCATGTGCATCTTGTGTTTAATAATAAAATAAAGTAAAAAGAAGGAAAAGGAAAAAAGGAAGAAAGAAAGAAGAAAGGAGATTAGAAAGGAGAAAGACTTTGATGAGAAATAAAGAAGAAAGGAAAAAATAAAGCTAAAATCAGAAAAGAGAAAGAAAATGTAATAAAAAAGTAGAAAGAATTGAATGAGAAAGAAAATACTAAAAGAAGAACAAAGAAAAGGAGAGGGAGAAAGAAAAAGCAATGACTAAGATAGATACCCATTAAAAAAGAAGAAAGAAAAAAAAGAAAGAAAGAAAAAAGAAGAAAGAAAGATGGAAAAGAGAAAAGAAAAGGCAATAAGAGACAGAAAGAAAGAATGAGAAGAAAAGAATAAGAAGAAAAGAAAGAAAAGGTAATACGAAAGAAGAAGAATGGGGTGATAATGATAAGAAACACGAAACGGAAAGAAAGAAACACGAACGGAAAGAAAGAAACACGAACGGAAGAAAGACACGAACGAAAGAAAAGAAACACGAACGGAAAGAAAGAACACGAACGGAAAGAAAGAAAGAATGAGAAAGAAGAATGAAGAAAGAAAGAATGAAGAAAGAAAGAAGAAGAAGAAAGATGAAGAAAGAAAGAAAGAAAGAAGAAAGAAGAAAGAAAGAATGAAGAAAGAAAGAAATGAAGAAAGAAAGAATGAGAAAGAAAGAAAAGAAAGAAAGAATGAAGAAAGAAGAATGAAGAAAGAAAGAATGAAGAAAGAAAGAATGAAGAAAGGAATGAGGAAGAAAGGAATGAGGAAGAAAGAAAGAAGAAAGAAGGAAGAAAGAAAGAAGGAATGAGGAAGAAAGAAAGAAAGAAAGGAAGGAATGAGGAAGAAAGAAAGAAAGAAAGGAAGGAATGAGGAAGAAAGAAAGAGAGAATGAAGGAATGAGAAAGAAAGAAAGAAAAAAGAAAAAGCAATATGAAAGAAGAAGAAATGGGGGTTAGAAAGCTAAAGAGAAACAATGCGCTCTCTAGAGAATAAAGACACGAATAGGTTATAAGTGCTTGTTAACGAGACGAGCCAATGGCGAACAAAAAGATGTGCAGATATGGCTGGTTGATCATAACAAATTGCGACCTCGTGCTGGCAAGTCGAGTTGGCAAGTTGGAGAGAAGAAAAAACGAAAAAAAAAAAACCAAACGATAATTGAGAAGGTTCGCTTGATAACAAACCAGTCTTTAATAGGAGGCCGCCATCTTCTGACGAATCAACATAAAACGATGGTGAGTTTGGGGAGCTCCTAGCAATAGATGAACGCAGTGCAGGTGGACAGTTAAAGAGGAAGACCTTGTAAAGATTTAGAAAAACAATGATGGAGGACACGATGTGAGGTGGGTTTAGACAAGATAAAGGAAACTATAACCCGGGTTCTCGTAAAAGAGGCTGGGTATCGCTTGCTTCGAGATCAAAAAGATAGGGAATTTGAACACTAGGATGAAAAAACAAAACAACAAAAACAAAAAAATAAAAATAAAAAAAACAAAAACAAAACAATGATTTAAAAATTAGTCTTATCTGATACAGGTTTGATAAAATCAATTAACTTTATTACCCTTGTGATTAAAAAATTAACCCTTAAATTATACATACTAGCAAATATATGCACCATCCGGGTGCAAGTATTTAAGTTTTAATGTAATAAAATATTGTATTAAATTAGAAAGGCTAATGAAACTAAATAAGAATACAGATAAAAATTTGAAACAGAGGGGAGTATAATAAAAGATTTGAAAAGAGGGAGTATATATATAAAAAGATTTGAAACAGAGGGAGTATAATAAAAAGATTTGAAACAGAGGGAGTATAATAAAAAGATTTGAAACAGAGGGAGTAATAATAAAAAGATTTGAACAGAGGAGTATAATAAAAAGATTTGAAACAGAGGGAGTATAATAAAAAGATTTGAAACAGAGGGAGTATAATAAAAGATTTGAGAGATTTGAAAACAGGGAGTATAAATAAAAAGATTTGAAACAAGGGGGAGTATAATAAAAGATTTGAAACAGGGGGAGTATAATAAAAGATTTGAAACAGAGGGAGTATATAAAAAGATTTGAAACAGAGGGAGTATAATAAAAGATTTGAAACAGAGGGAGTAATAATAAAAGGGGAGTATAATAAAGATTTGAAACAGGGGAGTATAATAAAAGATTTGAAACAGAGGGAGTATAATAAAAGATTTGAAACAGAGGGAGTATAATAAAAAATGGAACAACTGAAACTTACTCTTCCATAACTCTCGTCTTTCATTGTTATTTTTTCTAATTTAAGTATTTAGTTAAAAGAAGTAAAGAATAAAATGACAGTTATTCTTTCTTGTTAATGGATTTCATTTAAGATTCATTGAAGAGATTTTTGCTTATATTCATTAAAATAATACCAAACAGTTAGAAATCAATAATACTAAGCTCATATTTATTAAATTCGATTTTTTAATATTAATATGCAAATTAGCCTTCCCGTTTACACTGTAAACCGCTATTTTGTTGTATATATAAATATAATTGCATGTTGTCAGTATGTTGACATAGTTAACAGTATTAATAATGTAAGACAATTTTATTAATAATTAAGGTTTAGATAAAAAATAAAATCATGGAGAATGTGATGTAAATAATTAAGAGAATTGTGACTTGAGTAGGAATATAGTTTCGGTTACAGACAAAATCACATCTCCATTATAATAAGATATGATGGCATCAAACTCATATTCAAGTATTGCATTGCTTGATATAACCAAAAAAAGAAAAAAAAAAAGAAAAAAAAAGAAAAAAAAAAAGCTCAACAGTTCAAACAATATAATGGTGAGCTTACTTTTCTTGCTAAAATTTATTTCTCTTTCTTCGCCGTTTTAGGCTACATCCAGCCTTGGTACATATAAAGGACAAGACATGTATTGCATATCAAGCAATGTCTGTGCCTGAAGCTTTTTCAAGTGAGGAAAGGCTTTGCACAGAACCAATCCCACTCTCTAAGTGACTGCCACATTTGAACCAAATAGAAGAACAAGTCAACATCATTGGCTGCAGCAGCCGCCGCAGGTTAAATTTTGGAGTTTTCCTTCTCCTAGACACTTGCCTTGACAAGGCTGAGGAATGCATCTCACCCGGTGGTTTTGCTACGCGCCTGGATACCAATCCAAGTATTTCTACGTCCCCGCGTATAAAGGGCAGTTGTGTGAATCTGTATGTACGGAGGAAACTTCGAAAATAAAACAATTAACGACAAAGTATATATATATATATATACCACATTAAATATCACCAGGGTTTAGTTTTTTGAGCAAAAATAATAGAGATTTGATTTATGTTCGCGAAGATAATTTAAAAAATAAAAAAAAACAAGCCCTGGTGATATTTAATGTGTATAATATTTACTTTGTCGTGAATTGTTTTATTTTCGAAATTACCACAACTGCCCTTTATATATGTATAGATAACGAAATATCTTATTCAATGAACACAGGTGTAATCGGCTGCAATTAATGGGTACCTCGATCATTCAGTGGATTTAACCATGAAGATCCTTATGGTGAAACTCGAGTAGGTTTCTATTGTGTCCTTGTTAATCGTTTCTAGCACCTATATGATTGTCCCAACCATATTGACCTATTGACAAACGCTCAGCCCTTTTATCATATATGTGCTAGAAGGCGGTGGCTGAAGGTCTTAGGGTCCTGGGTATGACATTAAACTGCATCTAGTGGCGAGGTTCCAATTCCTGAGCTCTGGGGTAGATTGACATTACTGCTAGCTCCACTCTGATCCGAAGTGGTAGTACCTGGGTTAAAGTCTGCACCTCTTCAGAGTAATACACCGCCACATATAATGAGACCACCCGTCAGCCATATATGGTGACCTTTAAAATAATCCAAGGAGTTGACATGCCCTTAAAATCCATTAACCAACCAACTATTCCTACTAATCATACTAATAATGCTATAGGTAAATGTAATTGAAGTGACAGTGACTAACCGGGAGCTAAACGCGTTCGCTGTCTCACGTGTCAATCTACTCTCTGAGAGCCGTTCGCCAAACTGCCATTTTTATGCTGGAAACTTATTTGCATAAGATGGCAGCGACACATTAAAAAAAAACAGACGAGTGGGCGTGTGTGTGTGGGGGGACAGTTATCATACAGGCTTTGCATACTTATTGATTGAACATAACCTACTAGCTCTGCTCTGTTTGTGACGATGAAGGATTTGACACCCTGTTATAGTATTTACTTATATATATATATATATATATAATATATATATATATTAATATATATTATATATACCACAGCAAATATATGCACCCTCCGGGTGCAAGTATTTAAGTTTTAATATAGTAAAATATATTAAATTAGAAAGGCTAATGAAACTGAATAAGAATGCAGATAAAAAATTTGGAACAGAGGGGGTATGATTGAAAAATAGAACAACTTTGAAAGTAACTATTCCATCATTTTCCATTACTCCCCTCTTTCATTGCTAAATTTTCCTAATTTAACTATTTAGTTAAAATAGGAAGTAAAGAATAATATTAGTTATTTCTTCTTGTTAATGGATTTCTTTTAAGATTTATCCCCGAGATTTTTGCTCATATTCAAAAAGATAAAACCAAACAATTAGAAATCAATAATACTAAGCATATATTTATTAAATCAATTTTTAAAGATCAATATGCAAACTAGCCATCCCATTCACA
This sequence comes from Doryteuthis pealeii, assembly GCA_023376005.1. Classification (NCBI taxonomy): domain Eukaryota; kingdom Metazoa; phylum Mollusca; class Cephalopoda; order Myopsida; family Loliginidae; genus Doryteuthis; species Doryteuthis pealeii. The sequence continues at coordinate 282,200 of CM042160.1, forward strand.
CTATAATCCGCTATTTTGTTGTATATATAAGTACAATTGCATGTTCTGTGTATGTAGATATGGTCAACAGTCTTAATGATGTAAAACAATTTTATCAATAATAAGTTTAAATAAAAATAAAATCATGGAGAATGTGATGTAAATAACTAAGGGAATTGTGACTTGAGTAGTAATATAGTTTCGGTTACAGACAGACAAACACACAATCTCCATTATAATAAGATTTTGTTTTGTTATTTTTTGTTTCATTATTTCAGATTATTGTTATTATTTAGAGAGTGAAATATATATGATCCTTTGATAAAACTGTAGTATGGATTCATATTACTCAAGTATATGTAATTGAAGTGACAGTGACTTACCGGTAGCTAAACGCGTTCGCTGTTTCACGTGTCAATCTACTCTCGAGAGAGAGCCGTTCGCCAAACTGCCATTTTTATATTCTACATATTTTCTCTTTATTATTTCATGGCGTGTGAAACTTGGCGTAATTCACGGCAATTTGATGAGTTTTATTTTTATTTATTGTTGGCGAAATTAAAACGCTTCTAATTGTTTTCCGCTGAATCGGCTTTTCGTGCGAGGAATAGATTTAACGATAACTTATTATTTATGATAGGTCCAACGGCGCAGACTGTTTATTTATTGGCGAAGTAATTAAAAAGACCGCATGATGTTTAGTGCAATTAATAACAATCATTATTAGTATTATTTACGAGGGTTGATCAAAAAGTATCGAGACTGGAGCTTTGAAAATTTTTTGAAATTTGAAATATTATGATTTAAACATAACACACACACATATATATATTACCGGGAGCTAAACGCGTTCGCTGTCTCACGTGTCAATTTACTCTCTGAGAGCTGTTCGCCAAACTGCCATTTTTATATTCTACATATTTTCTCTTTATTATTTCATTTCGATACCCTTCAAAACCAACCACCAAACCTATATATATATATATATATAGGATAAAATTCATGACTAATTATTACGATGTGGCACATTTAAAGATTTTCCTGCAATAATTCTTTATATTGCTGTGTCCGTCCACATCCTGGTACTTGGCATATCGAGCTCTCCCTACGGATAACCTGTAACATTACTGGCGAATTTCGCATGGAATGATCCTCATTACCATATATATATATATATATATATATATATATATATATATATGTGTGTGTGTGTGTGTGTGTGTGTGTGTGTGTGTGTGTGAAGAAAAGGAAGTGAATCCGACGGTACGTAGTATATTAGGAAAGAATGAAAAAACACAGGTTTAAATGAGTTAAGTGGTGAGTTTATTGGCTGACGCTGCAGTGTTTCGATCTATTAATTAGATCATCTTCAGGGCATTTGTTGGTATGTGGAAGGTAATACGACATTTTTATCACAGAATAACGAGAAAAGCGAGTGGAGACTTGGTTATTCAGTCTGTTTAAAATTTGAGGTTTGAAAAAAGGAGACGGTTTGAAATATGACGTCAAATATTCTATTTTACGGTGAGTATGGGACTGTAAGTGTAAAGTGTAAGTGTTTTCATTCTTTCTTAATATACTACACACACACACACACATATATATATATATATATATATTGGTTTGGAGGTTGGTTTTGAAGGGTATCGCAATGCAAGTGTAAATAAAAAATAAGGTAACAATGGTGTTGTTTGTTAACTTGTTATTTATTCTTAATATTTCGAGATAAAATCTCTTCTTCAGAAGAACACTGGAACTGAAGTAGTCGTCTTGCTATGGCATTTTTTTTTTTTTTTGTAAATGAAATTTTTTTTGAAATGATACTGATGCTATTTTTTTAAAATAACTGTATTCTCGTGTTGCATGTTTACGTGAATGAGCTTTTTTGTAAGTGCGCGTATGTTATGCGCGTGTGCATGAAAATGCGTGTGGACTGTGACATTATGACTATCTACGCGTGTGTGTGCGTATGAATGACCGTGCGTACGTGCGTATGAATGTGGGTATTTGTGTTTGGTGGCCATAGTGATGTATAATATTTCGTGTTGGACGTAATATAACTTATTTATTCATTTATTATTATTATTATTATTATTATTTAAAAAAAATGATTTAATTAATTAATTTTTTAATTTCTTATTTACTTTGCCCATAAGTGTTTGTGTGTGTGTGTGTGTGTGTGAGTATGTGTTAGATGATTGTGTGTTAGTGTTGATGATTTTTTATAAATCGAAATATTGTCAATATCAGCAATTAAAAAATATATAAAAATATATTCATTTTAACAACAAAGTGTGTTTTTTCATACTGTTTTTTATACATATACCGTCGAATTATTTTCCTTACTCTTAACTTATATATATATATATATTAATAAAGCATCATGGTATTCACCCTTGAAAATTGAAAACTATATATATATATATATATATATATATATATATATATATATAGTAATGGCTGTCAACTCGTGTTCGAGTAAGACCATTTCCTGATTTTTTTTATCATCATAGTTAGGTGCCAGTAGCATTTGACACTATCCTTGTGTTTTCTCAGATGACTCACCAGGCCAGCCCTGGAGAGACATACTCTTCTACATAAATTACATGTTGGAACATATCCACTTTCAATGTTGCTGGGCTGAAAATTATCCTAATAGTCCGCTTCAATTTGTGGTGTTTAATTCGGTTGGACTCAAATTATTCCACAGACAGGTAGATGGTGGCTCTTCAGCCAGGTTTGTTACAAGCTAGCTTCTCCCAGTCCTCCACAGCAATAGCAGTGTTCTTCAGAGTGTCCTTGAGGCCGTCCTTAAATCTCAATTTGGGTTTGCACTGACGACGTTTGCCAGTTGAGATTTCCCCGTAAAATAATTGTTTTAGGATTCGGCAATCATTCATGCAAACTAGATGACCAGACCAGCGAAGACGTGATCTAAGGATTAAACTCTCAATACTAAACAGGTGACATCTTTCAAGTATTGTAGTGTCTGGTGTAAATGACAACCATTCTATCCCTAAAATCCCTGGAAGGTAATTCTGATGGAATCTCTCGATTATATATATACAAACTTTAGAACGTGAACTCTGATAAAACAGTTCATTTGTTTTAATCAAGATGACAGCATCTCTTCATTAAATTGCAAGCCTCTGAAATTGGTAGACCAGTTGAGATTTCCCCGTAAAATAGTTGTTTTGGGATTCGGCAATCATTCATGCGAACTTGATGACCAGAGCAGCGAAGACGTGATCTAAGGATTAAACTCTCAATACTAGGCATATATATATATATATATATATATATATATATATATTAAATTTTTACTTGAAGGCACTTTACAACGCATGTATCGCATAAATTCGATACTTTTTCTTATAGAAAATGAACTTGACAAGTGTAATCCCAGTAAAGGATGGCTCGATGTGTAGAATACCGTACAGACTGTTTCGACTTTATTAAGTCTCATCAGCGGTATATACTAACGATTTCCCTCCGACAGAAATCGAAACCGGGACTTCAGCAGACACAGTGAAACACTAGTGAAACACTTTTATCGCCTCGGCCACAGTACACAGCTGACCATCCTAGCGAAATTAAGCTTGTCAAGCGATACTACACGCCTCTACCATAATAGGTAAGGGGGCGTTATTGAGAGAATAATAACAACAAACAGACCGAATGCCCTTCGGCGAAGTGAATAAGATTTTTGGATGTTTGTTTATTTAGAAACGTTGCTGAATAAAGTATATATTAAATTTTTACTTGAAGGCACTTTTATATATATATAATAAGGTATCATGGTATTCACCCTTGAAAATTGAAAACGATATCGCTTACCAGATATTTGTAGAGAAACGGCACTGAATAGGAAGAGGAAGGTCACTTACCTGAAAAGAAAAGAAACAAAAACGTTAAAAATGAAACCAACAAGATGTGAAAATAAAATGAAGAGACAAAAGATAATTAGAAAAAACAACTACTGTCAATCATGAAAGGTTTATATTCGTTAATACATATCCTTTCCCAAGCAGGCCTGGACCATATGACCTTTAGGCACCCCTTTTGCTTTACTGATTCATAAGTACATTTTTTTCATTTACACCGTCAACTTCCGGTTGTTTGTTAGAGGTTAGGGGTTATGGTTAGCGGTTAGTTTTATAATTAAAAAAAAACCCTCTAAAAATCGTCTAACAAACAACCGGATGTTGTCGGTGTAAATGAAAAATAATGTACTTATGAATCAGCAAAGCAAAAGGGGTGCCTAAATGTTATATGGCCCGCAGGCCTAAACTTGTATGTCAATGTTTTGTCGTCCGCAGCCAGAAATCACACCAGGAACAGAGTCCATATATATATATATATATATATAAAATAATAAAATTCGAAGGCAATACAATGCGTAAAAAATAAAGACAAAAAGATGTTAATATGTCTAATCGATTTCAAAGCGAAGCTTTATCGTCAGAGACGGATTTCAGAAATGACGTGCTTATGTTTTTGTTTTTTTTATATTTGTGTGGTTATAATTTCTCTTCTTATTTCCTTTTCCTCTCCTTTTTTCCTCTCTTTCTTCTTCTCCTCCTTTATGAATGGGCGAATAACTGTAATTTCTTATTTCTCTCTTTCTTTTTTTTTTCTTTCTTAAAAGTTTGTTGAGAACAAGGCTGACATTCGGTAAGATGTTGCAATGTAGCAATGTGTAGCAATGTGTAGCAACGGTGTGAGCGTGTCATAATTTCAAAAAACAAAAGTGAACAAATGAATAAAAACCGTTAATAGAAAATTTTTTTTTTTTTTTTTTTTTTTTTTTTAACATACTTAGCTTTTGTTTCGCTTTCACCTTTCATTTTTTATTCTTTCTCCCTCTCTTTCTTTTTTTTTTGTGTTATTTCTCTTTTTTTTTTTTTTTTTTTTTTTTTTCCCCTTTATCCCCTTTGTTCTCTAATTTAAATTATTTTTTTATAGTAAATAAGTAAATAAAAGATTATCTTAAATTATGTATTAGTATTGATAGAAAAAATAAATGATTCTTTTTTATTATTATTATTTTTTTCTTTTTTAAGAAAATATCTTTTATGAGTACTTTTTTCTCTTTTTCTTTTAAACTTAAATAGATTAAATATTATATTAATTATATATTAAAATATCATATAATAATTACATATTAGGATTGATGTAAAATTCAAAACAATAAAAATAAGACAAACCATTCCCCCTTAAATTTCAGATAGATTAAATATCATAAATCAAATATTTGAATTATAAAAGGCATAATGTACTGCTTCAATTATATATTTTTATTTAACTATTATTTTTTTTTTTTTTTTTTCATTCTTTTGTTGTTATTATTTATTCTTATTTTTTTTTTTTTTTTTTTCCCCACTTTTCCTTAAATATTTATTAATAGTTCTAGACTGACCGTACTCCTAAGAGGGTATTATGGTTTAAAGAAATAGTGTCATGGTTTAAAGAAATAATGTCATGTAAAGGAGTTAATAAGTATGTCAATATTGTTAAATTAATCGTAATTAATTTTTTTTATATTTCTCTATTATCTTCTTTTCATTCTCAATCATCCCATCACTATATATATATATATATATATATATATATATATATATATATATTATATATATATTTAATTTTAATTAAAAAAAAAAAAAAAAAAAAAAAAAAAAAGGCTATATATGAAACGTGTAAATTTAGTTAATCGTGTATTCTGAGTTTAATTCTAATCTATTGATAGTTGGTAGGTTTAAAATTTATGGTAGGGAAAATTATATATATATGAGAGAACATGTGTACTAAATAAACTAAAACCTATATATGGAACGTGTAAATTTAGTTAATTATGTATTCTGTGTTTAATTCTAATCTATTGTTTATATTAGGACCTAATTTAGCTATTAATAAACTTTCTCTAATTCTGAGATTACCAATGTTGCGTATTATAGCCTCTATCTTAACTGAAAAATTGTTGTCCTTATTTTTGCATTTGATTAGGTGTTTATGGAATGAGGATGCACGTGTGTGGATGTGTTCCTTGATTCTAATGTGGAGGGGTCTAATTGGTAGTACAATTAGGAATCAACACATTAGTACAATTAGACCCCTCCACATTAGAATCAAGGAACACATCCACACACGTGCATCCTCATTCCATAAACACCTAATCAAATGCAAAAATAAGGACAACAATTTTTCAGTTAAGATAGAGGCTATAATACGCAACATTGGTAATCTCAGAATTAGAGAAAGTTTATTAATAGCTAAATTAGGTCCTAATATAAACAATAGATTAGAATTAAACACAGAATACATAATTAACTAAATTTACACGTTCCATATATAGGTTTTAGTTTATTTAGTACACATGTTCTCTCATATATATATAAATTTTCCCTACCATAAATTTTAAACCTACCAACTATCAATAGATTAGAATTAAACTCAGAATACACGATTAACTAAATTTACACGTTTCATATATAGCCTTTTTTTTTTTTTTTTTTTTTTTTTAATTAAAATTAAATATATATATATATATATAATATATATATATATATATATATATAGTGATGGGATGATTGAGAATGAAAAGAAGATAATAGAGAAATATAAAAAAAATTAATTACGATTAATTTAACAATATTGACATACTTATTAACTCCTTTACATGACATTATTTCTTTAAACCATGACACTATTTCTTTAAACCATAATACCCTCTTAGGAGTACGGTCAGTCTAGAACTATTAATAAATATTTAAGGAAAAGTGGGGAAAAAAAAAAAAAAAAAAATAAGAATAAATAATAACAACAAAAGAATGAAAAAAAAAATAATAATAGTTAAATAAAATATATATTGAAGCAGTACATTATGCCTTTTATAATTCAAATATTTGATTTATGATATTTAATCTATCTGAAATTTAAGGGGGGAATGGTTTGTCTTATTTTTATTGTTTTGAATTTTACATCAATCCTAATATGTAATTATTATATGATATTTTAATATATAATTAATATAATATTTAATCTATTTAAGTTTAAAAGAAAAGAGAAAAAAGTACTCATAAAAGATATTTTCTTAAAAAGAAAAAAATAATAATAATAAAAAAGAATCATTTATTTTTTCTATCAATACTAATACATAATTTAAGATAATCTTTCATTTACTTATTTACTATAAAAAAATAATTTAAATTAGAGAACAAAGGGGATAAAGGGGGAAAAAAAAAAAAAAAAAAAAAAAAAAAAAAAGAGAAATAAACACAAAAAAAAGAAAGAGAGGGAGAAAGAATAAAAAATGAAAGGTGAAAGCGAAACAAAAGCTAAGTATGTTAAAAAAAAAAAAAAAAAAAAAAAATAAAATTTTCTATTAACGGTTTTTTATTCATTTGTCACTTTTGTTTTGAAATTATGACACGCTCACACCGTTGCTACACATTGCTACATTGCAACATCTTACCGAATGTCAGCCTTGTTCTCAACAAACTTTTAAGAAAGAAAAAAAAAAGAAAGAGAGAAATAAGAAATTACAGTTATTCGCCCATTCATAAAGGAGGAGAAGAAGAAAGAGAGGAAAAAAAGGAGAGGAAAAGGAAATAAGAAGAGAAATTATAACCACACAAATATAAAAAAAACAAAAACATAAGCACGTCATTTCTGAAATCCGTCTCTGACGATAAAGCTTCGCTTTGAAATCGATTAGACATATTAACATCTTTTTGTCTTTATTTTTTACGCATTGTATTGCCTTCGAATTTTATTATTTTATAACATACTTAACAATGCTTCAAGCAAATTACCAATTACTTTT
>CM042160.1:295000-305000 GCA_023376005.1 Doryteuthis pealeii
GAGGCGGATGTCAAATTGTTTCTGCTACTATATTAGCAGGGAAAAATGTGAACAGCTGTGTGTAAGTACATTAAACCATTTACAAAAGGACTTCAGTTAAGTGGACTAATATTATTATATTTCATATAATACAATATAGCCACAAACAGAACAATTTGTTTGCAACTGAAAATATTGATACATTGATATAACATTCTTTGAAACTCCAAGCTGTTCCATGTGCTTCCTGCTATTAACTCATATCATCACCAGAACAATCATATTTTGCGGCTTTGAACTTTGAACCACGTATCTTTAGAATCTGTGTTACACCTCAAAGATACGGGGTTCAAAGTTAACTGACAAAAAAAATGTAAAAGTTTTTTAAATAAAATAACTGGTGCATTATATTTTTTTATTCATTAATATATCAACACTGAAAATTTCATTAAATTTTGTTTAATTCCTGATTTTTTGTTATTTTTTTCTTTCGGTGGGGTGCATACAGCGGTGGAATTTAGGTCCGTTAAGTTCAATTTAACCAAAATTTGTTTGTAACATATCTCATTCTTATATGATGTAAGCATATATATTATAAATGTTTTAACTGTTTTTCTTTCAAAGCAACTTGTCTGTAAAATATCTTTGTGGATCACACGAATATATCAGTTAAACACATCAAATCAACTAGCAAGAATAAGCACCCCACCCCGGTATAAGTATTTAAGTTTTAATGTAATGAAATACATTAAATTGGAAAGACTAACAAATTAAATAAGAACACATATAAAAAGATTATACTTATTTCAATTATATTTTAATTGGTTTCTATATAAAATCATTCATAGGATTTATTTTACTTCCTTGTAGAATGATACAATTATATTAGAGATCAATAACACCAAGTTATTATAATATATTTTTCTTCAGTTTCAATTCCCAATGTTTGGTGTTAAAAACACAAGTACAAATCACTCTGCACTATCAGTTAATGTAAAATTTTCACATCCTTTAATTAATTTCTAGGTGTATTATTATCATTTCCTTAAAAAATCATAAACAAAAAAAATAAATATAAACGGTAATGGAGTTTCTTGGTAATAAGAATACAAAAACTACTTAATTAAAGGGGTCGTTTTGTTATTTATGATGATTACAGCAATCAAGGTCGTAGGGACCTGAGGCGTTCGGACCCAACTATCACTCCTAGATAACCACCAAGGTTCCATCACAACTTTTAATATATCCCTGTCCATTGCAGCATTGCTCCCGCCAATTTCAGCGGCTCATGTATGTAGGCCAGCGACCGCGGGAATCTGGGAGGTTCCTGCAACAACATCGCGAACCAGGCATAGCTGATCAATGGTAGGGGCGTATGGGGAGAGCCTTATTCGCGGCGGTTAAGTGTGGGCGCTCCCCACCTCCAGATAGCAAACAAAATAAAATAGATTTTAATCTCTTTTCAACGACAAGCAACGTGGAAAAAGGGCGATTAGGATAAAGAAATCTCCATTCTGACCTCGAACGGCTGATCCACATGGATACAATAGAGTTTTATTTTATCAACGATCTTTGAACAATTCACTGCTAAATGTCCACTCTCTCTACAAAACAGACAGCAGTAGAAACAATTTTAAAAGGGCACAGAAGCTACCAGATCTTATAGACCACCGAACGACTTGACTTTTACTTATTATACACTAATTAACAGCGGCTGTTTTGGGAGGCAAATATAACTCCGGGTTTTTATACAACATTGGTTAATGAATAAGGTTTCTATTCTGTGTATTAGCAAATAAATAAAAACACCCTCCGAGGCGATGTAACACTAGATTTTTGAAACATATTGCCTAGGGGTGGGAGTTTAAAATTCAATATCACATCAGCAGAGTTTGTACCCTAATCACAGTAAAATCATCAAGATTCATTTAAGGATTAAAAATAAAACAATTTGAAATTAAACTTAAATATGTATTAAAATAAAAAACTATATATAGATAATATAATACCAGTCATGAATTTATAAACTTGTTTTACAAAAACAATTGAGGATCTGTCTAATTGTTGCATGTTCAATTTTGCGTGTATTTATTCTATGTTATGACAATTTTGAGTAATGTGACGTTAAGCAGAGTGACGTAATTTTTGTTACAGACGAAACCGGAAGTGATGAATCTTCCATTATCAATAGGATTATGATCTATAAATTAAAGTACTAATCTGATTAAACTTTGCACAATTATAGCTGACAAATACGAATCTCCATTAGAATAAGATTGTAATTGAAAGTTATCCCACTTAAGGTCACTGTTGTTTATGTAATGACATTCTCTGTTGAAATATGGACTGATCACATTTAGTGTATGATTTTTTTTCTTGCTTTTGTTTCAGGCGGCAAACAGTGACAAGTACCCCATGTGGATAGAGATCCATTTGAATGGTCCATTGCAGTGGTTAGCACGAGGTGCTCAAATCAGACGGGCTCTCCAGGACTCCCTCTGTTCTAGCATGTCCTAGACGCTGCTGCTGCTGCTTCCGCTGCTGCTGGCCTGAAAAGGACACTGCAGCGAAATGTGTGGCACCGCATGCCCTAGACAGTGCAAAGTTTTTTAATTTTAATTTTTTTTTTTTTTTTTCCCCTTTTATTTTTTATTTTTTTTAATTTAAAAAAAAATCTTTTTTTTTTTCATACCGCTCCTATTTACTACTTCGAGTATTATGTTGGCTAACACCAGCATCAATCCATCCATCATTATCATTATCATCATCATCATTATTAGCGGCAGCAGCAGCAGCAACTTTATTATTTTGTCTAAGAATAAAGCTCATATTCGTATCTATTACAGCTCCAACCCTTCTGTTCAACTCTTCCCTTCCCCCCTCCTGCATCTCTCTCTCTCTCTTTTCTCTCTCTCTCTCTCCAGTACAGCACCAAATAAACAATTAACTACTTAAATTCTCCTGAAGTTACTGTGTGTCCCCTCCCCCCTCAAGCACAACAACTCGCCACTGTTTTGTGTTCCTATGCTGCATGCTGTGTGTATGTAGGTGTGCGTGCGTGCGTGTGTGTGTCGTCCTGTCCACACAGTTGTGAGATGGGCGTTGTCTATGACCGAGCACTCTGGTGCTTGCTGCTGCGCTGCTGCTGCTCCTCCTCTGCCTCTCACCACCACCTACCACCACCACCACACGGCATTCGTCTGGTGCACTCCACAAGCAGAGTGCTAATGGCCTCCTGACAGAACAATACTCAGTTCCCAAGTTAACCCTAGATGGATTCTTTAAAACTCTAGCATTGAAAAGAAGAAGAAGAAAAAATAACTTAAGCATTTAGACGTGGATTTTTCGTTTGCCTGATTTGCTTTTACAAAAAAAAAGTTTTTTTTTCATATTATATAACGTATATATATTTATAAAAATATTTGGGCTGGGGGTGTATATATATAATATAGATATATATATATTATAAGAAAAAATGTCAGCGACAAATTTATGACAGCCTTCAAGAAAAACATAACTCTAAAATAAGTTTGAATTTCTCCTATTTCTTCTTTTATTTTTATATATATATATTCTAATATATATATATATTATATAATATCTGTTCTATTGTCCACTTGACATTTAAAAAAAAAAAAAAAAGAACTTTTCTCTATCATTTTTTTTTCTATTTCAAAAACAAAAAAAAAACTTGTTTTTCATTCAACCAAAAATCTTCTTTTTCTATTTTCTTTCTTAAAAAAAAAAAACAACAAAAAAAGAAATCGTAAAAATCAATCAATGTCTCAAATGTTTTTTGTTGAAGGTGAGATGATTCACTTGGAAAACTGGAAATAAAACACAACAAAAAAAAAAAAAGAAACCAGAAAATGGCTTCTGCATTTTGTCAAACCCAAGAAAGAAAGTAAAAATAAAGAAAAAAAGATTTAAAAAAAAAAAAAGAAAAAAGGAGCTAATGATCTTCTCGTTCCTTAGGAAATATTGCATTTTTTTTTTTTTTTTTAATTAAAATTAAATATTTTTTATATTCCTAAAAGTTAAAATCTTTTGTTTTCTAGGTTATTTTGAGAATCTGGATGTAAGTGAGGTTTTTTCACCACAGAGTACCATCTGTTTTTGGTCGTGGAGGCTTTTTGTGGTCTTTCATGTTGTCTATTGTTTTGGATGCAGACAAGAATGTGTAGCTTCAAAGAAGGAGAACAACAACAAACCTATTGGTAATAGAGATGACAACAAACGATCAACAATCTTACAACATTTCAATCTACCTTTCCTAATTGACTATACGATTTCTATTAATTATAAGTGGTACCAACTACAATATTTTTATTTTTCTCATCTTCTAGATTAGTAATACCTTTATTATTTTTATAACGTCAATTTGCCATCCTGAAAACTTTCTATCGATAATGAGTTCATTAGTAGTTTCTTCTTTATACTTTCTTTTTTCTTCAGAAAAAAAAAAAGGAGATTTTGTTTTTAATTTTTGATTTTTAAAAAAAAATTTTTTAAATTCTTTTATATTTAACAAATTTTTTTAAATCAGAAATATGGATTACATGTGATTCTAACTTATAGCAGAATATAGGAATTCTAACGCATATATACAGTAATTATAATTTCCATCTCCCACCCTTTGTATATGAAAATTGTCTTCCAGTTTGTAGATTTTGGAAATTCCTCACAGGAAAATTTCTGCAAGGTTTGATTTTGAAAAAAAAATTTTTTTTGAAACAATGTCGTGTGGTGTGTTTGTTGCGTGTTGTGTGTGAGTGTGAGGGGTGATGGCAGGTGTCTTTGTGGGTTAAATGGGTTAGTTTAATGCTTGAATGGTGGGTGAGTGTCTAAGGGCATTATTATTATGCCCACACAGAAACATTCTTACCTTCATGCCAACCTACTAAAAAAAATGAAAAAAAAAAATGAAATAAAAAAGAAAAATCGTTTCTCAGAAAGATCTGATGCTTCTAAAAATAAACAATCACTGTTCGTTAAAGTATTTTTATTACTGTAACCATTACTTATTATTAATATTATTATTATTATATTATTACACTTCTAGTGATGGGTTGTTTTCCAGGTCTATAAGGACATTGGTTCTTTTAAAAGGAGCCATGTATTTAAGCATGGGTTGGTTGGAGTTTTGGATCCTGAGAGCAAGGCATCTGGAATTTTGGCAAGCCTTCACCTCCTGCCCCAACCCTATGCATCAGTTTGTGTTCATAAACTTCCATCATAATCCAAAAAAAGAATTTTGGTTAAATATCATCAATATTAAGTGGAAAAAAAAAAAAAAAAAAAAAAAAACCCTCTTGTTTTGGTAATGCTTTCACCCCCAGGAATTTGAGCCTGATTTCTTTGACATGAAAAATGAAAAAACTGTACAAACATTTTTTTTTTTTTTCTTTTTTTAAGAAAAATTTCTGATTTATTTGAACAGCAACTGGAAAGATGAGAAATAAGAAGACTTTATATAAAACATTTCAATTTCTTTTTTCTTTTTTTTTTGAATTTTTTTTTAGTTTGGAAAATTTTTTTTTTTTTTTTCGAATTTTTTTTTTTTTTTTTCCCTTGGTCTTATCAGTCCAACTTTTCTTTTCTTTCTTGTTTTTTTTTTCTCCTATGTAACTCTTTCTGTATAAAAGCTGTCCTTCATAAAAAAAATAAAAATAAAAACTTGCACTAAAAGCAATCTATAGATTTCCTATTGAAAAATAAAAATCAGCCCACCACCCGGCATTGCTTTTAATTTTTTCAAATGAAAAACTGTTTTGAATTCACAAATAAAATAATTAAAAAAAACCGAAATTTTTTGGGTCAGCCTAAAATTTCTTGTTTATTCTTTGTTTTTATAGTAATCAATTTCTTAATTTCTTTTCTTTTTGCTTCTAAAAGTTTTTTGTTTTTCAGTTCAAATGTCTTCAACTGATATTTTTGGAAAAAAAAAAATTTTGAAAAATCAATGAATTCAAAGTTCTTAGGATTGTCATCTTGTCGCTTAAGGTAATTTTAGCATTTGTAGCAAATGAAATAATTATAATTCTCAATTTTCAAATTGATTTGTTGATTAGATGAACGTTTGTTTTTTTTTCCTTTCGTCCTAAAAAGTTGGAAATGATCATTCCAGTTTTTTATTGGTTAATCCTATGAGGAAATAAAAAAGTTTAATTTGTTGACTTAGCTTTTTCTCTTCTTTTTTTTTTTTTTTTTTTTTTTTTCCTGTAGAAAAGACCCTGTCCATTCTTATGTTTATTTGTATGCGACATTGAAAAAAGGGAGGGAAGGGGGGAGGATCTGTGAAATCCTCCCTGTAATACTGCCCCTTTGCAGAGAACATTTCATTTGCTTACATTTTTCTAAAATATCATTTAAGATTTTTTTTTTTTTTTTTTTTTTTTTTTTTTTCTTCTTCTTTCTTTCTTTCAAATAATATTCTTCATATTTTATTGTAACTTTTTCCCTCGCTAATTTTTTATAAACAAGTCCAACCGTTAAAAGTGTGGTACGGTAACCTGATGCCTACCAAATTGTAATCACCGCCGTATTTTTACAATAGTAAACTCCAACCCCACAACCATTGAAAAATAATTGACCAAAAAATCAGGGAAATTATGATAACAATGATTTATTGTGTATAGTGCTCAGGTGCACCACAACTGCATGTTAGTACGATAGAATAATGTATTAGTGTCAGGAACATGAACAGCGTACAGTGAAATAAATCATTAGTGTGCGCGTTTTGGATGGGAAGTATCAGGTATAGTGTTTGCAGACTACAATCGGCAGCCCACACAGACGCAGGAGCTTATCATGCCTCTGCAACTCTGTAGCGTGAAAATATTTTCAGAAAAATCATGTGAGCTTGCTGTTTTTTGACTGTGTGTTAGAAAGAATGGAGATTAAAAAGGTGCTCAAGGTTTGCTATTGTTAAGATGATTAATGACCTTATGAACATTTACCAAGGTTTCAGTTGCCAGAACCCCACAGTTTGAAACAAATCCATTGCCAGGGCAGCAAGACGTTCAGGAATATGCAGATGCCTGATTGGGGGTATTCGTTTTGGTTGCACATCTCCTGTACAGTTTCTAGGAGGTTTAATGTTTGAGGAGATCGGGGTTCCGACTTGGTGCTGCAAATCCAAGTGCTGGCCACACATACTTTATCCAATTTTAATGAAAGTTTTCAAGTGTTGTTTATCAACTAGAATGAATTTATAATGCTCTATTTATCTCTATTTCATAAACTTTTCTGATTTTTACAGGTCACTGAATGACGTACGCCTCCTCCCCTATTTTTGGGGTGTAAAATAGTTCGGTGGGGTTATATATAATTTGAACACTAATTACAGTAGGATATATAAGACTAACAACGTTGGTTTCAAAAGAAGAAAAATTTAAAGAAGCACCTGGATGAAAATCTGAACATTAAATGTAAAAAAAATGAACTAAAAAAAATTTTTATATTTTCTTTTTAACTTTGTTGTTTTTATGCCTTTTAGAATTATCACGTGAAAAAAATTATACATCGATATATTTCTGTCTAAAAAGGTGGGGGCCTAACTTGTTCAATTAGTTTCTCACAAAAGTTTATTTGATAACAATTGCTAAAGTAGGCTTGAAATTGTTTTTAGACCTAAAAATAGGAATTCTAAAAACTTTAAATTAGGTGTTTCATATTTTAAATGAATTATACTTTATTATTGGTATATAAATTGTTCGCCTCGAAAGTACTTATGGGTGGTGCGAAATGGTAATACTTATTTTTAAAGAATTTAAATTTATTTCCATTGAATAGTTTGATTGAAACGATAGTAATTAAAGGAAGTATTTGTTGTTAAATAAGTCAAACACAGAAATTTTATCAAAATAGATAATTCCCCTGATTTTGGTATTTTTTTGTGTCTATTCAATCTGGGGGAGGGGGTATAAGATTCTCATTTAAATTAGTATTTAAAAAAAAGGTTAGTTTTCAAAAAGTTTCCGTGATGGCTCCCGATTTACAACAAGAAGGTCCCCGATCTGACAAGCAAATAACCGTGAAGAGGCCAGAGGGCAACGGCCGAAACGTTATAACAAATAACAATAAAGATTGGGCGACCAATAGTCCAAATAACGCAGATAATACTAATTCTCAAACATTCAGCAGAAATATTATCAAAATGTTAGTCATTTTTTCTGTAATTAGTGTATTCTAATGTTTTATGTTATGATTTCTAAGAAGAAACTATAAAGTCTTAAATCTCTAATTACTTCACACAAAGCACCCATTATTAAAAATAAACAAATATTATATTTGCTTTTTTTTTTTTTTTGCTTTTTTACTGATAGCTTAATTGACTTAAACAACAATTTTACCGTTAGATAATTGATTTAATTTTAATTCGTNGAGCACCGCCTCTGTCCAGCAGACATCCTTTGCGTATAATCCTCTGGCGTTAAAAGAATCCTCAATATCGTAACGTTCCACTTCTTCACATGGTTTGCAAGTTAGACTATGAAAGGATCAGTGTTTATTGTAGTGACACTCAGCCCAAACTTATGGCTAGTGATTGGCGCAAGGAACATAGACCAGCCGGTGCATCGCCTAGTCTATAAGTTAATGGTTTGCTGTATTGCAGGAACACCTTATATACAAAAATTATCTCCAACCATACTTATAAAATATAAAAGACATAATATTCTATGATATTAATGAATCTCGGTTTTATGTCCTCAAATCGGACGGTCGTGGGACAAAACAGGACAAACACATACCTATTATTTGCCACCTAGCAACTATATATACTATTTATATATATATATATATATATATATAATATATATATATATATATATATATATATATATATATATAATATATATATTATATATATGGTGAGTTGTGGTGTGTGTGTGTGTGTGTGTGTATGTATGTGTGTGTATGTATGTGTGTTTGTATGTATGTGTGTGTATGATGCTGTGTTGTATTCTGTCTGGCTGTACGTGTTGTATTAGTCTGTGTGCGTGTGTATTAGTTCTGTGTGAACGTGTGTATTAGTCTGTGTGCGCGTGTGTATTTCTCTGTGTGTCCGGTGTATTTCTCTGAGTGTGTGGACCGTCGATGACAATCTTTGTGTGTGTATTTCTCTGGTGTGTCTGCTTTGTTTTGTGTGTATTTCTCTGTGTGTGTGTGTGTGTGTTGTACTTTCTCTGTGTGTGTCTGTGTGTATTTCCCTTTCTGTGGATTGTGATCCCTAACCCAACTTGCTGTGTGTTGTTGTATTTGTCTGTCTGTGTGTGGTGTTGTATTTGTCTGGTGTGTTGGTCGTATTTGTCTGTCTGTGTGTGTGTGTATTTGGGTCATGTGCTGTGTGTGTGTTGTATTTGTCTGTCTGCTGTTGTGTGTGATTTGCTGTCATTGCTGTGTGTGTAATTTGTCTGTCTGTGTGTGTGTGTTATTTGTCTGTCTGTGTGACTGTGCTGTGTATTTCTGTCTGGTCTGTGTGACCAACAACTTGTGTGTATTGTAAGTCTTCTGTCTGTGCTGTGTGTGTATTTGTCTGCTCTGTGTGTGTGTCTGTGTTATTTGTCTGTGGATTGTGTGTATTTGTCCTGTGTGTGTGTGTGTGTATTGTCTCTGTGTGCTGTGCTTGGCTTGTGGTGTGTATTTGTCTCTGATGCTCTTGTTGTGTTCCTGCCGGATGTGTGTGTGTTGTTATTTGTTCTCTCGTGTGTATTGTCGTTGTGTGTGTGTGTATTTGTCTCTGTGGATGATGTGTGGTGTGATTGTGTGCTATGTGTGTGAATTGAAGATTCTGTGTCTGTGTGTATTTGTTGTGTTGTGTGTGTGTTGTGTGTCTGTGTGTTGTATTTGTCTGTGTGTTATGTGTGTCTGCGTGTGTTTGTGTGTGCTGTCTCGCGTGTGTTTGCTGTGTGTGTGCTGTGTGTTGTGGTATTTGTCTGTGTGTGTTGTTGTTTTGTGTGTGTGTGTGTGTATTTCTGTGTCGTCGTGGCTTGTTGTGCATGTATTTGTCTGTGCGTGT
>CM042160.1:312500-327500 GCA_023376005.1 Doryteuthis pealeii
CATAGCGCTAATACCCCTTGGGAAAAAAGGCACGAACCAAACTACTTCCCCTCACACTATCGGTAAAGTAGAGGTAACTGACTCTTTAATCGTGACAGCTAGCGGTAACACAGTCTTAGAGAAGGGAAAACCTTTGAATTCAAAACTGTCAAACTTCGCTTGAATAAATTGAACTCTTTGTTGCACATCCAACTCGTGCTGGTTGTTAGTATTTATATATATTACTGTGATAATATATATATATAGCATATATATATCAACGGTCCTACAGGGAGTGGATAGGAGAGGCGGTCAAGTGAGTTTTGTTCTTTGTTCCTCACATCTCCACCACATATCTATCGATCATCCAATCCTCTTTCCCAGCACACACCCACATACAACATAAGTATATTTGTGAATAAAAAGGCCTTAAATACATGGGTATCGTGGTATGGACCATTTCCACGTGAGTATGTCCACAGCTTCTTCAGACCACGATATCTTTATTTCTCAATAAAATAAGATTCACGTGGTTCTGAAGAAGCTCGTGGGCCATACTCCACAGAGTTGGAAATGTTTTAGTTCATAACCCGATACCCAATGTATTTAGCCTTTTATTCACAATAAACTTTGCCTCTCTGTCTACAATAATCAAACATTAAGCTCTCATACGGAACTTGAACTCTACAACAACTACTGGTAGAGCGAATTTGGACAGCCTAGAATCAACCTGTAATCAAGAAATTGGGTACCGGCACTGTATCACAATATTTATATATTTATATATAATATATATATACTATATATTATATATATATAATAATATAGTATCATATATGAGGTAGTAGACAGGATGCTGAAACAAGAAATAAAAAACTCAAAACATAACCTAAGAGTTGAAACGTTTGCGTCGAATTCAAACGGACACCTTCAGTTCAAATTGATTTTTATTAAATAGCAAAATTCGTGGGAGTATATGAATAAGTTGTGAGGGGCGGGTGAGTTAGTAGCGGAATATTGAAGGCGAGGGAGGTAGCGAAGTAGACATATACTCCAAGATTATATATATATATATATATATATAATATATACTATATACTACTGAGCAAATATACTAACAAGTATTAAGTTAATGTAATGAAATATCATTAAACTTAGAAACGCTTAATGAAACTAAATTAAAGCGAGGGAGCTATAATAGAAAATGGAAACAACTGAAATTTACCTTCCTATCACTCTCATTTAACATTGTTATTTTTTCCATACTTAACTTTTAGTTTAAAATACGAGAGTAAAGCACAACAAAAGGCACACTTATCTTTCTCTGTTAATGACTTTCATTTAAGATTATTGTAACGAGATTTTGCCTTATATTCATTAAAATAAACCAAACAGCTTAGAAATCAATGATACTAGCATATATATTATAAAATTACATTTTTAAAATCAATATCACAAATAAGCCTTCCCGTCACACCCATTCAACACTGGAAAACCGCTATTTTGTTGTATATATACAATTACATATTGCCATGTTATTAGTATGTTAGAATATGGTTAACAGTATAAATAATGTAAAAACAATTTTAATTAATAATTGAGTTTAAAATAAGGATAAATTCATGGTGAATGTGACGTCAATTACTAAGGAAATTGCTGACTTGAGTAGTAATGTTCAGTTTCGGTTACAAACAGAAAAACACGACAATCTCCATTATAATAAGATATATATATTATATAAACAGCCTAAGAACAATAGTTGAAATAAATTCAATATGTAATTCATATCTGAGCTAGTTCAGAAGAAAAGAACAAGGGGGTTCCCAACCTTGAATCGAGCGATACAGATCATAAATTTACCCCCCAAGTTTTCGCGAATTTCAACTTTAAAATTAGGAAATGTTTGTAGAAAAGGACTAAATCGCCAGCGATGATTAAAGTCACTGATAATAGAAGCTGTTGCCAATTACTGAATCGATTAACTCTCATTTAATTCGCGTGATATATTTATCCTCTGTTCAATACGCAACAATTACAATGGAAACCGAACGAACATCCGGGGAATTCAGTTGGGAAATGTTGAGGTCACTGAGTACAATAATGGATGACGGCGGTGGTCTGTTAGGAAAACAGGGCGTATTTCACCGGCGCATTCTGGCCTGAGGTTCGCATGCCATGATAGAGATGTAATGGTTATGCCTAGTGACTTATATACTTGCAGATTACAACTCCGACAAAGGTTGAATTAGACACAACATTTAATATGGTACACACATGGATAAACAAAGGGTACATTACATAGAGGAGGTGTCATAAACTCATACAAAAGTAAAAGGGAAAACATAAAAGTAAGACATGGGACTAAGAATAGTCCATGCTGTATAAATCACTTACAGTGATTAGTCCGGCGTTGAGGGTCGAAGCCCCAACGAGGAGGGGTAGACCAGAGTCTGTCTCGTAGGTCGAGCAACAGGGAAAGAGAGGAAGAGACGTTCAAACTAGCCGCTTAAATATAAAACGGTCCCTAGCGGGAAACAGCGAACTAAACGGGCAGACAACTCTCAGGCAAATACGAAACTAACGCTACAGAGGCTATGTTTGTCAAAATAGTTACGTTCTATTAGCTTTGTATATTGTTACGCGGTAATTGC
Source organism: Doryteuthis pealeii (assembly GCA_023376005.1). Taxonomy (NCBI): domain Eukaryota; kingdom Metazoa; phylum Mollusca; class Cephalopoda; order Myopsida; family Loliginidae; genus Doryteuthis; species Doryteuthis pealeii. The sequence goes on from CM042160.1 coordinate 315,131, forward strand.
ATTTGACTTAGCGCTAATACCCTTGGGAAAGGTATGAATCCTACACTCCCTCCAGCTATGGGTAAATAGTAGGGCAGACTGGGCACTTTAACAATGGTTAGGCAACCGGTCTAGGAGAAGAAAAACTCTGAAATCAAACCTGTTAAACTCCGCTTAAGAAATTGACCTTGTGTCGCATCCTGCTCGTGCGGAGGGGTTGAGATATATATATATATATATATTATATAATTATATATATATATATTATATATTGTTACGTTATTTTTGTTTTACGGCATATTAACCTCAGTGGGTCATTTAATGCCGGCAAAGTTTTGAAATAAATTCATTCATGTGTGTGTGTGGGGAGGTGTATGTGTATGTGTAGAATTAAACAAAAGACACGTCTCCTGTTTAACAATTTTATCAACGATCTTTTCAAGCTTTCTGACCAACCAGGGGTGATGTGTTTGTGTTTCAGTTTTTTTTCAAGTTAGTAGTATTGAGAGTAGCTAGAAGGGAAACTCGTAGAAATTATACTAATGGGTGTGGGAGCTGGAAGGAGGAGAATTGGCAAGAAAAGTGTTATAGGCATTTTAAAATGTGACTACTGCATTCAAAATTATATAATGACACGTCGAGAAACTAAAACTAAACGAGTCGCAATACAATGAATATAAAAATCCCCAATATATATATATATATATATATATATAAAATTTCATAGATAGAGGAATCACATAATTGATATTGATAATTGAATTATATTACCATGACCAGACAACTCGGCAAACACCATGTGTGACATCCGGAGCACTGGACAGCTGTTTCGACCACTTTTGGTCTCATCAACAGTGCATACCACAATCTCCGCCACTAGAGATTGAACCAGTGGACCACAGAGTGAAGAGCAGAGACTTTACACCTGGGCCACCAGCCCATGCCACAAACGGAGAATGCCAAATCATTTAGTCAATGGTAATGGTAATTCAAGCGCAGCCATTTAACCTATATTTGTCGTGTATCCCATCACAGGATTACAGATGACAAGCTCACCTCCAGGACAACGACTTCCCAATTCGGGGCCCGAATCCACGGAGCACAAACTAATGGGCAACGGGTATATATATTAAATTTCATAGATAGAGGAATCACAATTGATAATTGAATTTATATATATATATATATATATTTATATAATATACTACTAATATTATTGTTAGATGAAAAATAAGGGTATACCATGGTTTCAATCAAAAATTATTTCCTCAGGACTCTACTGTACATTAACTAAGTCTATTTAATTCCTTAGAATTTAACTAAAAAATGACATCGACTTATTTAACATAGAGTAGGGTCCCGAGGAAATCATTTTTTGATTGAAACCATGGTAGACACTTTATTTTTCATCCAACAATAATATCATTAGTATTATATATATATATATATATATATATATATATATATCTTTGAAAGGAAGGAAAAACTCAACACCGTTATTCCATAATAAATTTATTTCGACCAAAATTGGGGCCTTTATAAATCTAAGTTGATTTAATAAAGATCCCCAGATCAAGTCTCATCAGATGGGAAATCAAAATAATTTGAATTGCATAACAGAAAAATTTACTCCTCAAAATTTTTTTTTCCTTTACAAAATGTATAGATTAAAAGACTGTCACCATGGCGACAGGAAGTCAAATGAGAAACACGAATACTTTTCAGGGCAAAGTTCTTTCAGGGGATAGTAGTCAGACAAATTAACAACTAAGAAAATTAAATAAGTCTGAAAAAGTATGGAGCAAGGATAAAAGAAAACAAATATAAAACCTGAAAAATATACATAAAAAATATACAAAAAAATATATAAAAAAATATATAAAAAATAAATGAAACATTATGATTAAATATTATGATATATAAAAAATTATTATTACTACTGTTAACCAAATAAACAAAGTAAAACCTTAAAATATAATAGATAATATAATGTTGTACTACTATTAATAAAAAATATACATATGTCCTACATAATAAATATATATATATATATATATATATATATATATACACATATATATACATAGATATATACACACATATATACACAATAAAAATAAACAATATTTCTCGTAATAAATATATAAACACATACACACTTATACATATACAAATATGTCTATATATATACATAGATATATACACACATATATACACATAAAAAAATATATATATATAAATAATATATATTCTAAATAAAAATATATTAGAAAAATATACAATATCTCTCTCTCTCTCTATATATATATATATATATATATATATATATATATATATATATATATATATATATATATATATATATATATATATATATATATATATCTAAAAACATAAGAAATAATATAGAAAAAAATGTTTTTTAAAACATACATATACTACACACCCACCCATATATATATATATATATATATATATATATATATATATATATATATATATATACCCACACACAACACCCAAGAACCTCCTAACATATATAAGATCATTCAAAAAAATAACCCACCTCAAAGAGGTTTTTCACGAAACAGATGGACTTGCTACTACTAACACTCTTTTACCAGGATTTTAATAGCATGTCAAACCCTCAAAAATACTCCGATTTTTATAGTTCTTCCATAATACTCCCTTTCAAAAAATCTAAAAACAATTTCTTCAAATAAGAAATTTTCTCCTGACGATGACCAAAGGTCGAAACTAGTTGAGAATAAATAACATAAAAAATATTCCTATTTGTCTTATTTCTTTTTGTTCATACTATATATATGCACACACACACACATATATATATATATATATATATAATTATCATCCGTTAAAAAGCAAGGGATGTATTTGAATTTCTATGAGCTAGAAAATATATCAAATAACGTATATACATATATTAACATATATCTACATATATTTATTATAGAAGTTCTTTAATTTCGGTATCGTATTACCATAGCAATGGGATTACCCTATTTATATCAGCTTTCGTATTGTAACACTTTATTTATTGTGAGTGGCCAACCGACCTCGCTTAGAGTGTCTTTGAATAGACACACACACACACACGTATATACATATGTGTGTGTGTGTGTGTGTGTGTGTAAGCTGAAAAATGGAAATGAATCCGACAATGTGTGGAAAGGATACAGAAATAAAGGAAAGAAAATGTTGAAGGGATAAAATAGTTTAATGAAGTACCAACACTGGTTTTGGCCGCTAGTTTGTTCATGTACACATTGTATTCTATTTATTATTATTTTAAATATGAAATAGAATAATAGAAAATTATGAAATATTTAAGTATACAAAGAAAACGGCCTTATATATATATATATATATATATATATATATATATATATATATATATATATATATGTGTGTGTGTGTGTGTGTGTGTGTGTGTGTGTGTGTGCTTAATTGAAGTCATACCTAACTTTTGAAAATTAATCAATTAATAATTAATGAATTAGGCGGGCATACCTAATCAAATGTAAGGCTAAACAAATCGAGAAAAATCAATCTCTGTATGTACATTTCGGCCTATTAGGCCTTATCAGCAGAGCTATAGACAGGAAGACCGCTTTGTGTGTGATTTCAAGCTGACAGGCGGGGACTAACCATTACACCAGCTGTTTTTTCTCAGATTTTTCGTCTGTTTTGAAGTAGGTTATATTTAATTGGCGGCTAAAAAAGCCATATCAAAACACATTGTTTACTTCTCATATATATATATATACCTTTCCTCGCCAAAAATAAGAACTTGTCCCTCGTAGTGGATTTTCTGTTATTCAGCAGTAAAGATAATAACAGAAATCAAAATATTGGCAATATTAGCAAGCAATGAAAAGTTGTAAAAATAAATTCAATTAAACAACATGTGTTTTTTCATATCATTTTATCTACCACACACAAACACACACACATATATATAAAGATAATCTAATGAGTCAGACGAACCTACTATTAGTTTCGCATAAAGCTCTTCAGGGCTAAGATCTGACTAAGATTTAGCCCTGAAGAGCTTTATGCGAAACTAATAGTAGGTTCGTCTGACTCATTAGATTATCTTTATTATTGGCTCTACTTAGGTATCGAGCACTTTTTACTTATTAGCTTTCTCCTAGCTGTTATATGAATATATATATATCTTATATACATATATATACATATAAATTGTTTTTTTCTTTGGCCAAATACTGTACCAATAGATTATTTTTTGTTGGTACGAATATCTTGGTCCTTTCTTTTTTTCAAAAAAAAAATGTTTCTTTCTGGTTGATGTTTGGTAGTATATTTTTACAATCAAACTTTCTGCCGGTTTTTTTTCTCTCCGCAAGGATCTACCAACACGCTTGGTATATTAATATCTTATTATAATGGAGATTGTGTGTTTTTCTGTCTGTAACCGAAACTATATTACTACTCAAGTCACAATTCCCTTAGTTATTGACATCACATTCTCAATGATTTTATTTTTTATTTAAACCTCAATTATTAATAAAATTGTTTTACGTTATTAATACTGTTAACCATATCTACATACTAACAACATGCAATTATATTTATATATACAACAAAATAGCGGTTTACAGTGTGAGCGGGAAGGCTAATTTACATATTGATATTAAAAATGTGATTTTAATAAATATGTGCTTAGTATTATTGATTTCTAACTGTTCGGTTTTATTTTAATGAATATAAGCAAAAATCTCTTCAATGAATCTTAAATGAAATCCATTAACAAGAAAAAATAACTGTCATTTTATTCTTTACTTCCTATTTTAACTAAATACTTAAATTAGAAAAAAATAACAATGAAAGACGGGAGTGATAGAAGAGTAAGTTTCAGTTGTTCTACTTTTTTGATCATACCCGCTTCTGTTTCAAATCATTTTATCTGCATTCTTATTTAGTTTCATTAGCCTTTCTAATTTAATGATATTTTATTTCATTAAAACTTAAAGACTTGCACCCGGAGGGTGCATATATTTGCTAGTATATATATATATATATATATATATATATATATAAACAGCTCTTTAGTATTGACTTTACAAATAAGTCAACTAGGTTTAACAAACATTCACTTTCTCTCTATAAAGTTTCAAGAGAGTTTTCCCTATAATCTGTTTTAAGTAATATTTTTCTATTTTCTTTTCAAAATAACATTAATTCCAAACAGATGTCGCCCCACTATTGGCTTCTTCACCATTTGGATTTCCAATTAAACTTTTCCCACGAAACTTTATTCCCATTGGCTGCCGATAACTCGACCCGTTTTAAAAGTCAATCAAATTTAATATTAAAAAAAAAAAAAAAAAGAAGAATATTTAATTCGAAAATATCTGCGTTCCGATCCTCCTCCCCAAAATGAACGACTTCCGCAATTGAAAGAAAGAAGCGAGAATTGAGGGGAAGAGAAAAAGAAATGATAAAAAAAGAAATCTCGTCTGTGCGAGATCACATGCAATATTTACAAACGAGATTGAATTTTCGGGTTTCATTAAAGCAAGAGGTCGGATGGTATTAAAGAGACGAGATGAAAATCGATAGATGTTGGGTTGTTGCTATTCCCGTGGTGACCTCTTTGTGACCGTCGGTCGCCGGTCGGATAGTCGAGATGCTTATTTTCGTATATTATTGGCCGGTTACATGCGAAGCGAATTTGCTTGAAAATTTCCCGGGTCAGACATTTTTCGCCTCTTGTTCAGACAAAATAAAATATTTGCGTCTCCTTTCTTTTATTTCTTTTTTTTTTTGATAGCCTTATAGGATTTTTCAAAATGTCTTAAAAATTTTACCTTGACATGAAATGTAAAAAATTTTAAAAAATTTAAAAAATATAATTTCTCTGAATGTTTGAGATGAGGCTTGAAGATTAGTATTATCTGCGTTATTCGGACTATTGTCCCCATCTTCATTGTTATTTGTACAGCGTTTCGGCCGATATGCCCTCCGGCCTTCTTCAGGTATTTCTTGTCGGAATCGGGAATCTTCTCCGACTCGGGAACCTTCTCGGACATGGGAACCTACTTTTCGAACTCGGGAAATTTCTTGTAATCGGGAGCCATCACGGAACTTTCAACCTAACCCTTTATTTAGTCCATGGGGGTATCCTGTTCTCATTCCGCAAACCAGAGCTGGGGTAGGAGTTGTCTTAATTATTTTTCTATGTTACTGCTTCTACTCAGGATTGAACCCGGAATCCAGAGATAACTGTCACTTAGAACTGTCTTAACCTAACTACTTTATCCACTAGGCCATGTGTACAATTGGACAGACATACCTGTAGAAGGCCGGGGGCATATCGGCCGAAACGTTGTACAAATATCAATGAAGATGGGGACAATAGTCCGAATAACGCAGATAATAAAATAAATATTCTTGAGGGAAAACTATTTTCAAAATATGCTAAAACAATGATATAATTTCATTTTGTTTTTATGTAGTGGCGTGGATTCATACACTCATTACTTTTAAAATACAAACTAATAGCATTCCCTAAAGATTGAAGATAAAAAAATCTCCCCACTCGTAAAAAAACAAAAAAAGCAAAAACTGATATTTTGTCAAAATATATAATCTAATAAAGGATGTTACAATTAGGGGAAACAATTTTATGTGTCAATACTTAAGCATTTCGGTATATTGTACCATCTTCAGGACACTTAAGTAATGTTTATGTGAGGGACAAAATGAAAGTTCTTAAGTGTATAGTGAATGTGTGAATATGATGTTATTAACCGTAATATTCACACATTCACTATACACTTAACATCTTTCATTTTGTCCCTCACATAAACATTACTTAACAGTGTCCTGAAGATGGTACAATATACCGAAATACTTAAGTATTGACACATAAAATTGTTTCCCCTAATTGTAACATCCCGTGTTTGTTATATTTTTAAAATATTTTCTTCTCGTATTGTCGGATTAATTTCCTCACCGTCTTTCCAATCTAATAAACTAAGTTTTTATGGTTTTATTTTAGTTTGTTTAAAGGAATATCAATCCTATAGGTTATTTAAAGCCAACTATTTTTTTGGATATACAATAATTTTGTATGGTAATAGTTTGTGCTACGTGGAGAGGCTTGAATCCGGTTGCTGAATTCCTTGACGTTTGGAGTCTGGAAACCAACTTGAGGTGCTGAGGGACATATTGTCTTGTGTCATTTAGAGTTTTTAGAAATGATACAAGGCAACATCTTTTTTTTTCATGAGATTTTATTTTCTCCCAAGCCAAATCTGCCGAGTGAGAGCCACGTCTCACTCTGTCAACGCATAGTTCCAAACTCACTGACCATCCTCATCTCTCACTCTTACCTCTCTCCCACTTCACCACGTGACACTTTTCGACCAGTTAAAAAATGCCATGTGACTTTATGCTGATTCATCTCAAAATTTTTCCATGCTAATCTATCGGCTCTCTCTCTCTCTCTCTCTCTCTCCTTCATGTTACCCGATGAACAATAGGGATGAGTGGTGAGAGAAAGAGTCATAGAAATTCGTACTGTCCGCACGGCTTGAGGAAGATTTCAGTTTATTAGGAAATTTCTAATTTTTGGTTAAATCGAACTTAACGGATCTAAATTACACCATCGTACCCTACCGAAAGAACAAAATGCCAATATTTCATTTAAGATCTTTTACATTTTTTCAGCTCAGTTAATTTGAACCACGTATCTTTGATGCGTAACACAGGTTCTCAAAGATACGTGGTTCAAAGTTAAATAAAATTACTGGTTCATTATATCTTTTATTCATTAATATATCAACACTGAAAACTTCATTAAATTCGGTTATTTCCCTGATTTTTGGTATTTCTTTTTCTTTCGGCGGGTGACATACAATGGTAGAATTTAGGTCCGTTCGATTTAACCAATTTTTAGTGGTGACCCTGGGCAATATAGAAGATGTCTGAATGTTTTGGTTTTGTTTTGTTTTAAGGCATATCAACCTCAGTGGGTCATTTAATGCCGATAAAGTTTTGAAATAAATCAATTCTTAATGGATAATATAATTTTTAATAAACACATTTTTCTATTTAACCCATAGATGGGACCCTAACAGGTACACCACTCCGGATCAGAGTGGACCAGGGAGCAATGGTGATGAAAAGGTGCTCCACATTCCCCAAACCTCCAAAACTGGAACCTCACCATCAGATAGAGTTTAACGTCATTCTCAGGACATGTAGACCCTCAGCCACCGCCTTCTATTACCCATATGATAAAAAGGGGTTGGAGCTTACCATGAGAGCAATAGGGTTGGGAAAATCATATAGATGCTAGGGCTTGACGTGACCAGCCGATTGATCGGAGGGGGCCTCTCCGACCGCCCGTCTAGCCCATGATAGGGCCAAAGTAGAGTATTGCATGTCATGAATTGCTCATCCACCTGGGTTCTATCCTTAAGCATCACGGGTCGCCACCCACGGCCAAAAGGTGGCCCCATTGGGGGAGTCTTACCCCTCTGCAGAGGTGCAGTCGGTGCATTCTTACGCCCCAGCCGACAGGGTGGTCTGAATGTTTTCGGTGATAGACTGATAATATACTGCAGTACTCTATATAGTTTTTTGCTGGTCGGTCTACACTGGTGTGTCCATGCTTAGTTGTCCATAGAACAATATCACTTTTGAATTTGTCCTTATTTCTCCAGCAGTGTCCAGTATGTATTGTTCGTGTTACTTGGATGGTTTATGTGATAGGAAGTAAGTGGCCGTACAGCTGGTTTTTTTTGTGGGTGCTGTTTCCAGGATTTGTTCAAAACAGTATCCAACATCCTTGTGCAGTTCCCATAGAGCTCTTTCTTCAAACATTTTATCAAAGTCTAAGTGGAGCAGCCATATAGTAGTATTGACCCGGCTACGACTTGGAATAATTCCCACTTAATCATATCAGAGAGATCAAATGTTCATATGATCTATAATCTGTCTATGGCAATCAAAGCCTTTTTTTATACGTATATTGAGATCGCTTTCTGTAGATGAGATATTACTACCTAGGTATGGGAACTGCTCTACTAATTTCAAAGGTTTGCCATCCAGTGTAAAGATGTCTCCATCCTGTTTAAGATACATGCATATATATTTTTTTGGACTCGAAATAACCGACCCTGTCCAAAGGGGCAAGGACCTGTTTCATTGCCTGATACCCAAGGCGTTCCTCTGAAAAAAAGAATGCCGGCGGGGCTAGGAATTTTATTTTGCTACCACTGACTTGGGAGACCAAGTGCCAAAATGTCTACCCTACTGCAAGTGGATAAATTCCAACTCTGATGAACAATTTTATTACTGCCTACGAGTCAATGAAAATATCCTTATTAATCCGTTGAGGTTAGCAGTTTAGTCGAAAGTCTCATGTCGGTTTTTGGAGATGAAGAATCAGTTTTGTCAGGTTCCATTCTAGGAACTTTGACTCATCCTTGATAATAGGATTAATTTTCAAATTGTAAAGTTTGAAAAAAACAAAAAAAAAACAAAAAAAAAAAACAACAAATTAGAATAAAAAATAGGAGGCGTTCATTGATAATTAAAAGAAACAAACAAAAAAAAAAAAAAATTCCCCGTTTCACCAAAGCGAGCATGAGACTTGTAAAGAATAATATTTTGTTTAATAAATGTTAATTTAATTTATTTAGAAAAAAAAAAAAAAAAAAAAAAAACCCAAAAATACAACTTTGAATTGGCAATGTGATCTTCGGCGAATATAATTGATCCCAAATATTAAAAAAAAAAATCACAGAACTGTCAATTTATTTAAAAGATTCATTCAAAAATAACCCAAAAGCGTAGTGGCTAACGTACTTGACTGAGACATCATAGTAAGTGAGTTCGAATTCCAGTCGAGCTATTACGTTCACTTTCGGAAAGGTATGAATACTCACCATCTTCACAGTAAAGGGTTTAATAAAAGAACTACTGTTCTTTTATAAGAATGGTTTGGCATTAAATAACCCAAGAAGGTTGATGTGCCATTGAAAAAAGAAACCAAACAAAAAACCATAAATAATCAAAGTATTAAAAAAAAAAAACGAAAGTGAAAAAATATATAAATTCTAAATTAAGCTGTTGTGGGCCTTTGATAATTTTAATCAAATAAATAAAAACTTTCACACACACACACATATTATATATATATATATATATATATATATATATAAATAAATAAAGGTGGCTTACCGGTGAATATGGGCACGATCGTTAGAGGTGCACAGAATCCAGGGGTTAAATCCGGGATAAAACAAATACAAAGTGCTCAATACAAAGTAGAGCAAATTTATTATAGAAATGGATACAATAGAAACCTACTCGAGTTTCACCATAAGGATCTTCAGAGTTAAATCCACAGAATTAATTGAGGTATCGATTAATTACAGCCGATTACACCTGTGTTCATTGAATAAGATATTTCGTTAACGAATGAGGCAACCTGTTGGCCGTGTGTGACAACCCATGATGCTCAAGGACGGAATCCTGGTGGATAAGCAGTTAATGACATGCAGCACTATTTAGGCTAGATGGGCTGTCGAGAGGCCCCCCTCCGATCAATCGGCTGTCACGTTAAGCCTTAGCACCTATGTGATTATCCCAACACTATTGCCCCTATGGCAACCTCCAACCCTTTATATCATATGTGCTAGAAGGCCGTGGCCGAGGGTCTTCATGTCCTGGAAAAACGTTAAACTCTATCTGATGGTGATGTTCCAATTATGAGGTCTGGGGAATGTGTAGCACGCCTTCATCACCATTGCTTTCTGACCCACTCTGACCCGGAGTGGTAGTACCTGTTAGTGTCCCGTCTACGGGCTAAACAGAAAAAGGTGTTTATAAAAAAATTGAGTATCCATTAAGAATAAATTTATTTCAAAACATTGTCAGCATTAACTAACCCACCAAGGTTGATATGCTTTAAAACAAAAAACAAACAAACCAGCATCCGCCGCTTACGTATAACGTCAGAAAGTAAGTAAAGTAAAGTTGTCGGGGTGGCCTAAAGTCAGCACACAGGAGGGAGTCTATCCCCTTTTCATTAGCGCAAGACCAAGGAGATTGTTTTTTTAAAACATCTGAGGCGTAGCGCGACATCTACCATGAGCTCCCTACTTTACCGCACAGATCCATATGCTACTCATACGGTGAGTTGGCGAGGGCCGGTATCGAACTTGGGAGTCATTACTTTCGAAGCGGCCCTCTTAGATTTCCTAATTCGGGGGTCCACCCAAAATGTAATTAGTATTGTTTAATTAAACGTCGATAATTATCTTAGTAAAGCAATTATTAATTATTTCCTTCTGGACTCTTGAATTTTAATGATTGTTTTTTAAAAACATGCTACAGCAACAAGATGGATGCCAGCAAGATGGAGGATTATCAACGGGGAATCCGCTAAAACTCTTTTTCTATTAAGTTTGTTAATTCTATCCTAAATTGCATACATCATCATCAGCAGCAGCATTAGCATCAGCATCAGGTCACGCTGACAGCACGGATTCTCTCTCCCCCTCTCTCTATCTCTTGCCATTCGTAACTATCGGTCATTTTGATTCAGATTGCTGATTGAAGTGTTTTTTTTATGGTGGCCCGCCCACAAATATATATATATATTTATATATACTAGCAAATATATGCACCCTCCGGGTGCAAGTATTTAAGTTTTAATGTAATAATATATTTTATTAAATTAGAAAGGCTAATGAAACTAAATAAGAATGCAGATAAAAAGATTTGAAACAGAGGCGGGGGGTATAATCGAAAAAAAGAACAACTAAAACTTACTCTTCCATCACTCTCGTCTTTCATTGTTATTTTTTCTAATTTAAGTATTTAGTTAAAAGAGGAAGCAAAGAATAAAATGACAGTTATTTTTTCTTGTTAACGGATTTCATTTAAGATTCATTGAAGAAATGTTTGCTTATATTCATTATAATAAAACCAAACAGTTAGAAATCAATAATACTAAGCACATATTTATTAAAATCACATTTTTAATATCAATATGCAAATTAGCCTTCCCGTTCACACTGTAAACCGCTATTTTGTTGTATATTTAAATACAATTGCATGTTATTAGTATGTAGATATGGTCAACAGTATTAATAATGTAAAACAATTTTATTAATAATTGAGGTTTAAATAAAAATAAATTCATGGTCAATGTGACGTCAATAACAAAGGGAATTGTGACTTGAGTAGTGATTTAGTTTCGGTTACAGACAGAAAAGCACACAATCTCCATTATAATAAGATATATAAATCGCACGCAAGGATTGAAAAAAATAACGTAGCGTTCAACCGTTATTACACAGCCATTATAATAGAAAAGTTGCAGAAACAC
>CM042160.1:335000-358535 GCA_023376005.1 Doryteuthis pealeii
AGTCCCCTTGTGTGAGAACAGTAGTGATACATTAGAATGGGTGTTCAACCTTTCCAAAAGTAGTGTCTGCATCGAAAATATCTGCAATAAATAAAATCTTGGATTTTACTAGAACTCGAAACGGGTGAAAGCTGGCACCGGAGGACCCCACCCCTCCTCGCACTCTGCAACTCTCCAGGTATCAAGTTGACTATATTGATATAAAAATTTATAAAAATTATTTCAGTTAACTGCCGGATTGTCCAGGAAAGAAGATGAGAGATTAAATATTAGAAAAAATTAAAGAGATAGTTATTTACTATCGTATAGTATAGCTTAGACGTGGCACAAGGCCAGAGGTATGGTGTCTCTGAGTATGACGTTAAACTGTAGTGAAATTTTGAACTGGGGAGTGTGGAGTACCGCCTTCATTGGCCTCATTACTTCTCTAGGTCCACCCACTGACCGTGTGATGAGTACCGCCCCCCTGTTAGGTCCCGTCTATGGGTTAACTGCATTTAATTGTGAAGTTCCATTTTGGAAACTCTGGGATGAGTGTGGAGTGACCCTTTCATTGCCAACTTATCAGGTCCATGACCGGATGATACCGTTTCATCTATGGTAACTGACTAGTACGCCAATGGAGTGGTGAACCTTCATGCTATCCCGTCCTGTGCGTGGAGTCCTGAGGGCCAATATCGGGGGAGCATTCACATTCCTGCTTACATTGAAATATCTTATGGGAACGCGCCCTTCTCGTCTTTGGTGACGCCTGGGAGCGTTACAATGCACGACTGCCCGCATCTTCTGCAGGAGGGGTAAAGCTCCCATGGGGCGCAGCCTTTGGTCCTTCGGTGGCGACACCGGTGATGCCTGAGGATAGAACCATCACAGGTGGTTTGGCAGGTGTCGGCAGTGACTTGCAACTCCACTTGACGCCCTTACTTGGGAGTGGCGTAGGAATCGAGGCGGTCCCCGATATACGGTGGCTCGTATTGAATGGTCACACTATGACTCCCTAGCAGGCTATATGATTCCCCCCACGTCCTATTGCCCCCTTTATGGCAACCCCAAACCCTTTTTATTATACGGGTTGCTGAGAGGCGTTTAGCTAGCTTGAAAGATCTACATGTCCTGGAATGACGTTAAGAAAAGCTCCTATCTGATGGTGAGGTTCCTAGTTTGGAGGTTGGTGAGAATTGTGGAGCCCCCTTCATCACCAATTGCTCGCCTGGTCGCATCTGACACTAATATATATATATTATATTATATATTATATATATATTATTATATATATATATAGTATAGAGAGAGAGAGAGAGAGAGAGAGAGAGATATAGAGAGAGAGATGAGGGAGGGAATGAGAAGAGAGAGAGGAGAGAGAGAGGTAGAAAGAGGAGAGAGAGAGAGGAGAAGAGAGAGAAGGAGGAGAGAGAGAGGAGAGAGGGAGAGAGAGAGAGGAGAGAGAGAGGAGGAGAGAGAGGAAGAAGAGAGAGGAGAGAGAGAAGAGGAAGAGAGGACGAGAGAGAAGGAGAGAGAGAGAGGAGAGAGAGAGGAGAGAAGAGAGAGGAAGAGAGAGAAGGAGAGGATGATAGATATATAGAGAGAGTAGTAGAATATATACGAGAGAAGAATAGATAGAATATATACGAGAGAGATAGATAGATATAGTACGAGAGGACTAGATAGATATATACGAAGAAGAGTAGATAGATATATACGAGGAGATAGATATGATATATACGGAGAGATAGATAGATAGATACGAGAGAGATGATAGATATGATAACGAGAGAGATAGATAGATATACGAGAGAGAGATAGATAGATAGATATACGAGAGGAGATAGATAAGAAGATCGGAAAGAAAGAAAAGAAAGAGGAAAATTTGGATTAAGAATTAAACGAAGAGAGAGATAGATAGATAGATACGAGAGAAGAGATAGATAGATAGATACGAAGAAGAGAGATTACGATAGATAGATTACGAAGAGAGAGATAGAATAGATAGATACCGAGAGAGAGATTAGATAGATGATACGAAGAGAGAAGATAGATAGATAAGATACGAGAGAGAGATAGATATGATAAGATACGAGAGAGAGATAGATAAGATAATACGAGAGAGAGATAGATGATAGATACGACAGAGAGAGATAAGATAGATGATACGAGAGAGAGAGAGAGAGAGAGATAGATAGATTAGGATACGAGAGAGAGAGATAGATAGATGATACGGAGAGAGGAGAGAGGAGAGAGAGAGAGAGGAGAGAGAGAGAGAGATAATGGAGAAGAAATTGAATATTGGCTAATAAAGGGGGGTTCGTTCCGATGATTAACAATAAAAATATCGATGTATATGATTTTCGCAATGGCACAACTTACAAAAAACAGCGTAAAGAAAAGCAGAATTTACTAGCGACACTGCTATTAAAAAGGACCGCAGAATCATATTTGTCGACAGAAAAGAATTAGATCAAAGTGACTGTGGAAGGGGGCAAGCGAGGTTTCCTGTTGCAGGCCGCTACATAGAAACAATTGTTATAATGATATCACAGTGAAGACTGATTGATTTCGGTAATATATGTGGGTTTTTATTTACAAACGAAGGTCCATTCCCCATAATATTAAGAAGAATAAATGGTAGACACTCAAGTCAAAAATAAATACGCCCCTATTTTTGAACGAGAGGGATTAAAAAATTAAGATTATGATAAATCTCCGCAATACATCATCTCAAGAATAACAGCATATCCAGGCTAACTGTATAATATCTCTCCGACCTGTCGTTAGGGCTATAGAATACTTTCGACTGTACTTCCAAAAGGGATAGACAACACACAATGACACCTATATGGGAGGTGATTAATCACCGACTTGCACTCATGAGAGGGGTAAGCACCCCAAAGAGATACTGATATAGAGCGTGAGAGTAGGAGATTCCATGATGTCAAGGATAGAACCTAAGGTGTATGAGCATGTCCTGCTTGCAATAGCTCCATTTAGCCTCTTCTTGCGCTAGAACGGGTGGTAGGAGAGTCCCTCCGATCATCGGCTGGTCACAGTCAAGCACTAACATACTTATGATTGACCCAAACACTAATTTGTCTATGGCAAGCTTCCCAACCTTTTTGAAATCATATGGGTGCTAAGAAGCGGTGACTGGGGGTTCTATACATGTCCTGGGAATCGAACGTTGAGGGTCTACTATTGAGGGTCTTGGGATGACGTTAAACTCTAATTCCTGATGGTTGAGGTTTCCCAGTTTCTCGAGGTTTGGGGAATGTGGGGCACCACTTCATCNTGGTAAATAGAACATGTAGTTATATATTCTCTTTTTTTAATCCCAGTAAATCATCACATAAACGTTGTAATTCGGGAGTTAAGCGTAGAACTCTTTATATTTTAATGATAATTTAAAGATATTTTTTATTTCATTTTTCGTTTAAAGTTAGTAATGTGAAAAAAAAGGGTGAGGACTGGTGACTTACCGTCTGGAGCTGCTGGTTGGGTTGAGGGAGGTTCTGACTCTTGTGATTTAACACGAGACCAGAGAGAGATTGCATTATGTAGTTTCCTGTCGGAAGTTGGAGGGGTGGGGAGACATTGCAGCGCCTATATAATGGGCTTTCCTTCCCTGTTCAATAATATTCTTCGCTCCCGTGATCAACTACGGTTATAGAAGTTTTTTTACGGAGTGTTTACTACTTGTTACCAGACCCTAGGCAGGAGTGGGCCGCAAAAGATTATTCCTTTTGCAACCCCGACTCGTCGGCTTGCTCCACCTGGGTCACCAGTGTTCAACTATTTTTTTTTTTTTTACAGTAATTAATCTTCGTGTGTGTGCCTACTATAAATCGAATTGCAGAGGGGTGAAATTCCCTCTCATAAATAAAGGAAAGAAAGTAGAGAATGGATAATATAGGATATTTTAATCAATATTACTTACACGTGTTTCGGTCAGTTCATCCATGTGTACATTATTCAAACTATTATTATTTTTAAATAATGAAAAGAAATGAAATAATAATAAAAAAAATATAGAAGTGTTCCTCGCACAAAGAAAATTCGACCTTCATCAGAGTAAATCCTTATTTTAAATGAAATTCGTTGGAAAAAGCGGAGAATTTTTGAAATGTTTGAAAAAGAACTCCATTCTATACTTTCTTCATTCTATACTTTCTTTCCTTTATTCATCAACATTATATATATATATTGATATTTTTTTATTGGTTTCAACTAGGTTTGACCTTAGGTCACCGCCAGGAGAAAATTTTTTGGTGAAAGAAATTGTTTTTAAAAAGTTTGAATAAGTTTTCCTTTTGCAACCCCGACTCGTCGGCTTGCTCCACTTGGGTCACCAGTGTTCAACTGTTTTTTTGTTTTTTTTACAGTAATTAATCTTCGACACGTCGTAGTGTGGGGGTAAACGCATTACTTTATTTTATATTTTATCAGTAAATAAAACATGTTATCCTAAATTTTAGTAAACGTAAACTATTTTATATTTTATTGATAACTATGAGATGTATTCTTTAGTTTTAGTTTTTTAAAGTAATTAATTAATCTTCGACATATCCTAATGTGGGGGTAAACGCATGACTATTTTATATTTTATCATTAAATAAAACATATGTTAATCAACATTTTAGTAAACATAAACCCTTTTATATTTTATTGATAAATATAAGATGTATTCTTTTATTTAGTTTAATTTTTAAGGTCAGTAATTAATCTTCGACACGTCGTAATGTGGGGGTAAACTTTATATGTTGTCAGTAAATATAAAATATGTTATCCTAAATTTTAGTAACACACAATTGAAACGACGTATTTATCGAAGTATTTTAAACTTTTGGTTAATAATAATTTTAATCTGAAGTAGTCCCCGAGATAAGATTATCGACATCTAAACCGACATAAAAAGTTACGGCTGTTTCATACAGTGCTAAAACCATGTAAATACGTAGAATAAAATAAAAATGAAAATAAAAAAGGGGGGGTGGGGTGTAAATAGGATAAAATAAAAATAAAAAATTTGTACAAAATGGTATATAATAGATAAAACCAAAAAATAAAATTTGAAAAAATGTAAAACAAATCAGTAAAATCATTCCTCTCCTAGCATTGTTAAAGAAGGGTTGACTTACCTAATCATCTAAGCCTCGTAATCCGTACGAAAAAAAAAGCTTTCTTGCTACGTATGCCATTTAAATATGGGGCACCGCGCGTCTGATTGGCTGTTACTAACAACCAATCAGATGCCCGGTGCTTTGTATTTGAATGGGTTAGTTCTACCGTCCATAAATTTATCAAAAGTCTTTTAGCGGTTTTTGTTGTTGTTATCATCAGAGTTTGATCACCTATCACAAAATAAACTTTGAAGTAAGTCAACATATCCTAAAATGCTTATAATTTTCTGCCTACATTACTTCCATTATCCCACCCCCCTTATCACAACCTGTGCCCACCCCTCCAACCAAAAAATCACCACTGCTTTGTTCAAACTACTACCATTCCAAAAACCTCCCACTACCAATTGATATTACCTCCCACTAATTCCTTGCTTCTACTCGTTCTCGTTAAAAACGAGACATGAAAACTATTCCATCGTTTCCCACCTGAGGATGGCAAAGTGTATTGCCGAAAGCGCTAGTGACAAAACATTCGATGGACTGGTATACCAGTTCCACCCTGACACCAGAAGGATGGCCGGAAGATTAGAACGGATCAACGAAAGACTTGTCAGACAGGAATTGTCTGTTCAATTCAACGAAACCTGTATATATATATACGGTTAGAATCGAGTGGTTTAAAGTCTGCCCTACTATTTAACCCATAGCTGGAGGGAGAATATATGGATTCATACCTTTCCCAAGGGTATTAGCGCTATGTGAAATGCCAAGTTTCGTCTAGGAATTGAACTCGAATCGACGTGTCCATTTTCCACGACTTTATCCACTAGCCCACGCGCATCTATCTATCTATCTATCTATCTATTTCAATTTTTTTCCCCAGGTGATGTTTGGTAGTATATTTTTACAATAAAACTATTTGCCGGGTTTTTTCTTACCGCAAAGGTTTACCAACAAGTTTGGTGTATATGTATATATATATATATATATAGTCGAAAGTTGATATTTTTGAATCCGATGTTATAGCATCTCGGTTCTTATTCCAACCATCAACGGGATATTTATCGTATGAACAGAAACCTCTTGACAAACAAAAGCTTTGAAAATATACAAAATTTAAGAAAAGATACAAATCAAAACGCACGTAACGTTAGCGTTCCATTTCAAACTGTGTGACGAAACATCAAACCCATATATATATATATATATATATATATTAATGAGGATTATAGCGGAAATAAATTTATAACTACCAACATGTTCGAATATGTTTTTCTTCTTTTAAGTTTATGAATATTGCTTTGTAGATAATTTTCAAATTATCATACATTGAGCTCTCTAAAGGACTAAAAATGTTTGTAATGTATCTTTGTGAATTTTTCTTAATGAAACCATTTTTTTTTTATATACATGAAAAATAATCCCGAATAAAATCATTCCTACATTCAACTTTTCTGGGTATATGTACATCTATCTATCTATCTATCTATTTCTATTTCTCTCTCTCTCTCTCTCTCTCTCTCTCTCTCTCTATCTATATATATATATATATATATATATATATATAATGAGAATATTTCAAAAATAATATCCCAAAACACAGGAATAACCATTATTATCATTATTATATTATTATAATGGTATACACAGGAATAATCATTATAATAAGGAATGTGCTCTACTCACGTACTGAGCACTTTTTATTTTATATATCGCTGTCTTATCATTGTGAAACTTGTATCAACTAACTATTGTGACCAATTTCACCGGTAAGTCACCATTTTCATTTATAAAATCATATATATATATATATATATATATATATATGAAAAATATATGGAAATTAATAACATTTTTGAAAAAATCAAAATTTATAATTAATTTATAAACATCATTTGTTTTTTCAAAAATGTTAAATTTCATAGAAATATATATATATATATATATATATATATATATATATATTATAAAAAAGAAGAAGGTCCGCAAAATGTATTATGTTCTCAGAAAAATGTTTTATTCTTTTTATCTTATATATGCGACACGTGTTTCTGATCTGTTGTCTTCTTCAGACATTGAGTTATTAATTTGGCAGAATATGTCCGATATTTGATAGGTTGTGTGGGTTTCTGCAATTTTTCTATTGAAATTATATGTAATGTTTTCTCTCTCTCTCTCTCTCTCTCTCAATATATATATATATATATATATATATATATATATATATATATATATATATATATTTTGTGTGTGTGTATCTTACAGTTCTACCATTTTATGTAGTCTGTGTAAAATTCAAATAGCCTCGTTCAGGATTTGAACTCGATTCCCCATCTTTATTTCTTATGACACGCACTTCCTCAATAACCATTATAAATGAAGACGACCTTTTTGCTTTAAGTAGATGAATTCTATATGGGTTGTATCTGATTTTGCAGGTGGAATCAGAGCTCGAACTCTGAAACGGAAACATTACGTGGATAATTCTATTATCTTGTATGGTATGAGCAGATGTAACAGGCACTTGTTTGATCTGGTGGCTCTCCTCATGGGCACGGACAATGACAATCTTAAAAGACATCATAAACTGATGACGTTCCGATCTATATGCAGTGACGTCAGCTGTCCATTCTGCATTTTTTTTTTTTAATGTGAATCTTAATCTTAAAATTCGTCTCACCATTTCTGCAATGTTGTCAGGGCTTAGAATACGCCAAATAAGTATAATATCTATATATTACTAGAAGCGGCTACCCGGCGTTGCCTGGGTAGTGGGGGAGCTAAAAAAAAACTTAGTCTTACAAATCCATTATTGTTGAATCGTGAGTTGGATCCTCGTAGTATGCCCCATTAAAATCACTAAAAAGTAAATCATTAAACCATTAAATTTAAACCATTAAATCATTAAAAAGTAAAAACAAAAGATGTTGCATTGATCCAGCCTCTCTGGAAACAAAAATTAATGTCTACTATTTAAAATATTAAATGCCAAGAAAAACAAAAAAAACTATGCTATTATCATTTACATTTTCTTTTTTTTAAGTATCTTCACTAACATAAATCAAACCTTCATTATTTTTGCTCAAAAAGCAAGATCTGGTGATAGTGAATGTGTATATATATATTTACTTTGTCGTTAATTGTTTTATTTTTCATAGTTTCCTCCGGACATACATACACACAACTGCCATTATATATGTATAGATATATGTATGTCAGGATGAAACTATGAAAATACATTTAATGACAAAGTAAATATTTTGCTCAAAATCGAAGAACTGGTGATATTTAATGTGTATATATATTTACTTTGTGATTAATTGTATTATTTCCGAAGTTTCCTCCGGACATACACATACACACAACTACCCTTTATATGTGTATAGACTACATTTCGCTCATAGCGTAATGGTTATTTTCATAGAAAATGAACTCAGCAACTAGAGTTCAAATCCTGGACCAGGCACCTTGTGTTACACTTCGCATTTTGGAAAGGCATGAATCCACCTTTTCTCTTCCATCTATGGGTAAATAGTATGGCAGACTGGTTTCTTTAGCCTTGGTTCGGAAACCAATCTAAGAGAAGGAAAACTAATAAACACAGCTTTGTTCTGCTTAAAAATTGACCTTGTGTCACACCTTACCCATTGTGGAGAGGCTGGTTAAATACATACTTAAGGATAATTTCTCATCTGACATTCAGAAAAGAGAATTATTTATTAACCTAACCCATGGAAATACTAGTTATAGTACCTTAATCAAACCCATTTCAGGAGATTGGAGAGCAGCTTTATCAACTACTATCATTAAGAAATAAAAAAGAAACTGGAAGACCCTCTCATTATTAAGCTCCTGAATAGATTAGACTCGATGTCTAACTCTAAGGATATTATGATATGCTGGATCCAAGCCATACAGGAGTGAGGTGGAATGAAAGAGCTGACCCTGCAGCTAAATCGGCTCTAGATTTGATCCCCGACAAGTTCAAGATACCATATACTGATTTGAAACCTAAAATTAATAGATTACTTCATACAAAATGGTAACAACACTGGAATAACAACATCCACAATAAACTCTTCCTAATCAAACCCAATTTGTCAAACACCTTTGACTGTTAAACACTTATTCATAGAATGCAGGACTTTTGCTCACATCAGAAACCGTTATTTTAAAGCAAACAATATGAAAGATCTATTTGAAAATGTCAACATGGAGGACATTCTGTCCTTTTTGAGGGAAATAAAATTATACTATAAAATATAAACATGAACTTAATCAGTACCATACATGATCCCCAATGGTGCTAACCCATTGTTAAAACCAATTACTAAAAAGTATAAATATAAGTACACGATATGTATAACTTCTTAACCGTTAGTCATGACATAACCCCAGGCGGGTTGATATGCCGTTAAAATCAATCAACCAACCAGCCAAGCGGTGGTGAATCCTCGAGAATAATCCGCATTTTTTTCCAAAATTTAAAAGTCAAAATCCCTAGTGCGTACTATATATATATATATATATATATATATATATATATATATATATATACCAATCCCTCCGCACGAGTAGGATGCGACACAAGGTCAATTTCTTAAGCGGAGTTCAACAGGTTTGAATTCAGAGTTTTCCTATCTCCTAGACCGGTTACCTAACCAAGGTTAAAGAGCCCAGTCTGCCCTACTATTTACCCATAGCTGGAGGGAAAGTAGGATTTATACCTTTCCCAAGGGTATTAGCGCTAAGTGAAATAATTGCCACGTCCAGGATTTGAACTTGGGGCAATGAGTTCGTAGTGCGTACTATATACGAGGTTAAAAATGAAAAATATTTTCTAAGCAATGTACAAGTCTTTATTTGTTGCCCGGCAATGTTTATTCAGACGCATTTTGTGATGTCTGACGATGACGGCGATTTACACTACAATGATGCTGACATGTTCAAAAAAAATGAAACAGTTATTTGATGCTGAAAGTGACGTTGAATTTGAAAGATTTGAATAAATGTTTTTTGCTTTTGTTTTTGTAACTGATAGTGATAAATATTTATTTATTACGTACTGATGTTTTCACCGTACCAAATCGATATAATGTTATATACCTTTCTTTACTTCTTTACTTCTTCTATATCTTGGTCATCTATTCTTCTGGCCGGCTTTGCTATTCTGATCGTCTATCATCTTGGTCTGGTCTAGCGTCTGGTGTTAACTTGGTATATCTTCTAAGGTCTGGTCTTCTATGGGGATTTCGGGTCTGGTTTCTGTTAGGGATTTCTCCTTATCAGAAGCCCTGTGTCATTGTTAGTTTTTAGGTAATAAACACAAGACTTCGATTTACGTTGATGTTACTTTATTTCCAAATCCCCAACCCAGACACCTGCGCAGTTGAGGGACCGCGTGTATAACACGACTTACCCCTTCGAGCTCGCTGCTACCTCTAACTGACTGAGTTACTTAGTATCCTTAAACCGGAACAGGGTCTTCTAGGCCTTCCGGTTCTCACGATTTATCCCTGGAAGGCAAGATCAGAGTGAGGTCAAGCGCTGTCACTCACTCTCAAGGCCATCAGCTGCACTAATCGCCATTATGATTTCTACACTATTGCCATAATCATTAGGTCTAATAATTATGTAACAAATTTACTTAATATTTATTTTTCACTGATATTATTGCGGTATTTGCCTCTCATCCCACGCATGAGGGCGTGACACAAGGACATTCTTATGTGGGCCCACCCACACCGAGAATGCGTTGATCCCGTCGTCATTCTCCCTCAAGGGTGCACCTGAGGCACTGGGAAATAAACCCAGCCTTGCCCCTTTAAATCAAGGGGCAGGTGTTGCCTGGGGATAGCCCCCTGGAATCAACGCTGTTAATTTACACTAACAAACACAGGCCACGAAGAGCCCATATTATTAATGTGTTTTCACTGACGTTATAACTGTTATCTATTTATTTTCTGCAAACAAAATGGACAAAAAAGCTACACGTGTTGCATACCCTTTCTTACTTCTTACTTCTGGTCGTATTTTCTTCTCGCTGGCTTTGCTATTCTGATCGTCTATCTTGATCTGGTCTCTTCTAAGGTCTGGACTTTTTTTTGCTATGTTCTTGCTGGCTGGTCGTCCGGGATTCATTTCTTAGTCTTGTTACCAAGACATTCATCAACCACAAGAACATATTAATTATACAAACTTTTATTTCCTTAACTATACATTTCACGAAACTAATATCTGACTAACATAGCGCGCGTGAGTTCCATTTTTAGGCACAGCATAAAATGGCCGAATGCTCTGCCTGACGCCTAACTGCAAACTGGGGACTCAAAAGGTCCCACGTGACTTCACGTATTTTGGCGGGCTTCTGTAATTTTCTATGGAAGAACACGGCCATGGTATGAAAGGGGTCATCCCCTCAGAATTACATTTTCATTATGTTATATATACAATAATAATAAAGGACTTTACCGTATACATTTTTACAAACCAAGGAAGTTATATAGACCTCCTTGACTCAAGTTAGAGAAGGGGTGCGTATTATACACAAGGTTTAGGTTTTTCAGAGGTACAGCCCCCTAAAACTCCCCTGCGTATTATACTCAAGGATTTACGTTTCATTAACAGCTAACTGAAGAAACATCTTGGCTCTTAATTAATTTAAATTTAGTCAAAAGTTCCCTTTCTTAGAAATCTTACAAAATGATTTTAATCTTTCTTTTTTTAATTTCTCCGATCGTATTTATTTAATTCGCTTTGCAAACGTATTATACTCGAGGATTTACGGTAAATAGTTTAAAACAGCGTCAAAAATGTAATAGTTCGAGCTACACTCTCCTTGAAAGAAGACGCTCGTTAACAAGATGTTTCTCGGAGTTACTTTCAATTATTGCGTAAATTTATACTTCGTCGATATTCCATTAAAAGACAATACGTTTTCCTCATTGCATTTGAACGGTTAAATTCAGTTTGAGCAATTAGAGAAAAAAATAACCGACTTCGATTAGTCAGTGATTGAACGGTTCATTTTTATTTATAGCCGAAATGGAATCACCACGAATCGATTTGGTACGCAAAGTTGTGATCCTAAGTGTAGAGTGAAAAGTTTAAGTCGATTAAATTAACCAGATAATTTAATCAATTAATTTTGCATTCTTAATTAATTAATCAATTACCTTCGGAAATAATGTAAACCAGGAAGAATATTGCCCCGAGCCTCTGAATTGGCAGACAATAAGATTTGCGGAGAGAGAGAGAGAGAGAGAGAGAGAGAGAGAGAGAGAGAGAGAGAGAGAGAGAGAGTAGAGCGAGAGACGGACAGACAGACAGACAGACAGACTTAGATTAGTTGAATTAACTTAACTGTCTAAATCGCATTTGTTCTGGTGGTGGCCAAAGTGTTGAAACTGTTTACGCGAATTCAATTAGAATTTAGAAGGAAAAAAAGGATTTGTGTTGATGGTACCACCAAACCAATATATATATATATATATATATATATATTATATATATAAGGGTTTTTTAATTTGCTTGAAGCATTGTTTTTATATTGGTTTGGTGGTTGGTTTTGAAGGCTATTACTATGCAAGTGTAAAGAAAAATAAGGTAACTATGGTGTTGTTTGTTAACCTGTGATTTATTCTTAATATTTCGAGATAAAAAATATATTCTACAGAAGATAACCGGAACTGAAGTTAATGTTTTCTTATGGCATTCGTCAGGTAAACGAAATTGTTTTTGAAAATGATACAAATGTATTTTTTAAAACTGGATTCTCGTGTTGCATGTTTATGTGAATGCGCCTTTTTGTTTGTACGTGTGCGTATGTTGTCAATCAAACAATGAGAACATGAATGAAGTAGCTTTTTATTTGCTTATGGTATCTTTGTTTTTCAATTTTTCTATCAACTTTGTTTTATATGCACCCGATTTAGATATTTAAGTGAAAAAAAGAAAAGATTCTTAGTGAAAATAATTCTGGATGGAAAGAGTTAATTTTTAATGTCCATCAATTTTGCAAGCAGAATGACATTTTTGTCATTTTGCCAGTAGTTTAATGTAAGGCATTATTCCTTATAGTTGCTTGTTGACCAATTCAATGTTAATATATAGAAACATTGCTAGGATTTCTCACTGTAGTGTAGGATTGGGTAAAGATTGTTTTGCAAAATATTATAATTAAAATTGAGTTATGTACTGTTTTCATGCTAATGTACTATGATACAATTGCTAATCAAATTATCATGTTTTGTTGGAGTTTTTTAAAAAATATGTTTTAAATACAGTTTTAATGTTGTAGTGTTTAGTACTATGTAATACATAATATCTGTTTTAGCTGTATTATGTTACTCTAGAAAAAATAAAATCCTATCTTTGAAAAAGAAAAAAAAGAAAAATCCAACAAAAAGTAAGCAATAAAATAGTTCCAATCTTTAACATTCATTTTTAAGATATTTTTTTTCTCTAATTTATTTGCCTCTTGTAAGAATTGAAGAATTTAAACAACAGACATCAAATCTACTTTTCTACAAGGAAAATAACTGGATGGAGATGTATACAAGGTGTGTCAAAAAAGTATTGAAATTTTTTGTACTTTTTGACACACCTTGTATATGTTTTCTTATGGCATTCGTCAGGTAAACGAAATTGTTTTTGAAAATGATACAAATGGTATTTTTTAAAACTGGATTCTCGTGTTGCATGTTTATGTGAATGCGCCTTTTTGTTTGTACGTGTGCGTGTTGTCATGCGTATATACGTTCTCCATACCAATTTCCGGTTAGGGACTCATAGAACTCAGCATAAAAAAAAATATTTAAAAAAATAAGATGAGTGTCCTACAAATAGTGCCATACTATAGAATATGAGAGTAACTCGATAGTATCGAGTGGACTTTATATACTGTGATAATTATAAGTATAAAAGTCATCGTCTTTCTCTACTCGTTTTTTTTTTTTTTTTTTTTTTTTTTTGCACACATTGTTTGAAAATGCATTGAAAAGATAAAGATGAAAAATATTTCTTTCAAAGGAGGTAAATATGGCACAGACTAATGGTCAATCTAGAGAAATGGTTGTTGAGTCTAAAAATTAATAGAATATTTCCGTCCATTTGTCTGCCATGAAAAACTTGCGCTCGAGAAGGATATCGATATACGAAGCTGATAGCTATGAAATCTTGATGGCTTAGTCAAAAAAAGGTAAATTTATTGACTGATATAAACATCTAGCTGACAAAATTATTGAAGCAATTAAGTAATTATCCAGCATGTTTGCCACGAATAGGTAACAAGTTTGTGTATATGGGACATCCATCACGGATCAAACATCCTATTCAGTAGTAATGGGTCTGCAAGCTACCCGTTATACCGTTATATTATAACTATTAACTCAAAGGAGAAATCATTCTGTATATATAAATCCTAAATTCACAATTTGAAATCTTTTTAATTGTATCTTTCACTCATTTCCATTCGGTTAGCGAGATGAGTGATGGCAGTCTGAGGAGACTTGTTGTCTCTTGATCTATAGCAACAGTGACCAGGCATCTAATATGACCAATCTAGGTAGAATTCTAGAAATCATAGCTCAAAAGCAAATTTCTCGAAAAAAAACATTTCTTGAACTATCGAATAACAGTTTGCTCGAAAAGCATCCTTCAATAAAGAAAAAGCAAACATAAAGGATTCCAGACTACGAAGAGGAATGAGGAAAGAGGAGACTTGTTGTCTCTTAATCTCTTGTGACAATCACCAGGTATCTAGTATGATATATAATAGGTACATTTCTCGAAAACATTTGCTCGAAAAATTATTTTTCTAACTATCAATTGACCGAAAGTCAGATTGCTCGAAAAACAATCTTCTAATAAGGAATGGCCAAGATGCCTATTCGATTTTGAAATCAAGGGTTTTATGTAGTAACCTATCCCTTACCTAAAATACTTTTTTATTGTTGTTGTTGTTGTTGTGTTGTTATGTTGCACAATCTATGCGGTTGCATAAGATTATTGTCAATTCCCAGTATTTCTAAAGGGATGGCCCTTTTCATATCACGGGCGGGACTTTCCATGGAATAGTACAGAAAGCCCGCGAAATACGTGAAGTCACGTGGGACCTGGTTGGGTAGTCAGTTTCAGTTTAGACGTCAGGCAGAGAAGATGTCCTGCCTTAACTGGAACTCACACTGCATACGCGCGCTATGTTAGTCAGATGTTTAGTACATGAAATTTAGTTAGATGAAATGTTTAGTTAAATAAATAAAAGCTTAAGAAAATAACATGGTGTTGTGGTTGGTGAATGTCTTGGTAACAAGACTGATCTAGAAGAAGAAATGAATTAAGTGCGACCGACCACCAAGACGAAGTCCAGATGTTAGAAGAAGACGTAAGATAGAAAAGACGTCAGAAGAAAAATAGAAGTAAGTAAGTAAAAAGGGTATGCAACTATATCACGGGCAGCACTTTCCATGGAATATTACAGAAAGCCCGCGAATCACGTTAAGTCACGTGAGAGCTTGTTAACGCGTCAGTTCCAACGAGGATTCCAAGCAAGAAAGACGTTTCTGGCTTAGTAAGTTGGACTCGCCTGCACACGCGCTGTAGTTAGTAAGAAATGAAAATTTAGTTAAGAATAAAAGTCTTTAAAATAAATAACATGGTGTTGTTGATTGATACATGTCTTGGCAAATTGGAAATTAATTTTGTTTAAGGATGGTTTGTATTACCGAAATATTTTAACGGAAAATACACAAATTCTGCAGAAAGAAAAAAATAAACAAAAACTCCAAATATTAGAAGCTCTATACATAAAACAATACAAACCATCCTTAAACAAAATTAATTTCTAATGCAGTACACACATTTTAAAATGCCTATAACACCTTTCCCATCAATTCTTCTCCTTCCAGCCTTCACAATAATATAATTAAAACAAAAACTGGAACACATCACCCCTGATGATTGCACTTCGAAGTGCCGAAAGTATTCGGGACCTGAAGTTTGGCGGACTTATCCACGAATTCCACCCAAATATTAAAAACTCGAAAAGATCAAAAATAAAATTTTTAAACAGATGTATCTTTTGTTTAATTCCAAATGTATAAATGAAAGAATGTTGCCCAAATACACACCACACACACACACACACACACACACATATATTATATATATATATATATATATATATATATATATATGTAAGAGAGTTATAATTTGCTTGAAGCATTGTGTATAGGTTAGGAGGTTGATTTAGAAGGCTATCACAATGCAGGTGTAAAAGAAAAAATAATAATACGGTAACAATGATGTTGTGTGTTAACCTGTATTTTATTCTTGAATTTTCGAGATAAAATCTCTTTTTCAAAAGATCACTGGAACTGAAGTAGTCTAGTTATAGCATTTCTTTTTAAAAAGAAATCCCATAACTAGACTGCTAACCTATAATATATATATATATATATATATATATTATATATATATATATATGTGTGTGTGTGTGTGTATATATATATAGTCTAACCAATATATATAATATATATTATATATATATATATATATAATCAATGGTAATATTATGGTTTCACACTCATAACTTAAAGTTTCATAGTAATCCAATCATCAGATGAGATCAGTGGTTGAGATGTCAAAAACCAGTCGTGAAATGGTTGAGATGTTAAAAATCAATTTTTTTGTTATCAAAGTTATGAGTGTGAAACCATAATATTACCATTGATTATAAATCTGCTCTGCTTTATTAGCATTGAGCACCTTTCCATGCAAATACTTTTCTCATTTTTTCATTCACTATTCATTATATATATATATATATATATATATATATATATATAGTCACGATATGTAACAGTTTGAACTTCAATTTTAAAAAAATCAAACCTTTTCTGCAAGTGGCAAACGTAAGCAGGAAACTGATCGTTGTTTTGAAAAATCAATCTGCTGGAAAACACTAAATAAATTGTAAGATGTAGTTCATAAAAAAAACTTTCAATTTCAACAAGTATAAAACTCGTGAAAACCTGAGAAGACAACATAAATTGAAACGATTAAAATTATTTCTGGGTAAAAAGTAAAAACAAAGAATCACATTTAAGTTCGTAAGTGTTTTGAAAAGACTATTTCGTTGTCCGTTTTCATTCGACGTGACGGAAAAAAATTAGTCCTCAATTTATTTACAATTGACGACTCTTTTTCTTTAACACACACATTAACGCACACATGAATAAACAAATATAATGATCTTTTCCTGCTTCTTGACTATTCATAGATTCGTTGATTCCTTTAAGTCTTTTTAAACAGTTTGATACATGCACACACAAGTATATATATATATATATATTATATATATATATATATATATATATATCTTATTATAATGGAGATTTGTGGGTTTTCTGTCTGTAAACCGAAACTATATTACTATACAAGTCATAATTCCCTTTTTTTTTTATGTCACATTCTCCATGATTTGATTTTTATTTAAACCTCAATTATTAATAAAATTGTCCTACATTATTAATGTTGTTGACCATATCTACATGGTATTTACCGCGTACCCCACTTGTACGGGTCAGGCACAAAGTCCCTATTAACGTGGGACCACCCACAAACCGAAGCTCATGGATGTGCAGGTGAAAAATTGCGTCGATCCGTCGGCATTCCCCCTCAAGGGGGGCGCCTCAGGCACTGGGCAATAAACCCAGCCCTGCCCTTTAAAATCAAGGGGCAGGTGTTGCCTGGGGTGATGGCCCCCTGGGATCGACGCCGTTAATTATATCAATGGTCCAGAGGCCGAAGCCACTGTTGACCATATCAACATACTATTAACATGCAATTGTATTTATATATACAACAAAATAGCGCTTTACAGTGTGAATGGGAAGGCTAATTTGCATATTGATATTATAAATTTGATTTTAATAAATATATGCTTAATATTATTGATTTCTAATTGTTTGGTTTTATCTTATTGAATATGAGCAAAAATCTCGGGGATACATCTTAAAAGAAATCCATTAATATAAAGAAATAACAGTAATTTTATTCTTTACTTCCAAATTTAACTGAATAGTTAAATTAGGAAAATTCAGCAATAAATGGAGGAGTGATGGAAAATGATGGAAGACTTAGTTTCAAAGTTGTTCTATTCTTCGATTATACCCCCTCTGTTTCAAATCATTTTATTTGGATTTTTATTCAGTTTCAAAAGTATTTCAAATTTAACATATTTCATTACATTAAAATTCAAATACTTGCACCCGGAGGGTGCATATATTTGCTAGTTATAATAATGGAGATTGTGTGTTTTTTTGTCTGTAACCGAAACTAAATCATTACTCAAGTCACAATTCCCTTAGTTATTGACGTCACATTCACCATGAATTTATTTTTATTTAAACCCCAATTATTGATAAAATCGTTATACCTTATTAATACTGTTGGATTAATCTACATACTAATAACATGCAAGTATATTTATATATTCAACAAAATAGTGGTTTACAGTGTGAACGAGAAGGCTAATTTGCATATTGATATTAAGAATTTGATTTTAATAAATATATGCTTAGTATTATTGATTTCTCATTGTTTGGTTTTCTCTTAAGGAATCTGATAAAAACTCTCTGGGATAAATCTTAAAAGAAATCCATAAACAAGACGAAAGAACTATAATTTTATTAAATACTTCATAATCTAACTAAATAGATAAATTAGGAAAAATGAAAGATGGGAGTGATGGAAAATGATGGAAGAGTTAGATTTAAAGCTGTTCTATTTTTTGATTATACCCCCCTCAGTTTATCTAAATAGTTTCTAATTTGATACAATATTTTATAACATCAAAACCTAAATACTTGCACCCGAAGGGTGCATATATTTGCTAGTATTAATAATGGAGATATGCTTCCGGTTTTTGTATGTAACAAAAACTACGTCACTGCTTACGTCACGCTGCCTAAAATCGGCATAAAATAGAATACATTTGAGCATGCAATGTTAGACAGTCCACATTGGTTTTTTAAACAAGTTTTAATAAATACATACCTGGTATTATATATCTATATATAGTTTGTTTTATTCTAATATATATTCAAAGATATCAGAACTAAGTTTCCATTTCAATTTTTTTATTTGCTAACCCTTTTCTTTTTTTCTTCTCTTCTCCCCCCCCCTTCTTTATTTTTCTTCATGTTCATAGTTCCCTCTCTTCTTCTTTCTTCTCTTCTTCTTCTTCTTCTTCTTCACTTTGATAGTTTCCTCTCTATTTTTCCCTTCTAATAATTCTTTCCTTTCATAGTTTCCTCAGAGTCCTTCTGTTGTTGTTGTTGTTTTTGTTGTTGTTGTTATTGTTATTGTTGTTGTTGTTGTTGTCTTCTTCTTCTTCTTCTTCCCTATGATTATTTGTCTCTCTTCCCTTTTTACTTCCTTTCTTTTCTATTCTTTCTTTCTTTTTTCTTTAATCTTTTTTTATCCTCCTCTTATTTATTTCTTACCCTATGCTTTTTACAATTCTTCCTCTATCTTTCATTCTTCCTTTCAGTTGTTTTCCCTTCTTTCATTCCTTTTTTTTGCTTTCTTTTATTTTCACTCATTTCTCCTTCAAGTCTTTTGATTTTCTTTATTTCCTTTCCTTCGAACTGCAACCATTTCATTCACTTCTATCTCCCCTCTTTTACTTTGCTTCTTTCTTTTCTTCTTTCTTTCTTCATTTTTTTTCTTTCTTTCTTTCTTTTCTTTTTTTTTTTCTTTCTTCTTTCTTTCTTTCATTTTTTTTTCTTTCTTCTTTCTTCATTTTTTTTTCTTTCCTTTCTTTCTTTCTCATTTTTTTCTTTTCTTTTCTTTTTTTTTTTTCTTTCTTTCTTCATTTTTCTTTCTTTCTTTCTTCATTTTTTTTTTCTTTTCTTCTTTTCATTTTTTCTTTCTTTCTTTCTTCATTTTTTTCTTTTTTCTTCTTCTTTCTTTCTTCTTCTTCTTCTTCTTCTTCTTAGTTTCATAAGTTTCCTCTAAATCCTTCTGTTGTTGTTGTTGTTGTTGTTCTTCTTCTTCTTCATCCTCATCATCATCAACATCATCATCATAAACTGAGTCTTTTGCTAAATAAAGTAAAATAATAACAGTCAAATATTAAATATCATTAATCCTTGTGTCAGCAACAGAGATTAAACCATCGTTCAGTCAATCCTCTGTTGTGTACTTCCATTGAATGCCACCAGATGGCGTCACCTTCGTCGCATCAACCAGCTCGAAGCCCCTCTTTTTATGCCCATTATTACTGACACTAATTCTGCCATCAAAGCTTCCCAGGGACGAGAGTGGAAATGGCAATTAATGCTACGTGTTTGCCAGTCCACTGATTTGACATGGGAACTCTTTTCAGCTCACCATAAAAGATTTCAAATGCAGGATTTGATTCAAGTATTGTTTTAAAAGTTTCATCGGCGCCATCTTTTTTTTTTCTATTGTGGTTTTCAGGCTGAACAAGCCGAATCAAAAATTGAATTAAAGTTTGGTTCTGAGTTTAGAAACTTTAAGAGGGAGAGGGTGAGAGATAGACAGACAGACAGACAGACAGATAGAAAGAAGGAATGAGCGTGACAAAAGTTAATAGGTTTCGAAGGATAGAGAGTAAGATAGCAAGTAAAGTCGAATCAAAAATTGAATTAAAATTTGGTTTTGAGTTTTGAAACTTTAGAAGAGAGAGAGAGAGAGAGAGAGACAGACAGACAGACAGAGACAGAGAGAGAGAGACAGAAGGAACAAAGGAGAGTGAAAATAAGATTTGAAAGGAAAGAAGGAAAGAATGGAGATTGGAAAGAATGTTGAATCAAAAATAAGATTTAAGTTTAGTTCTGATCTTAGAAACTTTAAAATAGGGACAGACAGAGAGACAGAGAGAATTAGAGAAAGAAAGAAAGAAATAAAGAAAAGAAAAGAAAAAATGAAAGAAAAGAAATAGATTTAGTAAATAACAAATAAAAATAAGCTTCAAAATAAAGGAAGGTTCGAAGGAAGGTTCGAAGGAATGTTAAATTAAAAATTGAATTAAAGCTTTTTTTAAAGAGTTTTGATTTTAGAAACGAAAGAAGGAAAGAAGTATGGTTGAATCATTAATTAAGTTTGAATCTCAGTTTAGAAAATTTAAGTCATTGAAAGATTGAAAGAAATACAGGAAGGAAAACATAAGAATAAAAATAAAGGCATTCGGACTCAGAGAGAAATACAAGAGCAGTAAGAAAGAGACAGAGAGAGGAAAAGTAACAGAGAGAGCGAGAGCGAGAGCGAGAGAGAGAGAGAGAGAGAGAGAGAGAGAGAGAGGAGAGAGAAAAGGAAGGGAGAGATATAGAAAGAAGATATTTGTATACAGAAATACGAAGAAAGTGAAAGAAAGAAAGAAAGAAAGAAAGAAAGAAAGAAAGAACGAGAGAAAGAGAGACAGATAGGCAGAGACAGAAAGACACTCAAACAGAGAATGAGAGGCAGACATACAGAGAGAGGGAGAGAGAGAGAGAAAGACAGACAGACCGACAGAGAAGGAAGGGAGAGATATAGAAAGAGATATTTGAACACAGAAATACGAAGAAAGAGAAAGAACGGAAAGAAGAAAGAAAGAAAGAGACAGATAGGCAGAGACAGAAAGACACTCAAACAGAGGCAACAGACAGACAGACAGACAGAGAGAGAGAGAGAGAGAGAGAGAGAGAGAAGGAAGGAAGGAAGGAAGGAAAGGAAGGAAGGAAGGGAGAGATATAGAAAGAGACATTCTTACACAAAATTACGGAGGCAGAAGAGAGAAAGAGAAAGAGAGAAATGAATCAAGGTAGGAAGTAAAGTGGAATCGTAAATTAAATTAAAATATTGTTCTTAATTTAGAAACTTTAAAATAGAGACAGACTGACAAACAGACAGAAAGAGGGGGGGGGTAAATAACGAAAGAAAATAAATTTCGAAATAGATCCAGTAACTAAAGTTTCATGCTTACTTGCAATCATCAGTCGGTTAAGATTTAAAAAAAAAAACGGTTTCTTTCTTTCTTTCTTTCTTCTTTCTTTCTGCAATGTTGTCTTTCTTTCTTCCTTTCTTCCTCTCTTTCTTTTCTTTCATTCTTTTTTCTTACTTCCTTTATTTCTTTTCTTTCACTCTTTCTTTCTTTCTTTCTTCAAATAATGAAAGAAAATACAAATGCAAATTTATTGAACCAGTGAAGCGAACTCGTTTCCAAATGTAGACATTTGAACAAATTTTTGTTATGTCATCTACCACTCGACCCTAAATAATCCCTTATTTTTCGCTCTCTATTTATATAAAAAAATTAATCTGGACACCGCGTACATTAAGACCTAAGCATGTTTATCTTATTTTTTAGATACAACTTTAAGGCTATAACATTCCATCGCGTGAACACGCTTCACATTTATATAAACGCTAAACAAGCCACCGTTTTAAAAATCTTAACATTTTGACCGTCTGATGATTGCAAGTAAGCATGAAACTTTAGTTACGGTATATTAAATCCATAATATATAATATTTGATTGTGTGTTTATATATATAAGTATGTGTCGGTATCAGTCAACCAGCGAAAAGTGTCTATCCCCTTTTCACTAGCGCTAGACCAAGGAGATTGTTTTTGCGTCTGAGGTGGAGTGCCACACTACCATCAGCTCCTTACTTTACCGCACAGATCCGTGAGTTACTCATACGCTAAGTTGGCGAGGGCCGGTATCAAAATAGAAACCTTGTGGTTTTTAGCCGAACACTCTACTGACTGACCTTATATATATATATATATATATGAGAAGTAAATACGCAAGCGATGTGTTTTGATATGGCTTTTTTTTCTAGCCGACAATTTTTGGGAGAATATGTGCTTAATTGAAGACGTATCTAATTTTTGAAAGTTAATCAATTAATAATTAATTAATTAGGCGGGCATACCTATTCAAATGTAAGGCTAAACAAATCGAGAAAAATCAACTTCAATTAAGCACATATTCTTCCATATTATATATATAATATATATATATATTATATATATATATAATATATTACCAACCTCTACGGGCGAGTAAGATGTAACACAAGATCAATTTCTAAACCGGAGTTTAACAGGTTTGAGTTCAGACTTTTCCTTCTCCAAGGTTAAAGAACACAGTCTATCCTATTATTTACTCATAACTGTAGGGAGAATAGTTGAATTCATACTTTTCCAAAGGGAATTACCGTTATATGAAATGCAAACAGCATCGTCCAAAATTCGAACCCGTGTCGCTGAATAAGGCGTGAAAGCCCCGATTCAGTCGAAGGAAGATGCATCCTAAGTTTCTTTCGGAAAACCATTATTCGGCGCCAAAGTTTTATGGCAAGCTTTGTCTCTCTCTTTTTGATTTTTCCAATATTTATCTCTCTCT
>CM042160.1:358635-378635 GCA_023376005.1 Doryteuthis pealeii
TCATTAAGAATTTTTTTGTTTTCGTCAGGGTAGAAGAAATGACATAACATATAACGAATATAGTAAGACATTCTAATTCAATAATTAACTATATTAAAAAAGATATATATAAATGAGGCGATTTGTTAAACCGATATTTAAAAAAAAAAAGAAAAAAATATATTACGTGAAAATATAATTCTTTAATTTTAATTTTAATTCAATTTTAAAGGACACAATTAGTTACGGATTTTTAAAGCTCAGTCGGTAGATCTGTTGCTTAGATAGTCACCATCAAAGTATTGAACAGGCTCATCACTGTTTAACTTCGCTGATCAATATCTTATTATAATGGAGATTGTGTGTTTTTAGGTCTGTAACCGAAACTATATTACTACTCAAGTCACAATTCCCTTTGTTATTGACATCACAATCTCAATGATTTTATTTTTATTTAAATCTCAATTATTAATAAAATTGTTTTACATTATTAATGCTGTTGACCATATCCACATATTAATAACATGCAATTATATTTATATATACAACAAAATAATGGTTTACAGTGTGAACGGGAAGGCTAATTTGCATATTGATATTTAAAATGTGATTTTAATAAATATGTGTTTAGTACTATTGATTTCTAATTGTTTGGTTTTATTTTAATGAATATAAGCAAACATTTCTTCAATAAATCTTAAATAAAATACATTAACAAGAAGAAATAACTGTAATTTTATTCTTTACTTACTATTTTAACTAAATACTTTAATTAGAAAAATAACAATGAAAGACGAGAGTGATGGAAGTGTAAGTTTCAGTTGTTTCATTTTTCGATTATACCCCCCTGTTTTAAATCTTTTTATCTGCATTCTTATTTAGTTTCATTAGCCTTTCTAATTTAATACAATATTTTATTACGTTAAAACTTAAATACTCGCACCCGTAGGGTGCATATATTTATATATATATATAATATATATATATATATATATATATATATATATATGCTCACATTACATCATGTTTATTTTTACCAATCCCCCTCTACATGAACAGGATATAACACAAGGTCAATTAAAATTTGTTTCGCCGATTTGCATTCAGGATCTTCCTTCTCCCAGGTGTGTGGCCCCACTGGTTTACCATGTAAATTTAATGTAAACTGGACTCTGGTTTGTTGTCCGTTTACGAAAGGGAGAACGAAGAATCTAAGGTCCCCTCTGTGTACTGGGTGTCTTTGCTTTGCTGACCGAGCAACGACGACGAGGGCGATGACGACTACGAGGACGGCGACCGACGGGCACTAGTTCGACAACGGCGACGACGGAGAAGATGACTACGACGGCGACGAAGGGGGACCTAGGACCGCGGCGCGTTTGGACGTTGAAGTCTTTCGACGAAGCGGCCAGAGTAGGGGATCGGCAAACGAACGGTGATCAGACGGCAGCGGCGGCGGTGACGAGAAGGTGCGCGGTGGTGGCGACGGCGGCGGTGGCTACGGCGGCTGGAAGAACGACGACGACGACGACGACCACTAGCGAAGGGTACGACGACGAAAACGAAGACGAAGACCTTGCTGCCGGTGGTGAAGTGCACTTCAGCTGCTGCGGCTACTGTTGCTCACTCGACACACTATTGTTACGTACTAGCCTTCTTCGCAACTCTAAATCGTGTAAGTAAGTAGTCATTGCGGGTATATATGGTCACGTAGGGAAGTATGTAGTAGTCAGCTACTACCGACTACTGGACTTCAATAAACAACAGATACGTAAGTACAAAGAGAGGACCCTTCTTTATTTTCTTCGGTGTGTGGGTGGTGAAGGCGCAGAGCTTACAATGAGTGCCCGAGGGGTGGTTGCTGACGGGAGACGTGAAGTGTCCTTTCGGCTGCCGGCTGGCGTCTCTGGGTCTGATTGCTGTCGGCTCGACCCTCTGGCTTTTATATTGACGACACGCCTACGCATCTTTATCTTTTGATCTGATAACGGACGTTTGTTATATATTTCTTTATCTTCACGCTGCTTCATTGGCCGGAAAGCCTCGCTTTCATTTTCCCCTTTTTTTGAATATATATTTTTATATTTTTCTTTGTCTTTTTGCCGGAAGCTTCGTTTTCCGGCCGAGGACAATACAACACTATCACGCACGCCTAACTACCGTAAAACAGTTAAAATCGATTAGAACAAGTCTGGTAAATTGAAATGCAAACGTGAAAAACATGTTAAAGGGGTGGGTGGTGGGGTTTGGTTGCACCGAAGAAGCCACTTCCTAGCGCTAAATACAGCTCTTAGACATTCTTGTCCATAATTAAGAAACGAATTTTGCCGGATTCAACGATTCACCGTTTAACCGCAGGAAAGCATTGGGTAGTTTATCAAATGAAGACTAAAATCCCCACCCGACAATCAATCAGTTGGAATATTTCTGTATATACTTATTTATCAAGCTTAGCTTAGATGTGGCACAAGGCCAGAAGTATGGGGCGCTCAATGAAAATCGAACTCACGAACAATGGTCGGCAAACCTACCTTGCTAACTGTAGCGTTAGTTTATATTTGCCTGGTGGAGTTGTCTGCCACTTTTAGTTTGCTGGGTGCCCGCTAGGGCACCATAGTATTTAAGCGCCGGGTTCAAACCCTTTCGCTCTCTTTTTCCTGTTTCAGTAACTACGAGCCACATGGGGTAGATTTTATCTAACCCCTCTCGTTGGGGCTCCGCCCCCCTTACATTACTGTAAGTCTTCACAGCATGGACTATTCCTAGTCTCATGTCTGTACTTTTATATGTTATAATGTACCATTCATGAATGTGTCTTTATCTTTATTTGTGTACCCCTTTTTATATGTACTCTTTTACTATGTACGTTGTATCTACTGTTATCCATGTGCTGTGTATATTAAATGTTTTGTCCGTTAACCTTCGTCGGAGTTATTTGTATGCAAAGTATCTAATAACTTTGCACCTTCCTTACATAACCATTACACTACGTGAGGTGCCCAATTGTTTCTGTATATAGTTATTTACTATGCTTAGCTTAGATGAGGCACAAGGCCAGAAGTATGGGGCTAACAGTGAGAATCTAACTCATTAACAATGGTCTGCTAATCTAGCGTGCTAACCATTACACTACCTGATGTGCCCAGAATATTTCTGTATATAAGGTTTGCTCCAGCTCCCCACCTGAATTTATAGACTAGCCTAAGTCATGTGGTTTATTACTCCGGTCAATCACACACCATACTGCGTGGCAGATACACTATTTAAACCCACCCCACATTGGCCATAATTCTAATTGCACTCATTGAGGAGGGACTCAGGGTTACCAATACTCAGGACTCTTTACCAAGGGATCACCAAGGATTTCGAAACGATTACCAATACTCAGGAATCTTTACCAAAGTATTACCAAGTAAGGCCTACAGGATGGCCCAAAAGATTATAACACAATCTATCAGAATAGATCTTATATATTGACCAACACTGGAATAATGTTTGGAATGTAACTGGAATAATGTTTGCTTTTCAAACCCTCTTTCAGGAGACCGAAGAGATGATAGTCTGAGGCAAACATTATTCCAGTGACGAGGAAGTGAAATCTGTAGTGAGGAAATGGCTCAAAGAACAGTCAGCGGAATTTTACGGGGCAAGGATACATGCTCCCAATTCGAAGGTGGAACATTGCTATTGACAGAAACGGTGTGGAGACGTAGGGATGGCATTAAAAAAGGACCAGTTCCATTTTGTATGTATGGTATGTGTTCTTGTGTTGGTAATTATGCCTGTCCTAAACAAAATGGCATTACTTTTGGACTCAATGTTATAGATAAGAAAAATAAATTTAGCCCTAGTTTTTTTTTTTTTTTTAGATGTCATTTAATGCAATATTGTTCAACAAAGAATACCAAGAAGTGTTTGCTGCCCGGAAGCTGACATTTATCGTGGCATCATGGGAAATAAAAAATGTGAACTAAGAGGAAAATAGTTAATGGACTTTTGTAACAAGGAAAAATGTCTGAGACTGCGCGAACAAGTGATTAAAGTTTAAAAAAGAATAATAGTGTACAAGAAGAAGAAGAAGAAGAAGAAGAAGAAGTTAAGATAAATAAAAGGGAAATCATTAGAAGAAGAAGAAGAAGAAGAAGAAGAATGATAGAAGAAGAAGAAGAATGAAAAGGAAGAAGATGATAAGAAGAAGAAGAAGAAGAAGAAAAAGAAGAAGAAGAAGTCAAGATAAATAAAAGGGAAATCATTAGAAGAAGAAGAAGAAGAAGAAGAATGAAAGACGTAGAAAAATGATAGAAGAAGAAGAATGAAAAGGAAGAAGATGGTGATAAATGAAAGAAGAAGAAGAAGAAGAAGAAGAAGAAGAAGAAGAAAAAAATAGAAATGAAAGAAGAAGAAAAATAGAAAGAAGAATGAAAAAGAAGAAGATGTGATAAATGAAAGAAGAAGAAGAAGAAGAAGAAGAAGAAGAAGAAAGAAGAAGAAGAAGAAGAAGAATGAAAGACGAAGAAGAAGAAGAAGAATGAAAGACGAGAAAATAATAATTAAAGAAGAAGAAAATAGAATGAAAGAAAAAGAATGAAAGAAGATAGTGATGAATGTTAGAAAGAGAAGGGGGAGAAAAGAAGAAGAAAAAGAAGGTGAAAAAAAACGGAGAAGAATAGTAATGAAAAAAGAAGAACAAAGAAAAAGAAGAATGAAAGAAGAAGAATGCAAGACGAGGAAGAATAGTAACTGTGGAACAAGTGATTCAAATTTAAAATAATAATAATAATAATAATAATAATAATAATAATAAGTCCATAATATATATATATATATATATATATATATATATATATATATATACCGATGTATGTATTTATCAGCTAGATGTTTGCTTTTTTACTGGCAGCTGAAGGCGGCCAAGGAGATATGGTGTCAGACTGATGAAAACTCAGTCGGATTTCGCTCCCGGCTAGAAGTAATTGCTAAGTCTAGCCACACGCAGGTGGCGTGAAACGCGGTGTCTGTGGATGACTATATATATATATATATATATAAGTTTGTGTGCATGTATGTAATATTTTGGCAGGCAATGTTAAAGACCACAAAATATTTCTTCTTTATGATCTTCAGTTGTAGACGTTCAAGTCTTCCAGATGTTTTACTTAGATCGGGATTCAAATAGTGAAGAAAATGTCCCGTATGTTTTACTCAAGTGCTATCAGCTATTTTGTAGTGTTTTTTTTTTTTTTTTCGGAATTATTTCATTCGGATTTTTATATAGGTGACAAAAAAAACATACTTTTTAAAAAAATAATGCCTTTTTTTTGCTTCACCAATATATATATATATATATATATATATATATATATATATATTACTACTTACACACACACATATATATATATATGAATATATTTATAAGAGAGGAATAAACGGATGAGAGAGAGGAGAGAGAGAGAGAGAGAGAGAGAGAGAAGAGAGAGAGAGAGAGAGAGCGAGGGGGAAAGAGAGTGGCAGGACAAATATAGATATATACATATGTAACAAGTTGTGGTCAACTGGCTGAAGGCGAGAAGACTCCAAAATCCACAAACCGCGGCTAACTATATATATATAATATATTATATATATATATATATATATATATATATAATATATGTGTGTGTGTGTGTGTGTGTGTGTGTGGAGAAAATTAGACAAACATGGGATGTTACACTGGATGGAAGTTTATTATTGGTCGTAATGTCGACGTTCGAACGTGTGTGCGTAAGAGATAGAGAGACAGAGACAGACAGACAGAGCAGAGACATTGTGTATATGTGCGCATGTGCGTGTATATATGTGTGTATATTTCTTCTTACTGAAGGGATACAGAAACGAAGGAAGAGAAGAAAGAAAGAAAGAGAGAAGAGAGAGAGAGTATGTGTGTGTTTGTGTGTGTGTGTGTAAGAGAGAGAGAGAGAGAGAGAGAGAGAGAGAGAAGAGAGAGAGAGAGAGATAAGGAGGTCCGGAACAAAATAATTATCTGCATATATGTATGTATATATTTATCATATTGTAATATATATATATATATATATTATACATATGTATATATATATATATATACATATGTATATATATATATATGTAAAAATTGAATCATGTACACATAGATAAACTGACCGAAACACATGTGTAAGTGATAATGATTAAATTCATCTTTTATTATCCATTCTGTACTTTCGTTCTTTATTCATTCTTCCTCATATATATATAATATATATATATATATATATATATATATATATATTATAAATCCGCTCTGCTTTATTAGTATTGAGCACCTTTCCATGCAAATACTTTTCTCATTTTTTAATTCACTATTCATTATATATTATATATACTAGCAAATATATGCACCCTCCGGGTGCAAGTATTTAAGTTTTAATATAATAAAATATCATATTAAATTAGAAAAGCTAATGAAACTGAATAAGAATGTAGATAAGAAGATTTGGAACAGAGGGGGTATGATTGAAAAATAGAACAACTTTGAAACTAACTCTTCCATCATTTTCCGTTACTCCCGTCTTTTATTGATAAATTTTCCTTATTCAACTATTTAGTTAAAATAGGAAGTAAAGAATAATATTACAGTTATTTCTTCTTGTTCAGGGATTTCTTTTAAGATTTATCCCTGGGATGTTTGCTCATATTCATTAAGATAAAACCAAACAATTAGAAATCAATAATACTAAGCATATATTTATTAAAATCAAATTTCTAATATCAATATGCAAATTAGCCTTCACATTCACACTGTAAACCGCTATTTCGTTGTATATATAAATACAACTGCATGTTGTTAGTATGTTGATATGGTCAACAGTGGCTTCGGCCTCTGGACCATTGCTATAATTAACAGCGTCGATCCCAGGGGGCCATCCCCCCAGGCAACACCTGCCCCCTTGATTTAAAGGGGCAGGGCTGGGTTTATTGCCCAGCGCCTGAGGCGCCCCCCTTGAGGGGGAATGCCGACGGGATCGACGCAATTTTTCACCTGCCACGCCATGAGCTTCGGCTTGTGGGTGGTCCCACGTTAATAGGGACTTTGTGCCTGACCCGTACAAGTGGGGTACGCGGTAAATACTATGTAGATATGGTCAACAGTCTTAATGATGTAAAACAATTTTATTAATAATTGAGGTTTAAATAAAAAATAAAATCATGGAGAATGATGTAAATAACTAGGGAATTGTGACTTGATAGTAATATAGTTTCGGTTACAGACAGACAAAGCCACAATCTCCATTATAATAAGATATAATATATATATATATATATATTTGTTTGTATGTATCA
The DNA here is from genome assembly GCA_023376005.1 of Doryteuthis pealeii. Lineage (NCBI taxonomy): Eukaryota > Metazoa > Mollusca > Cephalopoda > Myopsida > Loliginidae > Doryteuthis > Doryteuthis pealeii. Next base: position 365,953 of record CM042160.1, read on the forward strand.
TATTTATTATATATATATATATATATATATATACATCTAACTTACTTCTTGCGTAATGTTCCTATTTTAAGTGTTATGAAAGAGATTGAAGAAAATGTTCAAATATTTAAGAGAACACCGTGAGTGTGTGTAGATAGGTGTGTGTGTGTGTGTTGGGGGGTGGCGATTTCTACTGTGATACAAACGCAAAGTGCAGACAGTTCGGCTGCATTGAAATATTAGGAAACTTTTCACAAATGGCAGATACGAACGCAATATGAACATCAATATTCAAATTGGAATGTCTCGCTTTATTTATTCCGATAGAAGTGAATGGATAATCAATAGCAAAATCTCATACTATTTTTCAACGATGCTCACAAAATAATATTTTATCATTTTTATTATATATATTATATATATATATATATATATTTATATATATATATATATTATAACTATTAATATATATATATAAAAACTTGTTTATAACTCTTATAAAGTTTATTTATAAAGTTTATTTATAAAGTTTATAACTATATATATATATATATATATATATATATATATGAAATATATATATTTGAGATTATTCTGGTAAATGTATCCGTTTTTATTATATATATTATTATTATTATTAGATCTGCGAGACTAACTTAAAAAAGACCTCTACCCAGGCGACGCCGGGTAGCCACTTCTAGTTATTTCTAAATTTCAATCCTTCATCATTGCGGCAGGGCCGTTTAAACTTGGTTTTGTTATCGGGGACTTAAATTCCTGGTAGGGTCATCCAAGGTGGACTGGTCTGCCACCCAGTGGTATTAGGGCCACAACCCGGCCAAAGAGGCTATGACAAAAAACCAAAGGGCGTTTCCATAATCGGCTTTTTGGCGTACTTGTCTGTGCGACAAACAAGGGAAGTTAACGCCCCTGACCGGGATATTAATGGGGGACACTTGTAAATTCCCTATTCCTTTGTTAACCATTCCATGAATTCATCACAGGTGAATTTGTTGGAGGGAGACGACTCAAACGACCCAGGGTAAATGCTGTCACAGAAACAGAAGAGAGAATATTTCTCTGAATGTTTGAGATGACGCTTGATGATTAGTATTATCTACGTTATTCGGGCTTGTCCCCATCTTCATTGTTATTTGTACAATGAAGAGTTTCTCTGAATGTTTGAGATGAGGCTTGATGATTAGTATTATCTGTGTTATTCGGACTATTGTCCTCATCCTCATTGCTATCTGTACAGCGTTTCGACAATTGGACCAGTTTCAATCCTGATCAAGGGCAGCAGTGACATAGAATAATAATTAACACAGCTTAATGCCTCTACCCCAGCTATGGTTAGCGGAATGAGAACAGGATACCCCCGTGGACTGAATAAAAGGTTAGTTTCAAAGTTCCGTGATGGCTCCCGATTACGACAAGAAGGTTCCCGATTACAAGAAGGTTCCCGAGTCCGAAAAGAAGGTTCCCGAGTCCGAAAAGAAGGTTCCAGAGTCCGAGAAAGTTCCCGAGTCCGACAAGAAATACATGAAGAAGTCCGGAGGGCATATCGGCCGAAACGTTGTACAGATAACAATGAAGATGAGGACAATAGTCCGAATAACGCAGATAATAGAAGACAGAATATCACTCAACAATATTGCAAACAGTGCTCAATCTACTTTCATTATAATTCCATACTTGAAGAGTTAATAGCGCTGCCAGTGGGGCTTAGACTATACTGACTGTATCCCCTACAGAAGGGTGGAACCCATTCCAAAAAGGTGTCTTGGGTATGACACTAAACTGCATCTGATCATTTCTGGAGAGCTGGAGATTGTGGAGTACACCCAGGTCCACTTTGACCGGGATCGGCAGTACCTGTTAGGGTCACATGTATGAGTCAAATAAATCTGTTTAAGAATGAGTTATATTCAATAGGAACGATAATTCCACCTCAACAGCGCGAAAAGGAAAACAACTTTTGATACACCCTAATAAATAAGTAGGTACCACTCATTATCGTTATCATCATGTCGCGCAAGCAGCACGGATATCCATGACAATCTCTCGCCAACCTTCCCTATCATTAATAGTCCCAGGGAGGTCCTCTGCACAGCATCCAGCATCTTCGCATTGTTGGTCAATCTAGGTCCTTGGTGGGCGGCCCACACTAGCATGTCCGTGCGTTGGCTTCAACAGGAGAACGTCACTTATGAGCTCGTCCTTGCTTCTCCCGCAGTGTCCAGCATGCCTTGTCCGTCTAACTCGAATGGTTTGTGATATGGGGGGGGCATACAGCTGCCTCCTTGTGGAGTGCTATTTCCACAATTTGTTCAAGACCGCACGCAGCATTCTTGTGCAGCTCCCATCTAGCTTATTCTCGAGGCGCTTCGTTAGGGTTCAGGCGGTGCAGTCATACAGCTATACTGATATAACCACAGCCTGGAAGAATTGTCGCTTTAACTTGTCAGTGAGATCGGGTTTCCATATGACTGATAATCTATTTGTGGCCGACAACGCTTTTCCTATTCGTGTATTTATATCGCTTTCTGTGGATGAGATATTACTACCTAGGTATGTGAATTGTTCTACTGGCTTAAGGGGCTTACCGTTGAGTGTCGATATGTGTCCTTTCCTTTTTGAAACATATGAACTCAATTTTATCGGAGTTCAAATATAGGCCAATATTCTTTGCTGCCTTCTCCACACTATGCAGTAGTGACTCGGCCTGTGCCGGAGTATCTGCAAGGTCATCAGCGTAGTCTGCATCTTTGATAGTCTGTGCGGGATATCGTCTGCTTCTTGCCTTTCTTAGTGTAAGGCCTTCTTCTTTTATGGTATCTAATGATGTTCGGAGTACATAGTCTAGTCATATTATAAATATATATGGTGCTAATGTGTCTCCTTGTAGGACTCCTGCGGCGATGTCAAAGAAATCTGTGTCGCCATCAGGTGAGCGTAGTGGGTTAAAATACCTTTCATAATACCTTTTGTATAATATATATATATATATATATATATATATATATACCGGTCGGTTCACATCTATCTATCTGTATGTATGCATGTATGTCTGTCTACGCCTGTCTCTCTCTCTCTCTCTCTCTCTATCTATCTATCAAAACATGTATCTATCTATCTATCTATCTATCCAAGCCTGTTTCTATCTAAATATCTATCTATCTGTCTGTCTGTCTGTCTACTCCTGTCTCTATCTATCAAAGTCTGATTCTATCTATCTATCTATCTTCAATCTATCTATCTAAGTCTGTTTCTATCTATCAATCTATCTATCCATCTCTATCAATCTGAGTCGGTTCATATTAATATATCAGAGAGAGTTCATATCTATTTATCGATCGATCTATCTACCCCAGTCGAGTCGCTTCATGTCTATCTATCTATGTATGTATCTATCTAAGCCTTCCCCCTCTCTCTCTCTATATATATTATATATATATATATATATATATATATATATATATAATATATATATATATATATATATATATATATATATATATATATGTGTGTGTGTGTGTGTTCCTATGTATACTAGCTGAAATATCTTACTTGTTAAAAAAAGTAAGATATATGCACTGATAAATTGAAAAGGTACTGCTATCTTTCTTACATAATATTTTTCTGTGTGGCATGTCCTTTTTCTTCCTTTCTTTCTTTCTAATAAAGACGGAATGGTCCATTATTTAGCTAAGATGACGACATTCATTTGGACGTCTCATTCTTAACCAGATGGTGTTGTAAGATGATAACGGTCGTGTTTTGTAGGAACACCATTATTAATATATAGATTTTCAATTTAAGCAAGTTTTTCACAACCATTTTTAACTGTGTGATAGCAAGTCTCCAGATACCCTGAATACACTGATTGTATCCCCTGCAGAGGAATGCCCCGTCCTCCAAAAAGGGGTGTCCTGGGTATGGCATTAAATTGCACCTAATGGTGAGGGTCCAGCTCCGGAGATCTCGGGAATGTGAGGTTCTTCTTCATTCTTATTACTCACAAACAAATGAGCATTATGAGTTTGCCGTAGCATCAAATTTTAAAGATGTCCTTGACGTCAACACAACATCAATCTACAGTGCAACGATTCATGTGCAAAATTGAACGAACGCGCAGACAGTACAATTGCGACCAGTGGAACGGAAATAGTCGTCTATGAAAAGGATGCAAAAGGCAGAATTCTTACTGATGTGGCGATCCCAAATGATGCAGAACTCTTTTAAAAAAAAACAAAAACAAACGCGATAAACGGTATCTGAGGAATCAGCTATCAATAGAACTCTCGGTACTCCATAGAAGAGATTTAACGAACACTCGATGAAGATTATAAACAAAACATACTTATATAAAACGGTAACAAAGCATCACAGAACGATCCATTCATTTCACACAGAGATTCGTTCAATACATTTTTATAATAATAGGTTTTCGGATTAGATATTACACAGTTCTCTCCCCTGTTTTTGTTTTTTTTTTGCCTACGTCATCTTTTCATCTCCTTTTGTTTACAAAATGGCGTTCTTAAATCACTTTCTTTAATATATTTCTGTCTTCCTTTTTATGAATCTCAATTTGTTTTCTTGCAATTGAACTATTTTTATTCTATTTCCTTTACTTATCCCATTTCTGTCCTTGGCTTTCTTTTTTTGCATTATTTGGATTATTCGGACTATTGTACTCATCTTATTTGTTATCGGTACAACGTTTCGGCCGATGTGATCTCCGACCTTCTTCTGTATTTCTTGTCGGACTCAGGAGCCTTCTTGAACTCGGGAACCGTCTTTTCGTACTCGGTAAAATTCTTGTCGTAATCGGGAGCAATCACAGAACTTTGAACCAACCCTTTTACGACAAAAAGGTTCCCGAGTTTGAAAAAGAAGTTTCCCGAGTTTAAGACGGCTCTTTAGTTCGACAAGAAATACCAGAAGAAGGCCGCAGGGCACATAGGTCGAAACGTTCTTTAGATAACAAATAAGATCAGGACAATAGTGTCCCACATCCGAGAAGGACAATAGTCAGAATAATCCAAATAAAACAAATTATCAAGCCTTATCTAAAAATTCATAGAAATACTTTTCTTTCTATTTTACTGTTTGTTCTCAATTTTATTTATTCATTGATTAATTTTAACGGCATGCCAAACTGTCTTGATCATTTTATACAAAAAGGGTACGGAATTGTGTACATTGTACATTTATATATACAACTGTTGTGTAGTTTATCAAGTTTCCTGCACACGGTTATATATATATATATATATATATAATATATATATATATATATATATATATATTATATTATTATTTATATTTTTGCTTGAAGGCAATTACAATGCATATATCGCATAACATTCGATAATTATAGAAGATAATAATGACAAGTGAATTTCGGTAAAGAATTATTCTGTGTGTAGAACATCGTACAGACTGTTTCAACTTTATTGAGTCTCATCAGTGATGTATACTAACGATTTCCCTCCGACAGAAATCGAAACCGGGACTTCAGCAGAATAGTCAGAAACCATACTGCTTCGACCACGATACAGCACGGGAAAATCCTTGCGAAATTAACCTTTCAATGATAATGATAGGTCTCTACCATATGAGGTAATATATAACATCCAAAAATATATATATATATATATATATATATGTGTTGTGTTGTGTGTGTGTGGTGTGCTGTAGCATTTTTATTTATGCAATAAAAATATTAAAAAGTTGGCCAGAAAACTTGAAAAAAATCCCAAATGGAATTGTTAAACAGATGTGTCTTTTGTTTAATTCAACATGCATAAATATCAATTATATATATATATATATATATATATATATATATATATATATATATATATATATGGGGTGTTTGAATAAAGTCTTTAAAAATTGGCGGAGGGGCCTATTGTCACTTTCAGCAGACGGTGATGGTGCCTATTCCCTTTCGCAAGTGCTATACTAGCGAGGTTGTCTTTCCTGAGATGGAGCGCCACACTTTCCATCAGTTCTCTCCACTTTATCGAACAGATAATTACCCCTCACAATTGACAGGAACCGATATCGAACCAGGAACCTATAGATATTTAGGAGTGCTCTATCGACTGTGCTAAACCGGCCTCGGCCCATATATATATATATATATATATATAAGTAAAGAAATAACAAAAAGACTTAGAGATTTAGCTTATAGTCTATTTCAGGGGGCTTAGACAAAGTGTCTAATTCTCCCGACTCATCAGATGCGAATGATTTTTATTACTTTAAAGCTTGTTTTATTTATTTCTTTAAGTCTTATATATTTTTTACTCTGTGACTCTAACATTAAGAGCACACATTGAGCTCTCAAACTGCGACAGGTTTTTTAAAAATAAAACTCTTGTGTCGTAAGGAAGATTTCTTCTCTGGACTTTTGGATTATATATATATATATATATATATATATATATATTGTATTTTGGATGTTCAAGTCTTCTTGTTAGCGCACTTGTAAAACAACAAGAAGAATTGAACGTCTACACTTAAAATCTTATAAAGAATAAATATTTTGTGGTCTTCAAAAAAACCTGCTCATATATATATTCCTCTTACACATATATATATATATATATATATATATATATATATTAATTTAATACGAATATGTTTCCATGAGCAAATCCTTCAAATTTTTCAATTCTGTCTAAAAATAAAGAAATAATAAGGAATGTCAGTAGTAGCCTCATATACGAACATAACAAGGATTTACTTACAATAGCCCACTTACGCTACCTTTACTCCACGAGTTATATGCATAGATATAACTGTTTTCTGATTAAAATGTCAGCTTACAAAAAAATTAAAAAATTAAAAAAATGAATTAACGCTAATGATCATCGAATCGATTTTAATTTTACTTGTGGCTTCATCAAAATCAACTATTCAACGACAACTTTAGAATTTACTCCCCACAGACTTTACCACTACTCTACCAGTTATAAGCATAGATATAAACGTTTTCTGATTAAATAATTTAAAACATCAGCATACCAAACCAAACGCTGATAGTTATAAAATAATGATTGAATTTTAATTGCAAGTTCATCTAAACACAGTATATATACTTTAGGATTTACTCACCACAGACTTTACCTCTACTCTACAAGTTATATGCATAGATATAAACGTTTTCGTATTAAAAATCTTAAAATATCAGCATACAAAAAAAAAAAGAAAAAAAAGACGCTGATGGTTATAAAATAATTGAATTTTAGTTGTGGCTTCATCAAAACCTGCTATACGACGACAACTTTAAGATTTTCTACCCACCGACTTTACCTTTACTCTACAAATTATATGCATTGATATAAACGTTTCGTATTAAATAACTTAAAACATCAGTATACAAAAAATGCTGGTTTTATAAAATAATGTTTGAATTTTAATTGTACCTTCATACAAACCCAGTATATATACTTTCGGATTTTCTACCCACCGACTTTACCCTTACTCTGCAAGTTATATGCATTGATATAAACGTTTTCGTATTAAATAACTTAAAAATCAGTATACAAAAAATGCTGGTGTTTATAAAATAATGTTTGGATTTTAATTGTACCTTCATACAAACCCAGTATATATACTTTCGGATTTTCTACCCACCGACTTGACCTTTACTCTACAAGTTATATGCATTAAAAGTAGTCATTTTCTGCCTAAATAACTTTCAAATATATAAGCCGACAGGGGAAAAACAACATTGATAATTACCAGGTGTTTTGCCGGATAAAACTAATATCCTAAAGCTGATTTTGTCAAAGAACAAAAAATAAAAAGATATAAAAAAAATTCTAGCAGAGTTTTGGAAGAATTTCTTCTTGAGGCGGCACCTTTTATGGCAGGAATATTAAAATGATAATTTGGAATCGCACTTTTAGAAATAATGGTAACACTAATAATAATGGAAAAAAATAAAATTGAAATATATAAATTAAAAATGTCTAATTCATCAAGTATTGTGTATTAAGACGTCAGACTTTCATTAATACAAGTGTGAGTAAAGATGAGAGACCAATTACAAAAAGATTACTATCTTGAATAATGACGATATCAATTAATGATATATAATTGAAATTTGTAATATATCTATCAACCATATTCTCTATCTATCTATCTATCTATCTATCTATATATATATATATATATATATATATATATATATATATATATATATCTGAGACAAAAGATCCGTTGAACAGGAACAACAGTCATTTGATAAAAGGTATCTAACGAACCCGAAAATTTATTATAAAAAATAATAATAAAAATAAGTGAATCCAATACTCCATAACATCGATTTCATTCATTTATTTTTAGATGCTTCGTAATAACGCCCAACTTAAAAAACATATATATATATATAATATATATATATATTATATATATTATATATATATATATCACCAGAATAATGACGGTATCAAAATTAATGATATATAATTGAAATTTGTAATATATCTATCAATCATATTCTCATCTATCTATCTATCTATCTATATATATATATATATATATATTATGGACTCTCTCGTCGATTTTCGACGCATGAGTGTTCACACACCTAATGAACACCCACACAGTGATTTGTTTATAGTGGTGAAGGCTTGTGTTGGACCATCCACACTTTTTGGCACAGTCGATTGGAAAGAATTGGTGCATCAAGGGTTGCCACAAACCCAATCAACGACCGACCTCAGGAATTTTGAATTCAGATTTATCCCTCTCCTAGACTGGTTACCTACCCAACGCTGAAGAGCCCAGTCTGTCCTACTATTTAACCCAAAGCTGGAGGGAGAATATATGGATTCATACTTTTCCCAAGGGTATTAGCGCTATGTGAAATGCCAACAGCCTCGTCTAGGAATTGAACTCTAATCTCTCTCTCTCTCTATATATATATATATATATATATATATATAGAGAGAGAGAGAGAAGAGAGAGAGAGAGAGTACCTACTTAATATATATATATATATATATATATGACAAGGGTATATATATATATATTATATATATATATATATATATATATATATATATATATAAGTAGTACCACTCATCATCATCATCATCATCATGTCGCGCAAGCAGCATGGATATCCATGACAATCTCTCGCCAACCTTCCCTATCATTAATTGTCCCAGGGAGGTCCTCTACGCAGCATCCAGCATCTTCGCATAGTTGGTCAATTACAAAAAGATTACTATCTTACGTTTTATCATGATTAATGACGATATCAATTAATGATATATAATTGAAGTTTGTAATATATCTACTAATCATATTCTCATCTATCTATCTATCTATCTATATATATATATATATAAATAAGGGTTTTATAGTTTGCTTGAAGCATTGTACGTATGTGTTTAAAATAGAAATTAGAAGGCAATTGGCAATGCAATGGAATAGGTGATGAAAATGATGTTTAATTACATATTTCCTAAATATTTTCGGGATAAAATCTCATTTTCAAAGGTTTTGGAGGTACTTGTGTACCTTTGAAAATGGGATTTTATCCCGAAAATATTTAGAAAACAGGTAAATAAACATCATTTTCATCACCTATTCCATTGCATCGTCAATTGCCTTCTAATTTCTATTTTAAACACACACACACACACACACACATATATATTATATATATATACGTATATATATATGATATATATATATATATATATATTAATATATATATATATATGTAATTATATAGATGACAGAGTATATATATATATATATATATATATATATATCACTCTAATAATATCTATCTATTATCTCACAGTAATATCATATCTACATATTAACCAACCCCTCTGCAAATGTATGATCCGACACAAGGTCAATTTCTTAAGCAGAGTTTAAAAGATTTGAACACTTCCAACTGTTTGCCCAACCAAGGTTAAGGAGACCAGTCTGCCGTAATATTTACCCATAGCTAGAGGGAGAATTATTGGATAAATACCTTTACCAAAGTTATTAACGTTAAATGCAAACAAGTCACCGAGTCCATTTCCTATGACGAGATTTCATTGGTTTCGTACCGTTCCCAAGGGTATTAATACAACTTGAAACGCAAATAGCCGTTTCCAGGATTTGAACTCGTCTAGCCGATGGTTTGGTTTGTTTTGTTTTACGGCATATCAACCTCAGTGGGTCATTTAATGCCGATAAAGTTTTGAAATAAATCAATTCTTAATGGATAATACAATTTTTTTATGAATACAAATTTCTATTTAACCCATAGATGGGGTCCTAACATGTACTACCACTCCGGGCCAGAGTGGACCAGGGAGCAATGGTGATGAAGGGGTGCTCCACATTCCCCAAACCTCCAGAACTGGAACCTCACCATCGGATAGAGTTTAACGTCATTCACAGGACATGTAGACCCGCAGCCACCACCTTCTAGCACCCATATGATAAAAGGGGTTGGGGCTTGCCATAAGGGCAATAGGGTTGGGAAAATCATATAGGTGCTAGGGCTTGATGTGATCAGTCGATTGATCGGAGTGGGCCTCTCCGACCGCCCGTCTAGCCCAAGATAGGGCCAAAGTGGAGTATTGCATGTTATGAACTGCTCATCCACCTGGGCTCTATCCTTAAGCATCACGGGTCGCCACCCACAGCCAACAGGTGGCCCCATTGGGGGAGTTTTACCCCTCTGCAGAGGTGCAGTCGGTACATTCTAACGCCCCACCGACAGGGCGGTCGTCTAGCCGAGTCCATTTTCTACGATGGTAATCATCACACTACATGACTTCACAAAGGCACCCAGTGTCTTCGCAAATACTTATATAATCCAATGGCCAGCGTTAAGAGCTCGTTAAGTATTACCTATCATCTTAATATCGTTTGTTTGGGTGATTAACGTGAATAAACGAGAATAAACGTGAACAAACGAGAATAAACGAGAATTGCTCTTATCGGACTGCAATCAGACATAAGTATCAAAACTGAGGTCTGATTGGACCGCAAGAGGCAGAGCAGGTGGACAGGGCCAAAAATAAAGGCATCTGTGTTAGGGGCGGGGGGAGAGCTCAATAATCACCGACCTCGTGCGCATGCGTTAATTTCAGTTAAAGGAGAAACGTTAATTTTCAGAAATGTTGGATCCACCCATCTGCTTATTGAATTTGTCAGTTTAAAATACGGACGTTGGGGTGGAGAGCTCGGGGGGGGGGGGTCTGCACCGAACCGACGCCGCTCAACTTTCGCGTAAGGTTTTCGAAAAATGCGCCGTAAGTAGTCTGGCGCCGTCTGGTTGAGGGTGTGGGGAGCGTTCAGACTGTGTGTTGCTCTATTCGTTTTGGGCCTGAATCGAAGAAGACTCGGTGTCGGTGATCGGATGTCAAGAATTGGCCATTTTCCTCGTACGCTAAGTCGGAAATGTTTTATTGAAGTTTTACTGTTAATGGAAGGGCGTTGATTTCTCGGCAAGCATCGCTGGTTTTCTTTCCCCCAATCAGCGAGCGGAATCCGAATTCAATGAATTGATTTTTCGACGTTTGATCTTCCGATTCTATGCGTCCATGTGTTTGGAGTTCAAGCCGTGGCAAATGTACTTAGGCATGAAGTGTATTTGCGAGCTGGAAAACAAAATGATTATGATGATGTGGTTGGGGAGGGGGGGGGGAGAAATGCTGATTTCTGAAAAGAAGAAGAAGATGAAGAAGAAACAACACAACAAGAAAAACAAGAAGAGATGAGACAAAAGTATAGTACAAGAAACAAAAACAAGAAAAACAAAAAGAAGTAGAAGAAAAAAGGAAACAAGAAGAGAAAAAAGGAAACAAGAAAGAAGAAGAAGAAACAAAAAAAAAGAAGAAGAAAAGAACAAAAAGAAGAAGAGAAGAGAAAACAAAGAAGTAGACAGAACTAGAAGAAGAAAGAACAAGAACAAGAAAAGAAGAACAAGAAAACAAAAAAATAGAGAAGAAGAAGAAGAAGAAGAAGAAGAAGAAGAAGAAGAAGAAGAAGAAGAAAACAAGAAAACAAAAGAAGAAGAAGAACTGTGAAGAAGAAGAAGAAGACTGTGAAGACTGTGAAACTGTGAAGAGAAGAAGAGAAGAAGAAGAAGAAGAAAAGAAGAAGAAGAAGAAGAAGAAGCTGGGGAAATGATGAACAAACGAAAAAAACTGCGAGAATTCGGAGAAAGCAGAAATAACAACAATGATAACAATGAGCAGAATATCTCAGTCATAGTATAACATTCACCTAGGATTTCCAAGTTCCAGGTTCGATACCCCCTCTCCGCCAACTCAGCGAATCAGTGGCACAGCTTGGTTGTTTGATTTGCTTGATTTCCAGAATCACCTTTCTCAGATCTTTTAACTCAGTGCATGAGTAGCACAACATGGTTTATTTAATTTTGGTTTTACAGCATATCAACCGTTTTATGTCACTTATTGCCGAATCAAGGCATTTTGATAAAATACCTGAAGAAGGCCAGAGAGCACATCGGTCAAATCGTTGTACAAATCTTATTATAATGGAGATTGTGTGTTTTTCTGTCTGTAACCGAAACTATATTACTATTCAAGTCACAATTCCCTTTGTTATTTACATCACATTCTCCAGGATTTTACTTATATTTAAACCTCAATTATTAATAAAATTGTTTTACATTACTTACACTGTTGACCATATCT
>CM042160.1:388635-411711 GCA_023376005.1 Doryteuthis pealeii
AACCGAATTCACTTACGTTTTCATTTGGGATCGAAGCGAAGATGTGTTCTAGTGTATCGTATATTCACTCGATTTATCCATTCTTTCTGCACATTCCTTTATCTTATATGAAAGTTATATGAAATGATTTAGTCAGCCACAAGGTTACAGAATTAGCAAACCCAATGAGGATTGAGAACATTAAAGAAGCAATTTCGAAATCTATGTGACTTACCATATATGTAATCCCAAATTCATTTTCTTTCTTTTTTCTTAGGCTTTATATATGTATGTATGTATGTATGTATCTATTTATCTATCCCAGTCACTACGTTTTTCATTATCTATCTATCCCAGTCTGTTAATCTATCTATCTATCTATCTGATTCAATTAATATTAATATCTATCTATCTATCTATCTCAGTTAATGTCTATTCATCTATCTCAGTCAGGTAATATATATATATATATATATATATATATATATATATATCTTTCTTTTTTCTTAAGCTGTATCTATCTATCTATCTATCTATTTATCTATCCCAGTCACTACGCTTTTCATTATCTATCTATCCCAGTCTGTTAATCAATCAATCAATCTATCTACCTACCTACCTACCTATCTATCTATCTCAGTTAATGTCTATACATCTATCTCAGTCAGGTAATATCTATCTATCTATCTTTCTTTTTTCTTAAGCTGTACCTACCTATCTATTTTTCTATCTATCTATGTATCTATCTTTTTTTCTATCTATCTATGTTTATATCTATCTATGTATCTATCTATTTATCTATCCCAGTCACTACGTTTTTCAGTATCTAACTATCCCAGTCTGTTAATAACTCTATCTATATATCTACATATCTATCTATTTATCTGCCAGAGTCAATTAATATCTATCTATCTATCTCAGTTAATGTATATCCATCTATCTCAGTCAGGTAATATCTATCTATCTATCTTTCTTTTTTCTTAAGCTATACCTATCTATCTATCTATGTATCTATCTATCTACTTATCTATCTATTTATCTATCCCAGTCAGTGCATTTTTCATTATCTATCTATCCCAGTCTGTTAATCTATCTATCTATCTATCTATCTCAGTCAGGTAATATCTATCTATCTATCTATCTCAGTCAGGTAATATCTATCTATCTATCTATCTATCTCAGTTAATGTCTACCCATCTATCTCACTCTGGTAATATCTATCTATCTATCTATTTATCTATCTATCTATCTGTCACAATCTGTACTTTTAATTATCTATCTCAGTCTGTTTATCTATTTATCTATCTATGTATCTGAGTCAATTTCTATCTATCTCAGTTAATATGTATCCATCTATATCATCCAGTCAATATCTATCTATTTATTTATCTATCTATCTATCGATCACTGTCAATTAATATCTATCTATCTATCTCTCTATATATATCCATGAATATTTTCCTTCCCAATAAACTTTTATTTCGTCATTCTACCAATATATTTTTTCTTTCTTTCTTTCTATCTTTCTTCCTATATTTCTCCCCTCTTCCCTTCCTATCATTTTTCCTTCCGCTTTCGACTTCTTTCTTTCTTTCTTTCTTTCATTTTTTCTTTCTTTCTGTCATCGTTTCATTTTTTTTTTTCATTTTTTTACACTCTTTCATTTCCATCGATCAGTTCTTCATTTTTCATTTCATTCAAAATTCCTTCCTTGCTCACCATTCTTTTTCTTTTGTTTTATTGTTCGTCTCGCCTTATTTATTTCTTTTCAAAGATTCCATTTTTCTTCAGCGTTTCAAAACAGATTACAAAAGAATAATCCTATTTATTCTGCGTCATCCAATTTTAGTTATTGGCGGCCATTTTGCACTTGTCTCATTTCGCATTTCTCTTTTCTTCATTCTCGCGCGATCTGCTTCCTTGAGATTGAGAAACTCTCGTGAGATTCTTCATCATATTCTCTCGAAATGTTTATCATCGTCACTATAGCAACACAGGTTTTTTTTCCTTCCCGCGCTCCCACCACCAAGATGTCGTCCGCCCTGTCGGCTGCGGCGTTAGAATGCACCGGCTGCACCTCTTCAGAGGGGTAAGACTCCATCAAATGGGGCCACCTGTTGGCCGTGGGTGGCGACCCGTGATGCTTAAGGATAGAGCCCAGGTGGATGAGCAGTTCATGACATGCAATACTCCCCTCTGGCCCTATCTTGGGCTAGACGGGTGGTCGGAGAGGCCCCCTCCGATCAATCGGCTGGTCACGTTAAGCCCTAGCACCTATATGATTTTCCCAACCCTATTGCCCTTATGGCAAGCCCCAACCCCTTTTTATCATATGGGTGCTAGAAGGCGGTGACTGAGGGTCTACATGTCCTGGCAATGACGTTAAACTCTATCTGATGGTGAGGTTCTAGTTTTGGAAGTTTGGAGAATGTGGAGCTTCATCACCATTGCTCCCTGGTCCACTCTGACCCGGAGTTGTAGTACCTGTTAGGGTCCCTTCTATGGGTTAAATAGAAAAATGTATTTATAAAAAAATTGTATTATCCATTAAGAATTGATTTATTTCAAAATTTATCGGCATTAAATGACCCACTGAGGTTGATATGCCGTAAAACAAAACAAACCAAAATCCTTTACTCAGGTGTAAAACCAAAACCAAGATGTCGTTTATCGATATCTTTACAGTTTTCCCTGATTTCCGACATTAGCAAACAAAGAGAAATGTATATACTGTTATCATTTTCACTGTATTATTAGTGGAGTGCTCAATATTCTGCGTGCTGGATTCCCGGTTTCGATTTCTGTCGGAGGAAATCGTAAGTATACATCGCTGATGAGACTTGATAAAGTTGAAACAGCTGTACGATGTTCTACGCGGGGCACAATACTTGCCGAGTTCGTTTGTCATGATTATTTTCAATAATTATCAAATTTTATTCGATATACGCATTGTAATTGCCTTAAAACAAAAAAATATAAATAATAATATAATATATATATATATAATTATATTATATATATATATATATATATATATATATATATATTATATGTGTGTGTGTGTGTGGGGGGGGGGGTAATTCCATGTCAAATGATCAGGCCATGTCACCTATCCCCTTCAATTTTTCTGAAATTTTGTACATGTGTGGACTGTGTTAAAGTTACACAATGCCCAAAATTTGAGCTTCCAATTCCAAAAATTGGCGGGGTTATGTCGATTTTTAGCTCTCCAAATTTGAGTTGGTCACGAAATATGGCGACTTTTTGTAATCGGTTCTTGTCTGTAAAATGAGTTCTAGTGCTTCCCTACTCCTAATAATTGATTTATAAAACCATTTTTGCCCGAGGAATCCAAAATTGTAAATATATGTTGTGCCATAAAAGTATTGAGATTGAAGCTGAATTTACCAAGAAAGAAATGAACAATAAATGGAACGTTAATTTTTTTCAGAATACAGGGTGTTTCTAAAAGTCTTGGTAAATACAGCTTTAATATCGATACTTTAATTGACACACCTTTATATATATATATATATATATATATATATATATATTTCACTTCCATATTTTGTAAATCACGCCTACTTTGCCCAACCTTTTTATTGGGTTACCTTTTATTCATACATTGATCTCTTTTATTCATACTTCATTGATTTTTCAAACTCCTTACTTCGACGGTTTTTTTTAATTCATTCATACGTTAATTTTTAAAAACTCATTCATTGGTTGGTTCTTTATGTTCATTCATTGGTTGATGCTTTTTTTAAATCTCTTCTTTGAGTGGTTCTTTTTAGATTTGTTCATTGGTTGACTTTTTTCCTCTATTTATTGACATTTCAAATTCTTTGTATTGTAACATTATCTCTTTCAATTCCTTTTTTTTTATTCTTTTTATTGATTTGTTTTTCCAACTTTCTCTTTCGTTTGCATTATTCTTACTTTTTAAAAATTTTTTTTGTCTTATAGTTTCCTCGTTTTTTAAACACTTAAGTAATTTTTTTCTGCTTAAAAAAAGGAACAAAAAACCATCTTCTCTATCAAGGTTTCTTGTCTTTTCCTTTCTTTTCATTGCATCATGCACACTCGTTTATTATTCCATCTTCGATCTTCCTCGTTTTTTTAAATACTTAAAAAAAAATTTGCCAAAAAGTGTAAAGTTTTTAAATGCCATCCTTGGCCAGTTGAAAAGATATTAAAGTAAGTAAGTCCTGAGTTATGGAATCCTTTGGTAAGTAAATAAGTCCTATCCTGCGTATAAATCCTTTGGTAAGTGAATAAGTCCTATCCTGCGTATAAGTCCTGAGTTATGGAATCCTTTGGTAAGTGAATAAGTCCTACCCTGCGTATAAGTCTGAGTTATGGAATCCTTTGGTAAGTGAATAAGTCCTATCCTGCGTATAAGTCCTGAGTTATGGAATCCTTTGGTAAGTGAATAAGTCCTACCCTGCGTATAAGTCCTGAGTTATGGAATCCTTTGCTAAGTGAATAAGTCCTATCCTGCGTATAAGTCCTGAGTTATGGAATCCTTTTGGTAAGTGAATAAGTCCTATCCTGCGTTAAGTCCTGAAGTTATGGAATCCTTTGGTAAGTGAATAAGTCCTATCCTGCGTATAAGTCCTGAGTTATGGAATCCTTTGGTAAGCGTATAAGTCCCATCCTGCGTATAAATCATATCCAGCGTATTGTTAAAGGTCCAGTGATTTAATCATATGTCCGTCGTCCACAAAGCAGTTGTGAGTAGTTATGGTCAGTACAGCCGGTATAAGTATTATATCAGCAGCAGAGTACTGCCAGCGATTGGCCAAGAGTATGATCACATGGTTATCGCCGAGTCTATAAATAGGAGCGGGTATATAGCACGCACCTTATATACAAAATTTCTCAACAAAAAGAAAAGAAAAAAACATCAATTGTTATATAGTGTCTTTCTTCGCTACTCGAAATCGTGTAAGTAGTCGTTGCGGGTATGTATGGTCACGTAGCGAAGTATGTAGTAGTCAGCTACTACCGACTACTTGATTTCAATAAACAACAGCTACGTATGTACAAAGAGAGGACTCTTTATTTTCTTCGGTATGTGGGTGGTAAAGGCACAGAGCCTCACAATGAAAATGCCGGTGGCTGGCGAAGAGAGCAGTGTTCACAATGAGTGCCCGAGGGGTGTTTGCTGACGGGAGACGTGAAGTGTCCTTTTTGGCTGCTGGCTGGCGTCTCTGGCTGTCGGCTCGACCTCTGGCTTTTGTATTGACGACACGCATACGCATCTTTATCTTTTGATCTGATAACGGACGTTTGTTATATATTTCTTTAACTTCTCCCTGATTCCTTGACCGGAAAGCCTCGCTTTCGTTTTCCCCTTTTTTTTAATGTATATTTTTATAAATCTCTTTGTCTTTTTGCCGGAAGCTTCGTTTTCTGGCTGAGGACAATACAACACAATTCCTTCTCAAGGTTTCTTGTCTTTTTTATTCCTATGTGATCGAAAGATTTCCCCTTGGTTTCAAATATCCGATGTATTTTCAACCTTTTTGTATCCATTTTTTCTTCATATACTGATCTTAAAACAACCATTTTATTATTCCTTTATGAAAATGTTTGGTGTGATGCAGTGGGACCATCGATGACAATCATTTTCTGTTGTTGTTGTTGTTGTTGTTGTAGTAATAAATAATGAGATCTCAACAAGAATTCGCTGCAGCTGATATCGAGCAGGATTAGGGAGATGATGTAGGGAAGGAAACAAAAGATACGGTAGACAAAGATTCGTTGGTGAAATGCCAGAGCCTGAAAACTGAAGATCTTTTCATGCCAATTGACCATACCTCTTGCGACACCGGATCTATGGAAATATATCAATTGTTTATTTTTATACATGTTTCAATGTTGTTTTTTTTTTCTTACTTTCTTTTTTTAAAATTATTTGTCTTTTTCTTTTCTTACTTTCCGAAAATCCTTGTAATTCTTTTTTTCTTTCTTTTCTCGATCATGTCTTCTCTTTTCTTACATTATTCTTTTTGTTTTACTTCTTTCTTTCTTTCTTTCTTTTTTTTTCTTTCTTTCTTATCGAAAAGTATTTTTATTTCTTTTTCCTTTCTTTCCAAAAATCTTTGTAATTCTTTTTTCTCTTTCCACGTTTATTTTTGCCTGTTCTTTTTACATGTTTTGTTTTGTTTTCTTTTTGAACATCATTCTTTCTCTTTTTCTTTTTTTCTTTCCAAACAATTTTTTTCTATTTTCTTTCCTTCCGAAAATCAAAAAAAAAATTATTTCTTCACTTTATTCTTCTCTTTCTTTTACTCCATTCTTTCTTTCTTTCTTTCTTCTGAATTTTTGTACATTGTTCTTTTTCTTTTACTTCTGTCTTTATTTCTTTCTTTTTCTTTCTTTCTTTTTTCTTTCTTTTTTTCCTTCCTTCTTTACTCACTTCTTTTCTTTCCAAAAATTATTTTTCTTTCTTTCTTGCTTTCTTTCTTTTTTTCTTATCGAAAATAATTTTTTTTCCTTTCTTTCCGAAAATCTTTGTAATTCTTTCTTTCTTTCCACGTTTATTTTTTCCAGTTCTTTTTACGTGTTTTGTTTTCTTTTCTTTTTGAACATCATTCTTTCTCTTTTTCTTTTTTTCTTTCCAAACAATTTTTTTCTATTTTCTTTCCTTCCGAAAATCAAAAAAAAAATTATTTCTTCACTTTATTCTTCTCTTTCTTTTGCTCCATTCTTTCTTTCTTTCTTTCTTCCTTCTTTCATTCCGAAAATCTTCGTACTTCTTTCTTTCTTTCCTCACTTATTTTAGCTCGTTCTTTTTACCCATTTTGTTTTTCTATTCATTTCCTTCCTTTTTTTCTGAAAATGATTTTTCTTTCTTTCCTTCCGAAAATGACTTTTAATTTATTTTTTCTCGTTCTTTTGCGTATTTTCTTTTCTTATTTCCTTTTACTTCTTTCTTTATTTTTCTTTTCATAATTTAAAAAAAAATGCTTTCTTTCTTCACTTATTTCTTCTGAATTTTTGTACATTGTTATTTTTCTTTTACTTCCGTCTTTATTTCTTTCTTTTTTCTTTCCTTTTTCTTTTTTTTCCTTCCTTCCTTACTCACTTCTTTTCTTTCCGAAAAAATTTTTCTTTCTTTTTTTTCTTTCTTCTTTCTTTTTTTCTTATCGAAAATAATTTTTTTTCTTCTTTCTTTCCGAAAATCTTTGTAATTCTTCTTTCTTTAGTCGCTTATTTTTGCCAGTTCTTTTTACGTGTTTTGTTTTGTTTTCTTTTTAAACATTATTCTTTCTCTTTTCTTTTTTCTTTCCAAACAATTTTTTTCTTTTTTACTTTCTTTTCCGAAAAAAAAATTATTTCTTCCACTTTATTCTTCTAATTCTTTTGCTCCATTCTTTCTTTTTCTTTCTTTCTTTCTTTCTTACCGACTTTTTCTTTTTTTCTTCTTTAGTTTTTGCCCAACGTACTCATCCTGCAATTCTCTTTCTTTCATTCTTTCTTTTTTCTTTCTTTCTTTCTTGAATAAATTCCAATTCCATTTTTATATATTCCCCCTCTTTTAATCCTCTTCTTTCTTTCTTTCTTTCTAACCGACTTTTTCTTTTTTCTCTTTAGTTTTTGCCCAACGTAATCCTCCTTCAATTCTTTCCTTCATTCTTTCTTTTTTTCTTTCTTTCTGTCTTTCTTCCTTACTGACTTTTTCTTTTTCTCCTTTAGTTTTTGCCCAACCTACTCATCTGCAATTATTTCTTTCTTTCTTTCATTCTTTCTTTTTTTTTTCTTTCTTTCTTAAACAAATTCCATTTCCATATTTATATATCCCCCCCTCTTTTAAAATCCTCTTTTTGTTTTGTTTTCAACGCTCCGATGAAACCATCCATTCAACTGTATCACTCGTAAAGCACGCAGATCTGCACCTTTATTTTCAATAAACACGAATTAGCAATTGGACTGACCTAGATGCAAGCCCATAAATAACCGATGCAAAACGATTACACACGGTTAAGGACACACGTAGCCACTCATGTAGACGAACACTCAGAAGAATCTGCACGCACTGACAGAAAAAAAAACCGCTTGCTTAGCTTAAATACGCATCTTTCTAATGCAGCCTTTCCCATCAACATAGAATAAAATCCACACGTCAGAATTCTCTGACAATATCACAAAAGGATGTAATCTTTGAAAAAATAATACCTAATGATATTCGTTGGGATTTTATAATTTTCCATTAGAAAAAATAAAAAATCTGGTTTTTTAATATATATATATATATATATATATATATATATATATATATACATTACCAACCCCTCCGCACGAGCAGGATGTGACACAAGGTCAATTTCTTAAGCGGAGTTTTAACAGGTTTGAATTCAGAGTTTTCCATCTCCTAGACCGTTGCTTAACCAAGGTTAAAGAGCCCAGTCTGACCCTACTATTTACCCATAGTTGGAGGAGAGTAGAATTCATACCTTTCCCAAGGGTGTTAGCGCTAAGTGAAATGTAATTACCACGTCCAGGATTTGAACTCGGGTCGGCGAGTCCATTTTCTATAACTTTAACCATTACACCACGCGCTTCCTCGCTTCCTGGTTTAATATAAAGTCCAGTTTTGCTCATCTTTCTAGGAACCACAAGGTTCCATGTTCGATACCGGCCCTCGCTTACTCAGCGCATGAGTAGCAGAGCTTGGTGAGCTGATGTAGATGTGGCGCATCATCCCAGATGCAAAAATAATCTTCCTGGTTCAGTGATTGTGTAAAGGGCATGGACTTCCTGGCTGTCCGGCTGATACCTAAAATACGTCACTACTTTACTTAGTAATATCGGTTTAGAAAAATCTAGTAAAGAAAAATAACAATAGACGTTTACTTATTTTTGGCAGACATTGTAAAAGTTTATTTCTAAGGCGTATAATTTGAATTTTGATTATGCCTAGAAAGCAAGCCTCGTTTCTTGGAAATTTTGTTTATTTTTTAATGTCTGGAGAAAGAAAGTCCAGGTTTGCTGATTTAATAAATTCATATCTACAATTCTATGCGGAGGCGTGTGGTGTAATGATTACCTTTAATCGAAACACACGTTTGATACGAGTTCTAATCCTGGACGAGGCTGTATGCATGTCACTTATTGCTGTAACAATCTTCCATCCTTTAAGCCTTCAAGCAAGGGTGCTTGTCCAGTGAATTGGATCCTTGTGTAATCCTCTGATAATGAATCCTTTGTTCTTGTGTAAGAGTTCTGAGTTTGTAATTCCCTCCACAAATGAGAGCTAGTATCAGTGTTTTAAGTAGTGTATCGCCCATGCAGTATTAACTTAACTCCTGAAAGACCCCGACGTAAGCAGTGACGTAGTTTCAGTTCAGACAAATAGAGACTGAATCCCTGTTATTAAAAGAAGATGGTGTAAAAAGAAGGCTATTTTCAGGGAATAAGGAAAGAATTACAAAATATCAAATGTTTTTTTTTATTATGGATAGCTATTTAACTATGAAATTCAAATTATATCTTTCACTCTTTTTCTAGATAGAAGCACCAATATCATTATGGACAACGCTGATAACTATGATGTTAATTAGAATCATTTCAATCCTATCCTAAATAGAAGCACCAATATCAATTATGGAACAGCTGTTACTATGAAATGTTAATTAGAATCTTTATCTTCTTAGATAGAAGCATCCATCATTATGGACAACTATTAACTAGAAATGCTAATTAGAACCTTTCACTCTTTCCTAAATAGAAGCACCAATATCATTATGGACAGCTGTTAACTATGAAATTCTAATTAGAATCCTTCTCTTCTTAAATAGAAGCATTAGTATCATCATGGACAGTTGTTAGACGTTTTTAAATAATAGCAGAATATTATTTTTATTGGAACAATAAGAGTTATCAATAATATTTATATTTTCCACTTAGAGAAAAAATTCATGGGCGACTTTTTTTTTTTAAAGTCGAGCTAACTAAAACCCAGATAAATCTTTTGAAATCTGAGATGATCAGTATTTCTTTCTACTTAAAAGGTGAATTGGTTAAACGCCCCAACCCAGCAGAAATAAAAATAAATAAACAAATAAACGAAAGATAATAATAATAAAAAAGCCAACGAAACCCATTTAAGTTAAAAATCAGAATCTTTTGAAGATTCTTTCCCAAGATCACAAATTCGCGTGACTGGCCCGGCAAAATTTTACCCCCTAATTTCTGAAAGTTTTTCCTTCTTTTCAGAAATCGGTCGGGCGGTACAGAGTACATGATCGATACTTTTGTAAATTAACTAATACTAGCAAGAAATTCTCGCCATCCGCCGGGTAAGTATTCATGTTTTTAAATGTAATGAAATCTATTAAATTAGAAAGACTAACAAAATCAAATAAGAACGCATATAAAAATATTACACTTATTTGTGATTATATTCTTTATGGTTTCTATAATAAAATCATTTATAGTATTGACTTTTAATACGTTGGAGAATAAATTGATGTTAATGAAATCTATTAAATTAGAAAGACTAAACAAAGTCAACATAAGAAATGCATATAAGAGAAAGCTCACCTATTTTAATGATTACTAGCATATATATGCACCTCCGGTGCTAGTATTTAAGTTTAAATATGATAACATATTAAATAGAAAGGCTGATGAAAACTGAATAAGAATACAGATGAAAAGATTTTTGAACAGGGGGTATGTATTGAAAAATGCAAACCACTTTGGAAAACTAACTCCTTCCATCATTTTTACATTACTCCCGTCCTGTCTTTCGTTAAACTTTTCCTAAATTTACTATTTAGTTAAGATCGAGGTAAAGAAAATATTAGCAAGTTATTCTTCTGTGTTAATGGATTTCTTTAAAGATTTATTCCTGGGATTGTTTTGGCGTGCTATTAAATAAGGATAAACCAAATAATAGAAATCAAAATACTAAGCACAATATTTATTAATAATATTTTTATATTATCATTATATGTCTATTATATAGCCACTATTCAATCTGAATCCATATGTGTATATTATTATATATAATAATTGTCTGTTATAGTTATGTAGAATAGGCTTAATCAGTCTTAATGAGTAATATTAACATATTATATATAATGGGTTATAATATATATATATTATTATATTATATTCATGGAGATTGTGTATGTTATAATACAATTAGGGTATTATTGTGTTATTATTATATAGTTTCGGTTACAGATCAGATAATATCTCATCATATCTCCCCTATTCTTTATATATATTCTATTATTTGGTTTTCTTATTCATTTATTATATTTGACTATAGTTATACTTGTCTTTATTGTTATCTGTTTGTATGATATTAATTACATTTTTATTTATAGTATTATTATTCTATTCTCATTATGTATTTTATTTATTTATATCTCTTGTCTCTTGTTTTTTGTTATTATACTTCATTTGATGTCTATATTATTCTTCATCACTTAATTATTTATCTTTCTTTTTATCTTATGTTTATATTTTATCTATATTAATCTTATTTTTGTTGTATTATATATCGTCTTACTATATTTATGTTCTTTATTATATGTGTTCTTTGTATGTTTCTTGGCTATTTATATTGTATTATATATTAGGTGTTCTGTATCTCTTTTTATGTTGTTGTGTGTTATCCTCTCTGTGTCATTATCACTTGCTTTCCTCGATATAGTGATGTTATGTGTGTTGGTTGTTTATTGCCTTCTAGTTCTGTCTTGTAGTTGCGCTTTCTCTGTTTGAGTTATTATTGTTGTATATTTGTCTCTTTGGTATCGTTTTGATCGCATGTTGGCTTTCTGTGGTTTTGGTTGTGTTCTATCTTATATAATAAATTTGTTCTCTGTGCTCGTCTATTTCATATGTGTTGTATTGTATAGGTCCATATTATATCTCTCTTTATATACTCGGTCTTCGTACCTTTCTATTTTATCTCTTCTTTTTTCTCTAGTGGGATATTCTTGTTATTGTTTGTTCTTTCTTGTGTCTTTTCCGTATTAGTTATAGTTCTGTTTCTTATTTCCCAGTATCTTAATAGTTCTGATGGTTAAGTCATTATTCAATTTATATTGTCTCATTAGTGTTGTTCGTTTTTTTCTGTTTGTGGTGACTTATGTTTTAGTCTCCCCAGCTCCTCATCTCTTTCATATCTATTTATTGTTTCTTTCATTTTTTATATTTGTATATTTAAATTATATTTGTTATTGAGATATCTCTTTATTTTCATCCTATATTGTGTTGTATAGTATTGGTGTTTTCTATCATTCTTTGGATGCTTGCTCTCAGTGATCTTTTGTGATAGTAGTATTGAGTGACGTATGATTATATCTTATCGTGTATTTTTTTGTATTTATTGTGTTATTTGGTTCTGGTTATTGTGTTATTCTTCAACTTTACCTACTTATCTTGTTGAAGTGAGTTATTGTGTTTATATTATATTGTTAGTAGATGGATCTCATTCACCGACCGATCCATCATATATCACAGTCGTTCATCGTCACTCACTACTACTTTCACCAAAAGTTCACTGGCGCTCCATGTGTGAAACCCTACTTACACCCCTATGGTGATAAAACTAGGTATATACAATTTTTTATTTACAATTAAAAATGAGAACTATGATATGAGGTGGGAGTGGAGGGGCTAAAAAACATAAAGTCCCCAACGAAAAAACAAGAAACAAAACAAAACTTGGGCCATTTTGATTGCCCCCTTTCCCTCGTCTATTAGTACTGGGATCGCCGACTGTCTTCCGGAAGACCGAAAGCAAGTCGATCAGTTCCCCTAAGAAGGGTATGGGTCGAAGGCCGGGTTATTAGGGTATTTGCCTCTCATCCCACTTATGAGTGCGTGACACAAGGACATTTTTATGTGGACCCACCAACAAACCGAAGCACAAAAACTGCGTCGATCCCGTCGGCATTCCTTCTCAAGGGGGCGCCTCAGGCGCTGGGCAATAAACCCAGCCCTACTCCTTTAAATCGAAGGGGCAAGTGTTGCCTGGGGGATAGCCCCCTGGGATCGACGCTGTTAATTTCATTAATAGACACAGGCCTCGAAAGGCCTGTGCTATTAGTGCGTTTAAAATCAACGAATGTGTCTTATGTATTACTAAGAAATAAAAGTGTACATAATATATGGTGTGGTTAATTTGCATACTGGTTTTAACAAAACCGGGTTAAATAAATTATTACTTGGTGTTTTTATCTGTAATATTATTGTTTTATTCTCAAACGTACTAAAAGCAGTTCTATGAATCATTTTATGTAGAAACCAATTAGAATCTTATTATAATGGAGATTGTGAGTTTTTCTGTCTGTAACCGAAACTATATTACTATACAAATCACAATTCCCTTTGTTATTTACATCACATTCTCCATGATTTTATTTTTTTATTTAAAACCCAATTATTAATAAAATTGTTTTACATCATTAAGACTGTTGACCATATCTACATACTAATAACATGCAATTTTATTTATATATACAACAAAATAGTGGATTACAGTGTGAATGGTAAGGCTAATTTGCATTTTGATATTAAAAATTTGATTTTAATAAATATGTGCTTAGTATTATTGATTTCTAATTATTTGGTTTTATCTTATTTAATATGAGCAAAAATCCCAGGAATAAATCTTTAAAGAAATCCATTAACAAGAAGAAATAACTGTAATATTATTCTTTACTTTCTATCTTAACTAAATAGTTAAATTAGGAAAATTTAACAAAGACAGACGGGAGTAATGTAAAATGATGGAAGAGTTAGTTTCAAAGTTGTTCTATTTTTCAATCATACCCCCTCTGTTCAAAATCTTTTCATCTGTATTCTTATTCAGTTTCATCAGCCTTTCTAATTTAATATGTTTTATCATATTAAAACTTAAATACTAGCACCCGGAGGGTGCATATATTTGCTAGTATCATTAAAATAGGTGAGATGTTTTTTATATGCATTCTTATTTGATTTTGTTAGTCTTTCTAATTTAATAGATTTCATTACATTCATTTATTCTCCAACGTATTAAAATCAATACTATAAATGATTTTATATAGAAACCAATAAGAATATAATCAAAATAAGTGTAATATTTTTATATGCGTTCTTATGTAATTTTGTTAGTCTTTCTAATTTAATAGATTTCATTACATTAAAACATGAATACATACGCCCGGCGGATGGCGAAAATTCTTGCTAGTATTAGTTAATTTACAAAAGTATCGATCATTGGTACTCTGTACCGCCCGACCGATTACTGAAAAGAAGGAAAAACTTTCAGAAATTAGGGGGTAAAATATTTGCCGGCCAGTCACGCGAATTTGTGATTGGGAGAAGATCTTCAAAAGATTCTGATTTTTAACTTAAATGGGTTTCGTTGCTTTTTGTTATTATTATCTATTCGTTTATTTGTTTATTTATTTTTTATTTCTGCTGGGTTGGGGCGTTTAACCAATTCACCTTTTAAGTAGACAGAAATACTGATCACTCTCAGATTTCAAAACATTTATCTGGGTTTTAGTTAGCTCGACTTTAAAAAAAAAAAAAGTCGTCCATGAATTTTTTCTGTAAGTGGAAAATATAAATATTATTGATAACTCTTATTGTTCCAATAAAAATAATATTCTGCTATTATTTAAAAACGTCTAACAACTGTCCATGATGATACTAATGCTTCTATTTAAGAGGTGAAGGATTCTAATTAGAATTTCATAGTTAACAGCTGTCCATGATAATATTGGTGCTTCCATTTAGGAAAGAGTAAATGATTCTAATTAGCATTTCATAGTTAACAGTTGTCCATAATGATATCGGTGCTTCTATCTAGAAGGGAGTGAAAGATTCTAATTAACATTTCATAGTTAACAGCTGTCCATAATGATATTGGTGCTTCTATTTAGGATAGCGTGAAAGATTCTAATTAACATTTCATAGTTATCAGCTGCCCATAATGATATATGTGCTTCTATTTAGAAAAGAGTGAAAGATTATAATTTGAATTTCATAGTTAATAGCTATCCATAATAAAAAAAAACATTTGATATTTTATAATTCTTTCCTTAATTCCCTGAAAATAGCCTTCTTTTGTACACCATCTTCTTTTAATAACAGGGATTCAGTCTCTATTTATCTGTAACTGAAACTACGTCACTGCTTACGTCAGAGTCATTTCAGGAATTAAGTTTAATATTGCGTGGCTGATACACTACTTAAACACTGATACTAGCACTCATTGTGGAGGGAATTACAATACTCAGAACTCTTTACCACAAGAACAAAGGATTCATTATCAGAGGATTACCAAGGATCCAATTCCACTGGACAAGCACCCTTGCTTGAAGGCTTAAAGGATGGCCCATAAGATTGTTACAGCAATAAGTGACATGCATACAGCCTCGTCCAGGATTAGAACTCGTATCAAACGTGTCAGTTTCGATTAAAGGTAATCATTACACCACACGCCTCCGCATAGAATTGTAGATATGAATTTATTAAATCAGCAAACCTGGACTTCTTTCTCCAGACATTAAAAAATAAACAAAATTTCAAGAAACGAGGCTTGCTTTCTAGGCATAATCAAAATTCAAATTATACGCCTTAGAAATACTTTTACAATGTCTGCCAAAAATAAGTAAACGTCTATTGTTATTTTTCTTTACTAGATTTTTCTAACCGATATTACTAAGTAAAGTAGTGACGTATTTTAGGTATCAGCCGGACCGCCAGGAAGTCCATGCCCTTTACACAATCACTGAACCAGGAAGATTATTTTTGCATCTGGGATGATGGCGCACATCTACATCAGCTCACCAAGCTCTGCTACTCATGCGCTGAGTAAGCGAGGGCCGGTATCGAACATGGAACCTTGTGGTTCCTAGAAAGATGAGCAAAACTGGACTTTATATTAAACCAGGAAGCGAGGAAGCGCGTGGTGTAATGGTTAAAGTTATAGAAAATGGACTCGCCGACCCGAGTTCAAATCCTGGACGTGGTAATTACATTTCACTTAGCGCTAACACCCTTGGGAAAGGTATGAATTCTACTCTCCCTCCAACTATGGGTAAATAGTAGGTCAGACTGGGCTCTTTAACCTTGGTTAAGCAACCGGTCTAGGAGATGGAAAACTCTGAATTCAAACCTGTTAAACTCCGCTTAAGAAATTGACCTTGTGTCACATCCTGCTCGTGCGGAGGGGTTGGTAAATGTATATATATATATATATATATATATATATATATATTATAATATATATATATATATTAAACCAGATTTTTATTGTTTCTAATGGAAAATTATAAAATCCCAACGAATATCATTAGGTATTATTTTTTTCAAAGATTACATCCTTTGTGATATTGTCAGAGAATTCTGACGTGTGGATTTTATTCTATGTTGATGGGAAAGGCTGCATTAGAAAGATGCGTATTTAAGCTAAGCAAGCGGTTTTTCTTCTGTCAGTGCGTGCAGATTCTTCTGAGTGTTCGTCTACATGAGTGGCTACGTGTGTCCTTAACCGTGTGTAATCGTTTTGCATCGGTTATTTATGGGCTTGCATCTAGGTCAGTCCAATTGCTAATTCGTGTTTATTGAAATAAAGGTGCAGATCTGCGTGCTTTACGAGTGATACAGTTGAATGGATTGGTTTCATCGGAGCGTTGAAAACAAAACAAAAAGAGGATTTTAAAAAGAGGGGGGGATATATAAATATGGAAATGGAATTTGTTTAAGAAAGAAAGAAAAAAAAAGAAAGAATGAAAGAAAGAAAGAAATAATTGCAGGATGAGTAGGTTGGGCAAAAACTAAAGGAGAAAAAAAGAAAAAGTCAGTAAGGAAGAAAGACAGAAAGAAAGAAAAAAGAAAGAATGAAGGAAAGAATTGAAGGAGGATTACGTTGGGCAAAAACTAAAGGAGAAAAAAAGAAAAAGTCGGTTAGAAAGAAAGAAAGAAAGAAGAGGATTTAAAAAGAGGGGGAATATATAAAATGGAATTGGAATTTATTCAAGAAAGAAAGAAAGAAAAAGAAAGAATGAAAGAAAGAAAGAATTGCAGGATGAGTACGTTGGGCAAAACTAAAGAAGAAAAAAAAAGAAAAAGTCGGTAAGAAAGAAAGACAGAAAGAAAGAAAGAATGGAGCAAAAGAATTAGAAGAATAAAGTGAAGAAATAATTTTTTTTTTCGGAAAGAAAGTAAAAAAGAAAAAAAATTGTTTGGAAAGAAAAAAAGAAAAAGAGAAAGAATAATGTTTAAAAAGAAAACAAAACAAAACACGTAAAAAAGAACTGGCAAAAATAAGCGACTAAAGAAAGAAGATTACAAGATTTTCGGAAAGAAAGGAAGAAAAAAAATTATTTTCGATAAGAAAAAAGAAAGAAAGAAAGAAAAAAAGAAAGAAAATTTTTTCGGAAAGAAAAGAAGTGAGTAAGGAAGGAAGGAAAAAAAGAAAAAGGAAAGAAAAAAAGAAATAAAGACGGAAGTAAAAGAAAATAACAATGTACAAAAATTCAGAAGAAATAAGTGAAGAAAGAAAGCATTTTTTTTTTAATTATGAAAAGAAAAATAAGAAAGAAGTAAAAGGAAATAAGAAAAGAAAATACGCAAAGAGAACGAGAAAAAATAATTAAAAGTCATTTTCGGGAAAGAAGAAAAAATCATTTTCAGAAAAAAAGGAAGGAAATGAATAGAAAAACAAAATGGGTAAAAAGAACGAGCTAAAATAAGTGAGGAAAGAAAGAAAGAAGTACGAAGATTTTCGGAATGAAAGAAGGAGAAAGAAAGAAAGAAAGAATGGGAGCAAAAGAAGAGAAGAATAAAGTGAAGAAATAATTTTTTTTTTTGATTTTCGGAAGGAAAGAAAAAAAATTGTTTGGAAAAGAAAAAAAGAAAAGAGAAAGAATGATGTTCAAAAAGAAAGAAACAAAAACACGTAAAAAAACTGGAAAAAATAAACGTGGAAAGAAAGAAAGAATTACAAAGATTTTCGGAAAAAGAAAGGAAAAAAATTTTCGATAAGAAAAAAGAAAGCAAGAAAGAAAGAAAATATTTTGGGAAAGAAGAAGTGAGTAAGAAGGAAGGAAAAAAAGAAAGAAAAAAGAAAGAAAGAAAAAGAAAGAAAAAAGACAGAAGTAAAGAAAAAGAACAATGTACAAAATTCAGAAGAAAAAGAAAGAAAGAATGGAGTAAAAGAAAAGAGAAGAATAAAGTGAAGAAATAATTTTTTTTTTGATTTTCGGAAGGAAAGAAAATGAAAAAAAATTGTTTGGAAAGAAAAAAGAAAACGAAGAAAATGATGTCAAAAGAAAACAAAACAAAACATGTAAAAAGAACAGGCAAAAATAAACGTGGAAGAGAAAAAGAATTACAAAGATTTTGGAAGAAAGGAAAAAAAATAAAAATACTTTTCGATAAGAAGAAAGAAAAAAAAAGAAAGAAAGAAAGAAAGAAGTAAAACAAAAAGAATAATGTAGAAAGAGAAGACATGAATCGAGAAAGAAAGAAAAAAAAGAATTACAAGGATTTTCGGAAAGTAAAGAAAGAAAAGACAAATAATTTTAAAAAAGAAGTAAGAAAAAAAAAACAACATTGAAACATGTATAAAAATAAACAATTGATATATTTCCATAGATCCGGTGTCGCAAGAGGTATGGGTCAATTGGCATGAAAAGATCTTCAGTTTTCAGGCTCTGGCATTTCACCAACGAATCTTTGTCTACCGTATTTTGTTTCCTTCTAACATCATCTCCCTAATCCTGCTCGATATCAGCTGCAGCGAATTCTTGTTGAGATTCATTATTTATTACTACAACAACAACAACAACAACACAAAAATGATTGTCATCGATGGTCCCACTGCTCACACCAAACATTTTCATAAAGGAATAATAAATGGTTGTTTTAAGATCAGTATATGAAGAAAAAAATGGATACAAAAGGGTTGAAAAATACATCGGAATATTTGAAACCAAGGGGAAATCTTTCGGATCACATAGGAATAAAAGACAAGAAACCTTGAGAAGGAATTGTGTTGTATTGTCCTCAGCCAGAAAACGAAGCTTCCGGCAAAAAGACAAAGAGATTTATAAAAATATACATTAAAAAAAAAGGGGAAAACGAAAGCGAGGCTTTCCGGTCAAGGAATCAGGGAGAAGTTAAAGAAATATATAACAAACGTCCGTTATCAAGATCAAAAGATAAAGATGCGTATGCGTGTCGTCATACAAAAGCCAGAGGTCGAGCCGACAGCCAGAGACGCCCGCAGCCAGCAGCCAAAAAGGACACTTCACGTCTCCCGTCAGCAAACACCCCTCGGGCACTCATTGTGAACACTGCTCTCTTCGCCAGCCACCGGCATTTTCATTGTGAGGCTCTGTGCCTTTACCACCCACATACCGAAGAAAATAAGAGTCCTCTCTTTGTACATACGTAGCTGTTGTTATTGAAATCAAGTAGTCGGTAGTAGCTGACTACTACATACTTCGCTACGTGACCATACATACCCGCAACGACTACTTACACAGACGATTTCGAGTAGCGAAGAAAGACACTATATAACAATTGATGTTTTTTTTTTCTTTTCTTTTTGTTGAGAAATTTTGTATATAAGGTGCGTGCTATATACCCGCTCCTATTTATAGACTCGGCGATAACCATGTGATCATACTCTTGGCCAATCGCTGGCAGTACTCTGCTGCTGATATAATACTTATACCGGCTGTACTGACCATAAACTACTCACAACTGCTTTGTGGACGACGGACATATGATTAAATCACTGGACCTTTAACAATACGCTGGATATGATTTATACGCAGGATGGGACTTATACGCTTACCAAAGGATTCCATAACTCAGGACTTATACGCAGGATAGGACTATTCACTACCAAAGGATTCCATAACTCAGGACTTATACGCAGGATAGGACTTATTCACTTACCAAAGGATTCCATAACTCAGGACTTATACGCAGGATAGGACTTATTCACTTAGCAAAGGATTCCATAACTCAGGACTTATACGCAGGGTAGGACTTATTCACTTACCAAAGGATTCCAAACTCAGGACTTATACGCAGATAGGAACTTATTCACTTACCAAAGATTCCATAACTCAGGACTTATACGCAGGGTAGGACTTATTCACTTACAAAGGATTCCATAACTCAGGACTTATACGCAGGATAGGACTTATTCACTTACCAAAGGATTTATACGCAGGATAGGACTTATTTACTTACCAAAGGATTCCATAACTCAGGACTTACTTACTTTAATATCTTTTCAACTGGCCAAGGATGGCATTTAAAAACTTACACTTTTTGGCAAATTTTTTTTTAAGTATTTAAAAAAACGAGGAAGATCGAAGATGGAATAATAAACGAGTGTGCATGATGCAATGAAAAGAAAGGAAAAGACAAGAAACCTTGATAGAGAAGATGGTTTTTTGTTCCTTTTTTAAGCAGAAAAAAATTACTTAAGTGTTTAAAAAACGAGGAAACTATAAGACAAAAAAATTTTTAAAAAGTAAGAATAATGCCAAACGAAAGAGAAAGTTGGAAAAACAAATCAATAAAAGAATAAAAAAAAAGGAATTGAAAGAGATAATGTTACAATACAAAGTTTTGAAATGTCAATAAATAGAGGAAAAATTCAACCCCATGAACAAATCTAAAAAGAACCACTCAAAGAAGAGATTTAAAAAAAGCATCAACCAATGAATGAACATAAAGAACCAACCAATGAATGAGTTTTTAAAAATTAACGTATGAATGAATTAAAAAAACCGTCGAAGTAAGGAGTTTGAAAAATCAATGAAGTATGAATAAAAGAGATCAATGTATGAATAAAGGTAACCCAATAAAAAGGTTGGGCAAAGTAGGCGTGATTTACAAAATATGGAAGTGAATATATAATATATATATATATATATATATATATAAGGTGTGTCAATTAAAGTATCGATATTAAAGCTGTATTTACCAAGACTTTTAGAAACACCCTGTATTCTGAAAAAATTAACGTTCCATTTATTGTTCATTTCTTTCTTGGTAAATTCAGCTTCAATCTCAATACTTTTATGGCACAACATATATTTACAATTTGGATTCCTCGGGCAAAATGGTTTTATAAATCAATTATTAGGAGTAGGGGAAGCACTAGAACTCATTTTACAGACAAGAACCGATTACAAAAAGTCGCCATATTTCGTGACCAACTCAAATTTGGAGAGCTAAAAATCGACATAACCCCGCCAATTTTTGGAATTGGAAGCTCAAATTTTGGGCATTGTGTAACTTTAACACAGTCCACACATGTACAAAATTTCAGAAAATTGAAGGGATAGGTGACATGGCCTGATCATTTGACATGGAATTACCCCCCCACACAACACACACACACATATATTATATATATATATATATATATATATATATTATATATAATATATTTATATATATTATATATTATTTATATTTTTTTTGTTTTAAGGCAATTACAATGCGTATATCGAATAAAATTTGATAATTATTGAAAATAATCATGACAAACGAACTCGGCAAGTATTGTGCCCCGCGCGTAGAACATCGTACAGCTGTTTCACTTTATCAAGTCTCATCAGCGATGTATACTTACGATTTCCTCCGACAGAAATCGAAACCGGGAATCCAGCACGCAGAATATTGAGCACTCCACTAATAATACAGTGAAAATGATAACAGTTATACATTTCTCTTTGTTTGCTAATGTCGGAAATCAGGGAAAACTGTAAAGATATCGATAAACGACATCTTGGTTTTTGGTTTTACAACCTGAGTAAAGATTTTGGTTTGTTTTGTTTTACGGCATATCAACCTCAGTGGGTCATTTAATGCCGATAAAATTTTGAAATAAATCAATTCTTAATGGATAATACAATTTTTTATAAATACATTTTTCTATTTAACCCATAGAAGGGACCCTAACAGGTACTACAACTCCGGGTCAGAGTGGACCAGGGAGCAATGGTGATGAAGCTCCACATTCTCCAAACTTCCAAAACTAGAACCTCACCATCAGATAGAGTTTAACGTCATTGCCAGGACATGTAGACCCTCAGTCACCGCCTTCTAGCACCCATATGATAAAAAGGGGTTGGGGCTTGCCATAAGGGCAATAGGTTGGGAAAATCATATAGGTGCTAGGGCTTAACGTACCAGCGATTGATCGGAGGGGGCCTCTCCGACCACCCGTCTAGCCCAAGATAGGGCCAGAGGGGAGTATTGCATGTCATGAAACTGCTCATCACCTGGGCTCTATCCTTAAGCATCACGGGTCGCCACCCACGGCCAACAGGTGGCCCCATTTGATGGAGTCTTACCCCTCTGAAGAGGTGCAGCCGGTGCATTCTAACGCCGCAGCCGACAGGGCGGACGACATCTTGGTGGTGGGAGCGCGGGAAGGAAAAAAAACCTGTGTTGCTATAGTGACGATGATAAACATTTCGAGAGAATATGATGAAGAATCTCACGAGAGTTTCTCAATCTCAAGGAAGCAGATCGCGCGAGAATGAAGAAAAGAGAAATGCGAAATGAGACAAGTGCAAAATGGCCGCCAATAACTAAAATTGGATGACGCAGAATAAATAGGATTATTCTTTTGTAATCTGTTTTGAAACGCTGAAAGAAAAATGGAATCTTTGAAAAGAAATAAATAGGCGAGACGAACAATAAAACAAAGAAAAAGAATGGTGAGCAAGGAAGGAATTTGAATGAAATGAAAAATGAAGAACTGATCGATGGAAATGAAAGAGTGTAAAAAAATGAAAAAAAAATGAAACGATGACAGAAAGAAAGAAAAAATGAAAGAAAGAAAGAAAGAAAGAAGTCGAAAGCGGAGGAAAAATATAGGAAGGAAAGAGGGGAGAATATAGGAAGAAAGATAGAAAGAAGAAAGAAAAACATATATTGGTAGACTGACGAAAATAAAAAGTTTATTGGGAAGGAAAATTCATGGATTTATATATAGAGAGATGATAGATAGATATTAATTGAAGTGATCGATCGATAGATAGATAAATAAATAGAATAGATATTGACTGGATGATATAGATGGGATACATATTT
>CM042160.1:411811-419311 GCA_023376005.1 Doryteuthis pealeii
TGTATTAACAACATTATGCGGTTCTGTATGAAAATTTACAAAATTTATTGTGTCGAACAATATATATATATCCATATTATAAGGAGATTGTTGTGATTTCTGTCTGTAACCGAACTATATGACCACTCAAGTCACAATTCCCTAGATATTACGTTCACATTCTCTATTGATTTATATTTTCTATTTAAACCGTCAATTATTAATAAAATTTTTTACATTATTATACTGGTTCACCATATCCTAACATAACTATAACATGTAATTGTATTTATATAACAACAAAAGTGTGGAAGGGGGAGGTTAATTTGGCATACTGATATTAAAAATTTAACTTAAAAAATATGTGCCTAAATTATTATTGGTTTCTAATTGTTTGCTTTATCTTAATAATATGACCAACAATCTAGGGATAAATCTTAAAAAGAAACCGATAACAAGAAGAAATAACATATAATTATTTTTTACTTTCCTACTTAACTTAAATAGTTATATTAGAAAAATTAGAATGAAAGACGGAATGATGGAAGAGTAAGTTTCAGCTTGTTATTTTCGATTATACCCGGAATCTGTTTCAAATCGTTTTAATGCCATTCTTATTTATTTTTGATTAGCCTTTCTAATTTAAATATTAAAATTTTTTACATTACTTAATGTTAACTTAAATCTTACATTACTATAAATTTACATTTACTTAATCTAAAGTTAACACTTGCACCCGGAGGTACATAATTTGCTAGTATATATATATATAATATATATATAATATATATATATAATATGAGTAAAAGAGAAAATAACAAAAAAGACTCTAGAGAATCTAGGTTATAGTTCTATTTCAGGGAAGCTTTATTTAGCATTATAAAGTCTATTTCAGGGGAGCCTAATTTCAGCTCCCGAAATAGACTACTAAAGCTAATCGTAAGTCTTTTGTATTTCTTACTTATAATAATTTTTGGGGCTCTTGGTTTGGACCCCTTTTTTTTCCTAACAAATTTAAAGACACACATTGAGCTCTCAAAACTGCGACTTGGTTTTTTAAATAAACTCTTGTGTCATAGGATGATTTCTTTCTTTTGGATATTTTCGATTACAATTAATATATATGGTTGTGAATTGAGTTGTGATAAGTAGTGATGAGTAGTGTAGTGTGTGTGTGTGGTGAGTGTGTGTGTGAATGGTGTAGTGGATAGTGTGTAGTAGTGAGAGGAAGAAAAGAAGAGAGAGAAGATAGAGAGTAATGTATGTGTGTTTAATTGCGTGTATGTATGCATATAGCGTGTGTTATGGGCATGTCTTATGAGCCACCACGAAAGACCAACATTAACCAGGCTCTTTGCCGATAATGGATCAGCGTTAGAGGCTTCCGAGAGCAATAAATATAATGACATGGTGAGAAGTTGAAAAACAGAACCCAAATTTATTTATTTTCCCATTAAACTAACCCTAAACCCAACCGTAGCCCTAGCTAACCCTAAACCCCAACCTAAACCTAAAAACCCCTAACCCTAAATCCCTAGTTAAAATTAAACAGTTTTATACAAAATTTGTGGGTTCTGTTTTTTGGTCATCTTTACCAACTAGTAGGGTTAGGAAGCGTTTAGGTTAGGGGTCTTAGGAAGTTTCGATTACGGTTGAGGTTTAGGTCAGCTTTAATGGGGGGTGAAAAATAAATAATTGGCCCTGTTTTTTCTGGTCACCCTGTAATATCATGTTACTCAACTAGGGAAATAACTGAAAAGCCTGTTTCATATCTTCGGACATCTCGCAATAGATTGTTGTTGTGTTGTTGTTGAACAAGCCAAACTCGGCGAATACCGCGTGTGACCATGCGGACACTCGACAGCGTGTCCGACCTTTGCAAGTTTAACCAAATAGTTTTTGTTTTTTTTAAATAATTTTACAAAATTTTCAGGAGCCTGTGTATCCTCGTTGATCCGACCACACTAATTCCAATATTTCGCAATTCGACCACATACTGAGCACATAGTACGTAATTCTGCATGGAGTCGAGACAGGAAACACGAAGGGGGTGGTGAAACAAAGACGTAATTTAGTAGCAATTATAAATGCCGGAAGTTACAGGCTGCTAATTTGGGAACACAATAGACTTATTTCAAATCTATTTAGTTTATTTCATTTTTTTTGTTTTGTTTAATTAAAACAGATATGAAAGGAAAACTAAGGGCTGGTTTATTGATAATGTAAATGTTTACGTAGAACTAATTAACGTGAGCTGGGATTTTTAAGATGGATAAATAAAGCCCCCCCTCCTAATACTGAAATAACTTTGAAGGTTTTGACAGAGTTTCAGGATATGTGGTTGATAAGCGGGTGAGATAAAAAAAAATATTCAATCGGTAGTTTAATCGAAGATCAATGAATTGTGTCTGGAACATAATGACTGACTGACCAAGTTTGCAAGTCAGACACACACACACCACACACACATATATATTATATATATATATATAATATATAATATATATATTATATATATATATATATGTAAAATTGGAAATAATCGACCAATATGAGAAGAAAAGAAAGAAAAGAAAGAACAGAATGATAAATAAAAGATAAATTTAATCAATATCACTTACACATGTGTTTCGGTCAGTTCATCTGTATGAAAATATTCACTCTGATGAGGTCGAAATCTTCTCTGTGTGCGGAATATTCACACAGAAGAACTGACCAAACACATGTGTAAGTGATATTGATTAAATTCATCTTTTATTATCCATTCTGTTCTTTTCTTTCTTTATTCATTCTTCATATATATATATATATATATATATATATATATATATATATATATTGATAGGTCATCCTATAGACACGCCTCTTGAGTGTGGCTAGTCACAACAACTATCCTTGAGTCAAAATCTGACTGACTTTTTGCCAGCTTGATTTCTTATCCCCTCGGCCACTAACAGCTACTGTAGCGGGGTTGGTGTTAAAAACTATTAAATACATAGGATTGTTTATATATTTACGATCCCAGAGGATCTAGTTAGCGCGCAAACGATCACTGCTTATATGCTTAGTAGTGAAAGATAATTTAAATCACCCCTTAGAGAGCTCATTTCAAATTTATGGGGAGCATATATTATAATAATAATAATAATAATAATTATATATATATATATATATATATATGATATATATATATAATATGTATACGTTTAAAAGTGAATGGCTTAAAATTTCTGACTGCAGTTTCTTTATATGTATAAAATGATGAAACAAGTAAGCTAGGTGGTGGTATTAGAATTAGGGACTATCTGTCTTTTTATATATTCACTTCGTTCATATCTATCTATCTATCCATACTCACACACACAAATACATATACATATCACAAACGCATAAACACACACACACCAATAGATCACTAGGTGATTTATTGGTGGAAAAGGTTTTTCAGTATTATTAGTGGATTGTTCAATATTAATAATAGAGACTATCTCTCTCCCTCCCTCTCTCTCTCTATATATATATATATATATATGTGTGTGTGTGTGCGTGTGCGTGAATAAGGGGTACATCCCTTTTATGTGATAGCGCATACAGTATTGATTTTTAACACAATAATATCATAAATTATATATATAATATATACAGAGAGAGAGAAAGAGAGAGATGAAGAGGAGAGAGAGAGAGAGAGAGAGAGAGAGAGAAAGGGGAGAGAGAGAAGATAAATGTTAGTGTACTTAAACCCAAGGATTTTATATCCCTGACATTTGGTTTACATAACCAAGTACACACAGTATATATATATATATATATATATATATATATATAATTATATATATTATATATATATCAGGGATAGTTTTTTTTTACTATCAACACTGATGCTTATCGTAGTGTTTGACGAAAGTAAACGAAGATTATATCGCATAAACAGTGAGACATAAATATATTAGATGGAAACTGTTCGGAAGAGAGAGAATGATACACAATGATCCCCAGACGAATTAAAGCTAATCTCAACCAAGTTCTAAAATGGAGTGTGGATCTGTGAATGTGTTTATAGATATAGGGTTAAATAATTTTTTAACTTGAGAAAGCTCTGGTTTTTGAAATCGACCGGAGTCCCGAGTCAAATCCTAGGTCGATGTTTGGTTTGGCTTCTTTCTTGCATATCAACCTCTCGTGGGTTATCTAATGCCAACACCATTCTTAATAAAAACTATTTTTTAAATGAAGTTGGTAGCAGCGTCGTTTGATGTCTGTTTTTAAAATTCTATTTTTTTCAATCTATTGATGTTTACATAATTGTTAGTACCTAACACTTATATTACAGTAGTGTAGAAACCAAACATGGCGGTTATAAGTTGCAGCCGGCGGCCTTGAAGGATTGGGTGACAGGCTTGACTCATTCCTGATCCTTGCCGGTAGAAACCGTGAGAAGGTGAGAAGACCTCTTCCGGTTTAGATTAGAAGAGTTTAGATCAGTATCGGCTAAATCACGAAAGTGGTTAAGTCGTGTTAAGCGCACTGCCGACTCAATCTGCGCAGTTAGTCTGGTGGGATTTCTAAAGCAAATCGAAGACTTTGGTTATTATCTAAAAAACTACCAATGACACAGGGCTTCTGATAAAGAGGAAATCCCCAATGGAAGACCAGACACGAAGTCCTCCAAGACGAAGTCCAGACGCTAGAAGAAGAACGTAAGATACAAGATGAGCAGAGAAGAATAATAGAAGTAAGAAAAAGAGAGTATACAACATTAACAAATACTAGAAAAATTTGAAATACTTGCACCCTCGGGTATTCAATACCAAAGCCATTCTTGTAAAAGAAACAGTTGTGGGTACTATTTAACCTATAGCTGGGGGATGAGTGTGTTCATACATTCCCCAAGGGTACTAGTGTTACGTAGCCGTTCGTCACAGTACCTAATAGATATATTTGTTAGTACTTTCTTACTGCTTCTTACTCTGGTCTTCTATTCTCCGGCCGTCTTCTGATCGTCTAGTCTTCTGTCTTCTATCTTCTATCTTCTAATGGTCTCGGTCTGGTCTTTCTTATATGGGGATTCCGTTGTCTGGTTCTGCGGACCATTTCTTATCAGAAGCCTGTGTGTCATTGTTTAGCTTTTTAGTAATTAACAACAAGACTTCGATTTACCTTTGGTGTTATTTTATTCTGGAACCCCAGGACCAGACAAAT
This sequence comes from Doryteuthis pealeii, assembly GCA_023376005.1. Lineage (NCBI taxonomy): Eukaryota > Metazoa > Mollusca > Cephalopoda > Myopsida > Loliginidae > Doryteuthis > Doryteuthis pealeii. The sequence continues at coordinate 416,990 of CM042160.1, forward strand.
GCGGCGCGGAGAGTCACATCTTGCTAGCTTCAGTCCTAACTCTCAACTGACTAACTCTACTTGTCACTGCAACTAACTTACTGAGTTGCCCACCTTAAACCGGAAAGAGCTTTCTATCGGGGTTCCGTTCTCACGATTTCTATCCCCAGAAAGCAAGGTGAGAGTGAGGTCAAGCATTGTCACTCACTCTCAAGGCCATCAGCTGTACTGATCACCATAAGGATTTCTATACTACCTTTAAAAGTAATAGGGATCCAATTTAACACTAGTCCGAAAGTGAACAAAATAGCGCCAATCAGTGTTCGAACTCGTTTACTACGATGTTACAGTCCAGCACATTAGCCACTGCCCCACGTGTGTGTGTGTGATAATGTGGTTTTGTTTGATTTCTTTGTTAATGGCATATCAAACTTTAAAGGGTAATTCAATGCCAAAGTCCTCCTTGTAGAAGAAAAGAAGTGGTACTATCTAATCTATTTTATGAGAGCGTGTGGTCTAAAGATGCAGGAAATGGACTCGTCAACCCCGAGTTCAAGTCCTGGACGAAGCCGTTTGAATTTTCACATGGCGCTGAATACCCTTGGGGGAGAGGTATGAATCCAATTCTCCCCCAGTTATGCGTAAATAGTAGGGCAGACTGGACTCTTTAACCATGGTTAGGTAACCAATCTAGGAGAAGGAAACATCTGAATTCAAAACCTGTTAAACTCCGCTTAAGAAATTGACCCTTGTTTTCCCATCCTGCTCGCGCTGGAAGGGATGGTAAATATATATTTAACCTATAGTTGAGTGATAAGGGTATTCATGCCTTTCCCAAGGGTATCAGTCCGAAAGTGAAAATCATAGCGCCGACCAGTTCCGAACTCGCTTACTAGAATTTTGCAGTCTAGCACATTGGCTACTACATCACGGGGGACTCCCGCTCAAGTCTCGTATTTGTTGGAATGCATTTATGTTAACGCATAAGCTTAGTATCAAAAAGATTTATTATTACGTTTAAACAACTTCCACCTGTTTATTCAGCTGAAACAAGACCTGAACAAACAGAGCCCTGTTTTTCAATGAAGGAACAAAACAAAAAAGGATTCAGCGAATTTGCCAAAAAAAAGAAGGAAAGGAAAAGTCTTGAAAATCTTCTGGGGTGGGCGTGGGTTCCAAAGATTGGGTCCAACTTGCTAACACGTAAAGTCCGTGTCGTAAGAGTATACACGATTATCTAAGACCTTGGAAGATTTTGTATAAATATTCAGCACCCAGACTCTTTTCAAGACGTTCTCCTTTCCTTCTTTTTTTGGGCTGATGCACGCTCTGACGCTGTGAAATTTCGGTACTCCCTTTATTTAATGGTGCTTCGATGTCTCGGGACCTTAGTGATGTTCACCATTCGCTATTGGTAATATGAATGCACTCCCAGGGTAATTTAGCATATTACGACCAGCCGATAACATACCTGCCGGCTCTCGAAGATGATTCTTCCATTTGTATCTCGATTGATAATCCACAGGTGAATTCTTTTTAACGGTTTAGACAGCTCCACTATCTCACATCCTCCACCGTCAAGCCAACAGCTGTGGAAGTGTTACGGTCAAAAAAATTGTCTTATTCCCATTACTAATCGCGTCCTTATGGCCATAAGGAAACGTAACAATAAATGCATTCCATACAATACCATGAGACTTGAGCGGAGAGTCCCAGTGATGTTTTTCTATGCTTAGCCAATCGATTTGCAAGACTGCAAATATTATCTAAGTAAGAGGCGAGTTCGGAACCTGGTAATTGTAATCCGGCGCTCATGATCTCTTTCGACTCTTCGTGAACTGATTTGGGATTAAGGTTTACAATTCCGATACCCTTATCACCTCAAAACATCGTAGTTAAGAAATCCAGTACAATAGACTGCACATGTCAAACTATACCTGCCTATCCACCATTCCCTTCCACCCTGTAGGCAGGATGCCCAGTGAAACAAGGGTCAATTTTCTCTCCCCGTAAGCGGAGCCTTTTAACACGGTTTGAATTCACACAGCTTTACCTTCTCCTAGAAAATGTGGTTACCCTAACCATGCGTTAAAGATCCTCAGTCTGTCCTCTCTATTACCAAACATAACTGGGGACGGCAGAGAATTGGATTCATACCTCTCCAAGGGTATTAGCGGCCGGGCATAAGGCCGAAGCCAAGTTTGAAAATTTCAAACCCACGGCTTCGTCACCAGGACTGAGACTCGGCTCACGCCGCGTAGCGATTATCTGACGAGTTCCGATTTCCTGCACCTCTTTAGACCACACCCTCCATCTTAACTGAACTAGATAGATAGTTACCAC
>CM042160.1:424311-426811 GCA_023376005.1 Doryteuthis pealeii
TTTAAGTAATGTAAGATTTAAGTTACATTAAGTAATGTAAAAAAATTTTATATTAAATTAGAAAGGCTAATCAAAATAAATAAGAATGCAGTTAAAACGATTTGAAACAGATTCGGGTATAATCGAAAAATATAACAACTGAAACTTACTCTTCCATCATTCCCGTCTTTCATTGCTAAATTTTTCTAATATAACTATTTAGTTAAAGTAGGAAGTAAAAAATAAAATTATAGTTATTTCTTCTTGTTAATCGGTTTCTTTTAAGATTTATCCCAGAGATTGTTGGTCATATTCATTAAGATATAAGCAAACAATTAGAAACCAATAATATTTAGCACATATTTTTTAAAGTTAAATTTTTAATATCAGTATGCAAATTAACCTCCCCCTTCACACTTTTGTTGTATATATAAATACAATTACATGTTATTAGTTATGTAGATATGGTGAACAGTATTAATAATGTAAAACAATTTTATTAATAATTGAGGTTTAAATAGAAAATAAAATCATAGAGAATGTGACGTAAATATCTAAGGGAATTGTGACTTGAGTGGTCATATAGTTTCGGTTACAGACAGAAAATCACACAATCTCCATTATAATATGATATATATATATATGTTCGGAACACATAAATTTTGTAAATTTTCATAAACAGAACCCATAAATGTTGTAATAAAACTGTTAATTTTAACTAGGCTGTTTAGGGTTAGGTTTTAGGTTTAGAGTTAGGGTTTGGGTTTAGGGTTAGTTTAATAGGAAAATAAATAATTTGGGTTCTCTTTTTTCTGGGTCACCCTGTAATATGTTTTAATTTTCCGACTGATTTGTAAGTTTAGCCAACTATTTTAGCGCAAAACTTGAGACAAACTATTGATTTAAATATTTCAAAAAATGCATATATTTGGCGGAATTATTTTTTCCTGTAAAGGTGAAATATATGCCGCCACACCGAGGCTTAAGTAATTCAAACGAATTGTGAGGAAAAAAATACGCAACGCACTGTGGAAAAGGAATAATAATGCGATTTTCAAAACTGGCCTAAAAATGGTTTCAATGCAGAAGACGAAAAATATTAAATTCTCTTCAAAGCAAAGAAAACTAAACACATCATATATGAAGTGCTTTTTAAGCACGTTGAAGACACTAATATATATATATATATATATATATATATATATATATATATAATATATATATATATATATATATATATATATATATATATATATATATTATATATAGAGAGAGAGAGAGGAGAGGCCGAAAGGTAGACAAACACCGGATGTTGCACAAAATGGATATTTATTGTAGGTAGTGATATCCACGTTATAACCTTTCGGTCTATTAGACCTTCTTCAGGACGTTGGATTGAGTTCTTACTTTAGCGGTGAACAGTTTAGCTTTTATTTATAAGTAAACACAGACGTTCATAATCGGGCATAAATTTGTATTTTGTAATTACGAATTATAGTGCCGGTAGTTTTATTTTACGTCGTCAGAGTTTAGAAATAATTATATATTAATATCATTAAGTTTTTACGATAGCTTTTTTGTACTGCGCAGGGCATTCACTGTTGTAATTCAGAGTGCAGGAATTGTTACTTGTGTTTCTTTTACATGGGTAAGTTCGGAATAGAGTATTGTTTTTGAGTAGGAAATGAGTTTTGCTCGATTTATTGATATATATATATATATATATATATATATATATATATGGAGAAAGTTAGAAAAACACAGGATGATGTACAAGATGGATGTTTATTGTAGGTAGTGATATCGAAGTTTTAACGTTTCGGTCTGTTAGGCCTTCTTCAGGACGTTGGATTGAGTTCTTGCTTCAACGGTTGTCATTCTCATACAGGTGAGTTCGAAGGTCGTGAATAGGAGAGGGGTTGTCAATTGCTAGTGCTATTAGGAGTTTTTAAGATGATAGTGTAGCGTTAGTTTGTATTCGCCTGGTGGAGTTATCTGCCCCTTTTAGTTTGATGATACCCGCTAGGGCACCAGTATTTAAGCGCCGGTTTCAAACACTTTCGCTCTCTTTTCCTGTCTTCAGCAGCTACGAGCCACATGGGGTAGATTTTATCTAAACACCCTCGTTGGGGCTCCGCCCCCTTACATTACTGTAAGTCCTCACAGCATGGACTATTCCTAGTCTCATGTCTGTACTCATATATGTATATCTGTATCATTCATGAATGTGTCTTATCTTTATTTGTGTACCCCTTTTTATATGTACTCTCTTTACTATGAACGTTGTACCAACTGTTATCCATGTGCTGTGTATAATAAATGTTTGTCTATTAACCTTTGTCGGACTTATTTGTATCCAAAGTATGTATAACTTTGCACCTACGTTATAATAGTGAGAGTTCTATGTTTTCTTCTCATGGGTGGTGTATCTATTAATTTAATATATCTATCTGTTCTGTTAATGATGCCACAAGTGTTTGGCACGGAAAGAGGTCATCAGTTGGTCATATGCGCTGTATTT
>CM042160.1:431811-437543 GCA_023376005.1 Doryteuthis pealeii
ATAGTTAAATACATTTTACTTGCCTGGGTCCCAAAAAATGTCATATGGTCCCCGGGGGTCCATATTGTCCTCATCTTTATTGTTATCTGTACAACCTTTCGGCCGATGTGCCCTCCGGCCTTCTTCGGACGCAGGAACCTTCTCGGACTCAGGAACCTTCTTGTCGTAATCGGGAGCCATCACGGAACTTTGAACCTAACCCTTTATTCAGTCCACGGGGGCATCCTCTTCTCATTCCGCTAACCAAAAAGAAACTAGAGAAATAGTAAAATGATAACGGTTGTCCGATTAAGGAACATGAGTATTAATATATAGATCGGATGTTGTCTTATAATCACCTGTTCTTCAATACGCGGTAAAGAAAAGAGTTCACGTAGAGGCCGACTAATTTGCAACAGATGACTTCCTGTGATTGAGTTTTCGATATAAAAAAGTAATATGAAATAAGATGGGGAAATATGAATATATTGGGTAAGTAATTTAGTATCCAAAAACACATCAAGCCAGACATTTCGTTAAAGAATAAAAACTATGATGCTTGGATAAAGGACACTGTTTGATCTCAGTACTCCAACCAATATTTAGAAAACTGAATAATTTTACTGGTTCTTTTTTTCTTTCTTTCTTTTCTTTTTTCTTTTCTTTTTTCTTCTTTCTTTCTTTTTCTTTCTTACTTTCTTTTTTTTTGTTTCTTACTTTCTTTCCTTTTTTTCTTTTTTTTCTTTCCTTTTTACTTTCTTACTTCATTTCCTTTTTTTCATTCTTTCTTTTTTCGTTCTTTCTTTCTTTCTTCTTTTTTCCTTCCTTTTTTTCTTACCTTATCTCTTTCTTCCTTTTTCTCTCTTCCTTTATTTTTCTTTCCTTTTTTCTGTTTTTTTTCTTTCCTTTTTACTTTCTTACTTCATTTCCTTTTTTTCATTCTTTCATTTTTCTTTCTTTCTTTTTTCTTTCCTGTTTTTTTCTTACTTTATTTCTTTCTTCTTTCTTTTTTTTTCTTTCTTACTCTCTTTCTTTTTTCTTTCTTTCTTTCTTTTTCTTTTCTTTTTTCTCTCTTACTTTCTTTTCTCTTTCAAAATTTCTCTATTTATCCCTTTCTTATATTTCTTTCTTTCTTTCTTTCTTTTTCTTTCCTTTTTTTTCTTACTTTATTTCTCACTTTTTCTTTCTTCCTTTCTTTCTTTTTTCTTTCTTACTTGTTTTTCTTTTCTTTTTTTCTTTCTTACTTTCTTTTCTCTTTCAAAATTTCTATATTTCTCCCTTTTTTATATTTCTTTCTTTCTTTCTTTTTCTTACTTTATTTCTTACTTTTTCTTTCTTCCTTTCTTTCTTTTTTCTTTCTTACATTTCTTTCTTTCTTTCTTTCTTTTCTTTTCTTTTTTCTTACTTTTTTTTCAAATTTTCTATATTTTCCCTTTTTATATTTCTTTCTTTCTTTCTTTCTTTCTTTCTTTCTTTCTTCTGTTTCCAATTCTCATTCGTTTCTTCATGTATGTTTTTTTTTTCATTTTTCTTTCTTACTAGGTCTCTTTTTTGCATTTTCTTCAAGTGCTATCTATTATTATCCCCTCTCTCTCCCTCTCTCTCTCTCTCTCTCTCTCTCTCTCTCTCTCTCTCTCTCTCTATATATATATATATATATATATATATATATATATATATGTATCAGTATATCTCTTTGTAAACGCTATTTCGATTACAATCCGACTAATATCCTTGAGAAAGGTATGAACTCTTCAATCACTTTCCCTCCCTAACCCCCTCTCTCTTTCTCTTTCTCTTTCTCTCTCTCTCACTCTCTCTCTATCTATCTATCTATCTATCCCTTTATCACGCTATTACGCTTACTATCGGACTAATACCCTTGGGAAAGGTATGAACTCCTCCATCTACCAATTCAACGCATTTCACAAGTTTGTGAACGAATTCAACGCATCTCACAAGCTATTATAATTCATTCATAAAGGAAGACTTTATTTCAAAAAGTACATTGTTCTTTTATTTATTTATTTATTTTTTACATTCCTTTCAAAAATAGTAACCTCGAAATAAATACCTAATCTAATTAAAAGAAAAAAAATTAAATTATTGAACACTGAAATTAAACTGAATGTTCTTAAAAATATATTTTACACGAATATTTTTATTGTAAATATTGTTATACTAACACTAACTAGGAAACATTTTTGTAGTTATATTTATAAAAAAAACAAAAAAACAACAACCACAAACAAACACTTTAGATGTAGTACCCCTACTGTTCTTCTACAAGGATGCCTTTGGTATTAGATGATTAACAAAGATTGATATACCATTAGACAAAGAACCAAACATTTTTTAACCTACCTTTTGTTTTTGTTTTAGGGGTGGGGTTACCGTTTGAAACTCCTTCCATCTATTTTTTTGCTCATCCCCTCTTTATATTGTCTTCGCACGTTCATTCTTGTTTATTTACTATCTGGCTTTTATGCTCGACCGCCCCTGTCTCCATTTCCTTCCGCATATTCCTTCGTCATAATTATCCACCAAACACCTTGACAAACGCGATACATTCATTAAATTACGAGAATCAAAATAAGAAAAACTAAATTGCAGAGGTCGACCCAAAACAGAGAGAGAGAGAGAGAGAGAGAGAGAGAGAGGGGTAGGGAGGGAAAGAGATGGAAGAGTTCATACCTTTCTCAATGGTATTAGTCGGATTGTAAACGAAATAGCGTTACAAAGAGATAGACTGATATATATACACATATATATATATATATGGATATGCGTATATATGGATTATATGTATTTATATATTGTTTTAATCTTCTTATTTTTCTAACATTAATATTCCATATGAAATACGTCATATATTTGTTAACTTTTCGTTCTCTGCCTATTCACGTTAATGCATGCGTCGTTATATGATGTTCACCTTCCATTTTTGCACATGCAATGATCACGTCATAGGTTTTCATAAACAAACGCGCATATAAAAATTAACGGTTAATAGCATCATATTCATACAACCACTATATACTTAAAATCTTTCATTTTGGCCCTCACATAAACATTACTTAACAATGTCCTGAAGATGGTACAATATACCGAAATGCTTAAGTATTGACACATAAAATTGTTTTCCCTAATCCTAACATCCTGTGTTTGTTATATTTTAAAAAATATTTTCTTCTCATAGAGAGAGAGAGAGAGAGAGAGAGAGAGAGAGAGAGAGAGAGAGAGAGAGAGAAGAGAGAGAACGTCCTATATTTACGATCGGAGATCTTGAACAACCAGTCAAGTAAACAGCGTTGCAGTTTAGGTCACTTGGATGACAGCTAAATTGGACAAAGCAAATAAAGGGGTGGTGGTGGTGAACTTGTAGTAAGATTTCATGGCCCCATGCACGGAATTTCCGGCGATGGTAATGGCTGCTCGAAGAAGCTACTCTATAATTTCCACAGCCCCCCACCCCCCCAAAAAAGGGATTAAAGTTAGGGTCATGATTAGCAATTTTGTTTCTGACTGGTTTATGAGTATAAACAATAAAAACGTCACAAACGGGAACCCATGCCATTCAAGGAAAAAATATGTTATATTAACACTGACACATAAACCACAACCCACGTATATATATATATATATATATATATATTAGCAAACATATGCACCCTCCGGGCGCAAGTATTTAAGTTTTAATATAATAAAATATCATGTTAAATTAAAAAGGCTAATGAAACTGAATAAGAATTCAGATACAAATATTTGGAACAGAGGGGGTATGATTGAAAAATAGAACAACTTTGAAACTAACTCTATCATTTTCCCTTACTCCCGTCTTTCATTGGTAAATTTTCCTAATTTAACTATTTAGTTAAAATAGGAAGTAAAGAATAATATTACAGTTATTTCTTCTTGTTAATGGATTTCTTTTAAGATTTATCTCCGAGATTTTTGCTCATATTCATTAAGATAAAACCAAACAATTAGAAATCAATAATACCAAGCACATATTTATTAAAATCAAATTTTTAAGATCAATATGCAAATTAGCCTTCCCATTCACACTGTAAACCTCTATTTTGTTGTATATATAAATACAATTGCATGTTATTAGTATGTAGATATGGTCAACAGTCTTAAGGATGTAAAACAATTTTATTAATAATTGAGGTTTAAATAAAAATAAAATCATGGAGAATGTGATGTAAATAACAAAGGGAATTGTGACTTGAATAGTAATATAGTTTCAGTTACAGACATACAAACCCACAATCTCCATTATAATAAGATATATGGACTCTCTCATCGATTTTCGACGCATGAGTGTTCATCCAGTGAACAACCAACACAGTGATTTGTTTATAGTGGTGAAGGCTTGTGTAGAACCATTCCACACATTTTGCCACAGTCGACAGGAAAGAATTGGTGCATCAAGGAATGCCACGAACCCATTCAACGACTGACCTCATGAATTTTGAATTCAGAGTTATCCCTCTCCTAGACTGGTTACCGACCCAGGGTTAAAGAGCCCAGTCTGCTCTACTATTTAACCCATAGCTGGAGGGAGAATATATGGATTCATACCTTTCCCAAGGGTATTAGCGCTATGTGAAATGCCAACAGCTTCGTCTAGGAATTGAACTCGAATCGACGATTCCATTTTCCACGACTCTAACCACTAGCCATATATATATATATATATATATAATATATATATATATATATATATATTTGAGAATAAAAATACCATGGGTATATAGGGCCCACGAGCTTCTTTAGACCACGTATATCTAAATAAAAGATATACGTGGTCTTAAGAAGCTCGTTGGCCCTAGATACCCACGAGTGAAAATAGTCCATAACCACGATAACCGTGGTATTTAAGGCCTTTTTATTCACAAATAACATTGCTCTGTTTACAATAATTAAACATTGAGCTCTCATACGGAACCTGAACTCTACAACAAATTACTGGTAGAGAATAAGGACCCGCCTAGAGTCACCTTGTACCAAGAAACTTGGTACCGCACCAAAGAAATATATATATATATATATATATATGTACATTTCGGCCAAATATGCCTCATCAGCATAGGTCGAAATGTACATACAGAGAATGACTTTTTCTCGATTTGTTTACGCTTTACATTTAAACAGATATATTCGCCAAATTCCTTAATTATCAACTAATTAATTTTCAAATTAGGTATGACTTCAATTAAGCACATATTCTCCCAAAAATTGTCGAACAATATCAAACAAACTGTTTGCGTACTTTCATATATATATATATATATATATATATATATATATATATATATATATATATATGTAATTTTCAAAGAAAGAAAACTGAACAAACCGCCATTAGACTATGATAATATATTTTGATCAAAACCATTTTATGAAATTCAAACAAAATATATTTTGCTCGTACGATTTTTTATTTTTCTATAAAGATAAGAATCTTAATAATTAAATCATAAATTCTAAAAACATTTTGGAAGTAAAACAAAACAAATATCTCAGTAACGTAGAGTGAATATAATACTTTTTATATATTTACCAACCCCTCCACTCGAGCAGGATGCAACACACGGTCAATTTCTTAAGCATAGTTTAACAGGTTTGAATTCATAGTTTTCCTTCTCCTAGGCTGGTTGCCTAGCCATGGTCAAAGAGCCCAGTCTGCCCTACTATTCAACCATAGCTAGAGGGACAGTAGTTGAATTCATACCTTTTCCAAGGGT
>CM042160.1:450143-455143 GCA_023376005.1 Doryteuthis pealeii
ATGTACACGTTGAATGAACATTGTATTTTGATGTGTGTGTGTGTGTGTGTGTGTATGTATTTATGTGTGTATCTGAGTGTGTGTGTGTGTGTATTTATGTGTGTATCTGTGTGTATTTGTGTATGTACGTGTGTGTGTTCGGAGTTATTTGTTCGTTTTAGTGTAAGTATCCGTTCATAAAGATGTGTATAAAATATTTCATTTCTGTTGAAATAGACATGAAATAGGGTTTTTCAAACACACACACACACACACATCCTCCCGGGCAACACCTGTCGCCTTGACTTAAAGGTGTAGGGCTGGGTTTATTGCCCGGTGCTTGAGTCGCCCCCTTGAGGGGGAATGCGGACGGGATCTGCGCATTTTTGTGCCTGCCATCCCATGAGCTTCGGTTTATGGGTGATCCCATGTTAAACGACCTTGTGTCATTCCCATATAACTGGGATGCGAGGTAGATAAACACACACACACACACACATATATATATATATATATATTATATATATATATATATATTTCATTTATAGTCACAAATACAATTAAAAATCGAGAGATTAAATGTTCAATGCAAAATGTCCAATATGTAAATATATGTAAATAAATGTCTAAATTTCTAATAAAGGTAAAATGTTTAACTGTTAACTGTAACCCTACATTTGGCCCACCCTGTACATATATATATATATATATATATATATATATATATATATAAGTTAGAATAGTGTACACAATGTCATACGAAGATCCTTCTATTTAAAAGAAAAAGCTTCAATTCATCTAATGTGATTTTAATTGTTTTTATTTTAGAATCGCTTTAAAATATTCGTTTTTTGCACTTCGTACGTCTTTCAAACTCCATTTTTTTGACAACGGATCAGTAAACTTGACGTTCTGAGCATGCGCAGATCATTTTACGAGTCAGTGTCAATATTTCTTTTCATGTAAATGCACCTGTCGCATTATATGATGGGTTGGGTGCGTTTATGTCCTATGCAACGGGCTCCTCATAAACTATAAAGAATGAAGGGGAGGAGTTCGCACTGCGTAGTGTCTATTGTGCTGGGGAGCGATATTGTAATAAACAAGTTCGAACTCAAGTCGGGTAATTACAATTTTTTTTTGGGGGGGGGGGAATTACACTTGCAAGATATAGGAATCATCTCATCCCTCCAGCTATGGATGAAATAGCACCACTACTGTTCTTCTGCAAGGATGGTTTTGGCATTAAATTACCCTCGAAGGTAGATATGAAACCAACCCAAACCAAACCAATGAAGAATACGGATCTGCTAAATCTTGAAAATCTCCCCATAACACAGTATGGCATAAGGCCAAATAGAAAGTGAGGTTTGATTCACTTGACTTCAAAGTGGAGTTGGGAACGAAAGGAACGGCTGGACTCTTCCACTATACAAGAACAGCTACATTCAAATATATATATATATGTAAATAAATAACAAAAGACTCAGAGGATTAGCATTATAGTCTATTTCAGGGAGTTTAGACAAAGTGTCTAACTATCCCGACTCATCAGATTTACTTATATATTTGCTGTGACTCTAACATTAAGAGCACACATTGAGCTCTTAAACTGCGACAGGTTTTTTTTTAATAAAACTCTTGTGTCGTAAGGAAGATTTCTTCTCTGGACTTTTGAATTATATATATATATATATATAGTAAATGGAAGTTAATCCGACAGTATGAATTTAACATTTTTAGAAAAAAACAAATGATGTTGATAGTTTGCTAACAGAATCTGTTTCGACCTTTTTAATAGAGCGGTCTTCATCAAGAGCAAAATATGAAGGACCGACGGAAAAAATAACCGTTAGAAGGAGGGGTACCAGCGTTCGTTTGTACCTCTCTCTCTCTCTCTCTCTCTCTCTCTCTCCTTCTGATACATACACACACACGCACACAAATTATCTTTCCATCTATCTAAACCACCCAGTTTACATAAAGCAGATACTCTCTCTCTCTCTTTCACTCTCTCTCTCTCTCTCTCTCTCTCTCTCTCTTTCTTTCTATCTATCTATCTGTCTATCCATCTATCCTATTCGGTTTCCATCTAACAGACTGTTTCTCTCTCTATATAATCTGGTCTCCGTCTCTCTCTCCCAATCTATGCAAAACCACTCGTACCACATCTGATTGTCGTCACTATCTCACCCACTCCTTCTCACCATCTATCTATCTATCTATCTATCTAAAACGTAACCCTATGGGAATAAATATGATTAATATATACTCGATCGTCTTCTAAGCTCAGAGATAAGAAAGAAATCACGATGTAATTATAGGATGTTATGGGTTTTTTCTTTACCAAATTCCTTAGTGTATTAAATTTCTTAATGTTTATCTGTTTTGATACAGAGCAGGTGCGCATGTAAGTTTTAATAAATTTTCTTGCCAGCATTTGACCCGAAATCTTTATAAAGATTCATTTCTTTCTTCTTTCCAGACCCAATATTTAGAAATCTGGATAACGATTTATCTAAAGTTTGAATTGGGAGAAAACTACACCTTGGTGCCACAGTATTCCGATATTCTTTATGGAAAGATAAACAACACCCCATTATATATACTAGCAAATATATGCACCTCCAGGGTGCAAGTATTTAAGTTTTAATATAATTAAAATATCATATTAAAATTTAGAAAGGCTAATGGAACTGATAAGAATGCAGATAAAAAGATTTGGAACAGAGGGGGTATGATTGAAAAATAGAACAACTTGAAACTAAACTCTTCCATCATTTTCCATTACTCCATTTTTTCATTGGTAAATTTTCCTAATTAACTATTTAGTTAAAATAGGAAGTAAAGTATAACATTACAGTTATTTCTTTTGTTAATGGTTTCTTTTAAAGATTATTCCTGAGATTTTGCTCGTATTCAATAAGATAAAACCAAACAATTAGAAATCAATAATACTAAGTAGATATTTTATTAAAATCAATTTTTTAGATCAATATGCAAATTAGCCTTCCCATTCACACTTGTAATCCACTATTTTGTTGTATATATAAATGCAATTGCATGTTATTAGTATGTAGATATGATAAACAGTTTTAATGATGTAAAACAAATTTATTAATAATTGAAGTTTAAATAAAATATAAAATTGTAGAGAATGTTATGTAAATAACTAAAGGGAATTGTGTCTTGTATAGTAATATCGTTTTCGGTTACAGACAGAAAAACACACAATCTCCATTATAATAAAGATTATTATATATATATATATATATTATATATATATTATATATATATATGTGTTGTGTGTGTGTGTGTGTGTGTGTGTGTGTATATATATATATATATATATACACACACACACATACATATATGAATATGAATATATATATATATAATATATATATATATATATATATTCTCCTTCCAGCTATGGCTTAAATAGTAGGGCAGACTGGGCTCTTTAACCTTGGGTAGGTAACCAGTCTAGGTGAGGGATAACTCTGAATTCAAAATTCCTGAGGTCAGTGGATTGGGTTCGTGGCATTCCTTGATGCACAAATTCTTTCCTATCGACTGTGCCAAAAAGTGCGGAATGGTCCTACACAAGCATTCACCACTATAAACAAATCACTGTGTTCGTTGTTCATTGGAAGAACACTCATGCGTCGAAAATCGACGAGAGAGTCCGTTTTTTTATACATATATATATATATATGTAGTATATTAAGAAAGAATGAAAAAACACAGGTTTAAATGAGTTAAGTGGTGAGTATATTGGCCGACGCTGCAGTGTTTTGATCTATTAATTAGATCATCTTCAGGGCAATTTGTTGGTATATTGAAGGTAATAAGAAATTTTTATCACAGAATAACGAGAAAAGCGAGTGGTAGTCCTTGTTATCCAGTCTGTTTAAAATTTGAGGTTTGAAATAAGGAGACGGTTTGAAATATGACGTCATATATTCTCTTTTACGGTGTGAGTATGGGACTGTGTAAGTGTGTGTATCGATAAAAAATTCTTATTACCTTCCATATACCAACAAATGCCCTGAAGATGATCTAATTAATAGATCGAAACATTGCAGCGTCGGCCAATAAACTCACTACTTAACTCATTTAAACCTGTGTTTTTTCAATCTTCTTTAATATACTACATACCGTCGGATTCACTTCCTTTTCTTCACAAACACACACACACACACACATATATATATATATATATATATATATATGTGTGTGTGTGTGTGTGTGTGTGTGTGTGTGCATTTGGGCAGAATTATTTCATTTATACATGTGGAATTAAACAAAAGGCACGTTTCCTGTTTAACGATTTTATTGGTGATCTTTTCAAACTTGCTGTCTAAATTTTTTATAATTTTATTAATTGTTTTATTATAATGCATTTAACACTTTTCCTATCAATTCTCCTACTTCCAGGCTCCACATCTATTAGTATACTTTAAAAAAAAACTGGAACACACCACCCCTGATGATGGCGCTTCGAAGTGCCGAAAGTACTCGGGATATAAACTTCGATGGACTAATCCACGAATTCCATCCAAATATAAAAACGTTGGCTAGAAAGCTTGAAAATATCATCAATAAAATCGTTAAACAGGAGACGTGTCTTTTATTTAATTCCACACACACACACACACACATATATATATATATATATATATATATATATCTTACTTATGAAAAACAAAAACATTAGAATTCAAAATCCACCCAAAAACAAAAATGATCACATACATCACTATTTACGCCATGACATCCACACCAAAAGAGGCATTATAATAGGTTTCTACCTCAGAGCCCCCCGCATCTGCACATTTGAATGGTGAATTCACCCACATATAGAACACCTTCCGAAACCTCTGATATCCCATATCCTTTATACAACATACCAAGGCCAAAGGCCTCAAAAATCAATACCGGGGAAAAAAAGTAATAATAAATATATAAACACATACTTATAACAAATTCTACCACCATTTCCCACTTTTACACCTAAT
>CM042160.1:460143-517643 GCA_023376005.1 Doryteuthis pealeii
AGAGAGAAGATAAAAGTGTACTTAAACCAAGGATTTTATATCCCTGACATTTGGTTTACATAACCAAGTACACACACATATATATATATATATATATATATATATATATATCAGGGTATTTTTTTACTATCAACACTGATGCTTATCGTAGTGTTTGACGAAAGTAAACGAAGATTATATCGCATAAACAGTGAGACATAAATATATTAGATGGAAACTGTTCGGAAGAGAGAGACTGATACACAATGATCCCCAGACGATTACAACTAATCTCAACCAATTCTAAAATGGAGTGTGGATCTGTGAATGCGTTTATAGATATAGGGTTAAATAATTTTTGACTTGAGAACATCTGGTTTTGAAATCGACCCGGAGTCTCGAGTTCAAATCCTAGTCGATGTTTGGTTTGTCTTCTTTCTTTGCATATCAACCTCTCGTGGGTTATCTAATGCCAACACCATTCTTAATAAAACTATTTTTTTAAATGAAATTGGTAGCAGCGTCTTTAATGTCTTGTTTTACAATTCTCTGTTTTCATATCTATTAATGTTACATAATTGTTAGTACCCTAACACTTATTTTTAGTAGTGTAGAAACCAAAATGGCGGTTATAAGTTGCAGCCGGCGGCCTTGAAGGATTGGGTGACAAGGCTTGACCTCATCCTGATCCTTCCGGTGGATACCGTGAGAATCGGTGAAGAAGACCCTCTTCCGGTTTAGATTAGAAAGAGTTTAGATCAGTATCGGCTAAACCACGAAAGTGGTAAGTCGTGTTAAGCGCACTGCCGACTCAATCTGCGCAGGTATTCTGGTGGGGATTTCGGAATAAAATATGATCTAAAGCAAATCGAAGTCTTTGGTTATTATCTAAAAACTACCAATGACACAGGGCTTCTGATAAAGAGAAATCCCCAATGGAAGACCAGACACGAAGACCCCAAGACGAAGTCCAGACGCTAGAAGAAGAACATAAGATACCAAAGATAAGCAGAAGAATAATAGAAGTAAAGAAAGAGAATATACAACATTAACAAATACTAGCAAATTGAAATACTTGCAGCCTCGGGTTATTCAATACCAAAGCCATTCTTGTAAAAGAACAGTTGTGGTACTATTTAACCTATAGCTGGGGGATGAGTGTGTTCATACATTCCCCAAGGGTACTAGTGTTACGTAGCCGTTCGTCACAGTACCTAATAGATATATTTGTTACGTACTTTCTTACTGCTTCTTACTCTGGTCTTCTATTCTTCCGGCCGTCTTCTGATCGTCTGGTCTTCTGTCTTCTATCTTCTAATGGTCTCGTCTGGTCTTTCTTATCTGGGGATTCCGTGTCTGGTTCTGCTGGGGACCATTTCTTATCAGAAGCCTTGCGTCATTGTTTGCTTTTAGTATTAACAACAAGACTTCGATTTACCTTTGATGTTATTTTATTCTGGAACCCCAGGACCAGACAAATGCGCGCGGAGAGTCACATCTTGCTAGCTTCAGTCCTAACTCTCAACTGACTAACTCTAACTGTCACTGCAACTAACTTACTGAGTTGCCCACCTTAAACCGGAAAGGGCTTTCTATCGGGGTTCCGTTCTCACGATTCTATCCCCAGAAAGCAAGGTGAGAGTGAGGTCAAGCATTGTGACTCACTCTCAAGGCCATCAGCTGTACTGATCGCCATAAGGATTTCTATACTACCTTAAAAAGTAATAGGGATCCAATTTAACACTAGTCCGAAAGTGAACAAAATAGCGCCATCAGTGTTCGAACTCGTTTACTACGATGTTACAGTCCAGCACATTAGCCACTGCCCCACTGTGTGTGTGTGTGTGATAATGTGGTTTTGTTTGATTTCTTTGTTTAATGGCATATCAAACTTAAAGGGTAATTCAATACCAAAGTCCTCCTTGTAGAAGAAAAGAAGTGGTACTATCTAATCTATAGTTATGGAGGCGTGTGGTCTAGGGTTGCAAGAAATGGTCTCGTCAACCTGAGTTCAAGTCCTGGACGAAGCCGTTTGAATTTCACATGGCGCTAATACCCTTGGGAGAGGTATGAATCCAATTCTACCTCCTGTTATGGGTAAATAGCAGGGCAGACTGGACTCTTTAACCATGGTTAGGCAACCAGTCTAGGAGAAGGAAAACTCTAAATTCAAACCTGTTAAACTCTGCTTAAGAAATTGACCTTGTGTCCCATCCTGCTCGCGTGGAAGGGATGGTAAATATATATTTAACCTATAGTTGAGTGATAAGGGTATTCATGCCTTTCCCAAGGGTATTAGTCCGAAAGTGAAAATCATAGCGCGACCAGGGTCCGAACTCGCTTACTAGAATTTTTGCAGTCTAGCACATTGGCTACTACGTCACGGGGACTCCCGCTCAAGTCTCGTATTAGTTGGAATGCATTTATTGTTAACGCATAAGCTTAGTATCAAAAGATTTATTATTACGTAAACAACTTCCACCTGTTTATTCAGTGAAACAAGACCTGAACAAACAGACCCTGTTTTTCAAGATGAACAAAACAGAAAACAAAAAAGGATTCAGCAAATTGCCAAAAAAAAAAAAAAAAGGAAAGGGAAAGTCTTGAAAAGTCTGGGTGTGAATATTTACAAAAATCTTCCAAGTCTTGATAATCGTTATCTTCTTACGACACGGACTTTACGTGTAGCGAGTATGGGCCCAATTGTGGAACCCACGCCACGCCCAACCCCCAGAGTGTGTATTTGCCAGGTGGAAATAATGTTATCTATCGCTTACCACCGCCCTTGGCCATATGTTTTCAACTTTCGGAATAAGTTTGTCAGAATTTCGTGAAGAGAATCTTGTGATTTTCAAGACGCTAAAGATGTCTTATCTATTATTCTCCGCGGCTTTCGCGACTGGGTGTGATTGAAGACACGTGAGAATAAACAGTATGGGAACATTCTTCAAGACGCGTCCTGATTTTGAAAGTGATGCCTCCTAACTATCAAGAAGATACGCGTTACTGGTTCAAATTAATAATCTGTAAGTATGACGCGTCTGGGGCCGGTTCAGCTCAGTCGTTAGAGCACCTGCCAAGGAATCGCAAGGTTCCTGGTCCGATATCGGTCGCCGCCAACTCATTCCGTGAGTAGCACAGATTGGGTAATCTGATCTGTGCAGTAAAGTGGAGGGCTGATGGTAGATGTGGTGCTCCACTTCAACTAAAACAATTTACCTGATCTAGCGCCAGCGAAAAGGGGATCGACTCCCTCTTTGTCCGGCTGATACCGACGATAGACCACTCTGCCAACTTTACTTTAACTTACTTATAATTAGTCAAAATGTAAGTAAAGTCTGTGGAGTGGCTTATTGTTGGTATCAGCCGAACAGGGAGGGAGTCTATCCCTTTTCGCTAACACTAGACCAAGAAGATCGTTTTTAATGAGATGGAGCGCCACATATACCCTCAGTTCCCAGATACTTTGTCGCACGGATCAGATTACCCAAGCCGTGCAACTCATAAGCTGGGTTATCGGGGATCAGAATCGAACCCAGAACCTTACGCGTATGCTCCATCGAGTAAATCAAAATGCAGTGCTGGAAACTGTCCTTCCTTTTTTCAAGACAGTCTTGAAAAAAGGAAGGACAGTTTCCAGCACTGCATTTTGACTTACTGGTGGGTCCCACAGCCGTTGGCTGCAATGGACCGTGAGCGTCTGTCGCTCACTTGTTCTCCGTCCGCTGTCTCCTGTCTAACTGCCTGTCGGCTCGAACCCTCAGGCCTTTTATATTGATAGATACTCCTACGCATCTTTATCTTTTGATCTGATAACGGACCTTTGTTATATATTTCTTTATCTTCTCCCTGCTTCTTTGAACGGAAAGCCTCGCTTCCGTTTGTACAATATACAAAATATATTAGAGACTTAAAAACAGGGTAGAGAGTTGTGACTTACTTTGTTATAAGATCTTATTTGCTTCTTTCTAACTTTATTTTTTATCTTGTATGGCTCTTTCCTCTTCTCTGGTCGCCATCTTGTTGTTTAGTTGGGTTCTTCTAACTGCTTCTTGTAAGGGCCTCTGTTGGGCTTATTTTAGTCAGTGCAATTAATTGAATGAACTACAAGACTTTTATTTCTTGATCAAGCTTCTTTATTTAGTCTAGCCCATATCACCGCGCGGGGAAACCGGCCTCACGGCACGTCTCAGCTCTTTGACGGCCAGGCTGAATCTCAATCTAACTAGTCACGTTTTTCTTAAGGCACGCGAGATTCGCGCCCCTCTAGGGGTCAGTTGGGGTCATCCAACATAAATCTACCCGCCTGCGCTTCTATCTCCAACGAAATTATTTCGAACTAACTACAGGATCTGTCAACAATTTATTGACACCACATAAATTGTAACACCCGGAGGGTGCATATTTTTGTTAGTCTGCATTATATTTTCCTTGTACCCCACTTGTACAAGGTCAGGCAAAAAGGCTCTATTTACGTGGGACCACCCACAAGCCGAGACTCATGGGTGGCAGGTGGAAAAATTGCGTCGATCACGTCGGCACTCCCCCTCAAGAGGGCGCCTCAGGCGCTGGGAAATAAACCAAGCGCTGCCTCTTTAAATCGAGTGGGCAGGTGTTGCCTGGGGGATTGGCCCCCTGGGATCGATGCCGTTAATTATAGCAATCCCCCCACCCGTTGGACGGGTTTGCATGATCTATGTTGGTTAGCCTTCGTAGCCTAATTTTTGTACGATAAACTGGGTTGAATAGGCAGGTTCCCAATAATGGAGGAGTTGAGTTTGAGTCTCGCCATTGGATTATTCTTCATCCCGATCCACAGTGATTATTAATGATCTGCGAATTTGCGATAAAAAGCCACGGAAATTAGAATAAAATAATAAGAACAAAAAAAAATAATATAAGTAAAGACATTTAAAATGGAATAAAGCTCGTATTTTGTTAAGAAAAAGAAATCTTTTGATTGACGAAAATATGTAGTCGGCATGATTATTATTATTATTCTACGAGCCAAAATGAATTTGCGTTCCACTTTGCAATATATAATTAGGAAATTTTCTGCGTAGAAATACAATGGCTGGGAGGATGGCGGCAATTGTCTTCGTCCGCCGAAGGAAATAATTCTTGCTGATTAGGTTAAAATAGATAATCATTGTAATTCCTACAGTTGTTTTTTGGCAAGGAAGATAGGAGTTAGAAGAATGAGCCCAAAGACACTATATATATATATATATATAAATATATATATATATATATATATATATGTGGTGTGTGTGTGTATATATATGTGAGTGTGTGTGGTTTTATATATATATGTGTTCATGTAATAACGCTTACGTGGACTATATTTAAAAATAATGCTAATAACACAAAGAAAAACATGTAATAACGCTTACATGGCCTATATATGGAAATAGTAGGAGGTGCGTGGTCTAATGGTTAGAGTCGTAGGAAATTGACTCGTCAACGCGAGTTCAATTCTTGGACAAAACCGTTGGTATTTCACATGGCGCTAATACCCTTGGGAAAGGTATGCATTCTACTCTCCCTCCAGCTATGGATAAATAGCAGGGCAGACTGGACTCTTTAACCATGGCTAGGTAACCAGTCTAGGAGAAGGAAAACTCTGAATTCAAACCTGTTAAACTCCGCTTAAGAAATTGACCTTGTGTCGCATCCTGCTCGTGCGGAGGGGTTGGTAAATATATATATATATGGAAATAGTGCTAATAACTCAAAGAAACTATATATATATATATAAATATATATATATATATATATATATATATATATACTAGCAGGGGCTACCCGGCATCGCCTGGGTAGAGGGCGTTTTTTAAAGTTAATCCCGCAGATCCATTATTACTGAATCGTGAGTTGAATCCTCGTGGGATGCCCCATTTAAATCCCTATGTAAAAAAATAGACCTTGCATTGATCCAGCCATTCTGCAATAATCTTCATACAATGACTGCTATTTACACAGTAGCATTGCAACCAACAAAGCCTTCATCAGATGATGACTCTGGGTTCAGGTATGGTTTCGGGGCCGAAGCATCATTACCACTAACCCAGAGAGCCCCAGCAGTATCTCACGATACCACCAGACTTTGTCGGTTTGATGTCTCAATATAGGACTGCCATATCAAATAAACGTTAATGCAAATAAACGTTAATGTCTACTATTTAAAATATTAAACGCAAAAAAAAATCCCATTCCGTTATCATTTAAATCTTATTTTTTAATTATCTTCACGAATATAAATAAAATGTTTATTATTTTGACTCAAAAACTAAGTCCTGGTGATATTCAATGTGTATATATATTTACTTTGTTGTTAATTGTTTTATTTCAAAGTTTCCTCCGGACATACATATACACACAATTACCTTATATATATATATATATATATATATATAATATATATATATATATATATAGTGTGTGTGTGTGTGTGTGTGTGTGTATGGTCTTATATGGCCCTATATGTGATAGTCGTGTTCACACCCATCTCTCTCTCTCTCTCTCTCTCTCTCTCTCTCAACCAGATGCGCTAGGCTGGACATCTTTCTCGAATGAAAGACGGCAGACTCCCGAAGCAATAATTCTATGAAGAACGCACAAGCCTAAAAGGCTTCAAGTTTGTCATCAAATCAACCTTAAAACTCTCGATATAAATGTTCGTTTGGTTTGGAGGAGACTTATTCATTGTGGCTGTAAGGGGTTTGGGGTAAGGTGGCTCGAGCACTCCATCCTGAAGCGGGCTTTGCGTAATCGGCACATTTTTCTACATTTAAGCCAAACCATATATGTGATGTGTGTTGGAGGGCTTAACTGTCGAGGGATGGGCTTCGCAGTTACGTACGGTCCCACATTAGAGGAAGGCACGTAAATGCAAAGCCGGATCCCTGAGCCATCTGCGTGCTCACAACCAAACCAGTTGCTTGTAGAAATGACCTTCTTCTATGAATAAGTGACAATCACCATATATATATACTAGCAAGTATATGCGCCCTCTGCACTTAAGGATTAAAGTTTCAATGCAATGAAATATATCAAATAAGAAAGACTAACAAAATTAAATGTGAACGCATATAAAAATATAAGAATATTACACGTATCTTAATTATATATTAATTGGTTTCTGTCTATAAAAAAATCATTCATATGATTGATTTTAATACGTTGGAAAATAAAACAATAATATTAGAGATTTATAACACCAAGTAATTATATACTAAACCCAGTTTTGTTAAAACCAGTGTACAAATTAACCACGCCACAAGGTTCTTGGTTTGATACCGGTCCTCGTCAACTCAGCGTATGAGTAGCATAGGGGTCTCTGCTGCAAAGTGAGGAGCTGATGGTAGGTGTGGCGCCCCACATCAGATGCTAAAATAATCTCCTTGTTCTAGCGCTAGCGAAAAGGGGATAGATCCCCTCGCTGTCTGCCTGATACGGACATTAGGCCACCCCGACTACTTTACTTTGTTTATTTTATTTCTTAGTGATATATAAGACACATTGGAGGATTTTAACCGCACTAATGACGTGGGTTCTTTTGAGACAAATCTAATTCGGATTTCATAAATAAGATTTATTCTATGTATTAATATTTTTGAATATGAATTAACTACTCATTGATAAATGTAGGCAATTCTTGAGGGTATTGTGAGTATCAGTGATGTAATTTCGGTTACAGAGACAGACAGACATCGAATCTCAATAATAAAATATATATATATATATATATATGCAAGGTGTGTCATTTAAGTATCGAGATTTTTTTGTACTTTTTGACACACCTTATATTCTGAAAAAGAATAATGTTCCATTCATTCTTCATTTCTATCTTGGAACATACAGCTTTAAACATGGTACTTTTTTACACACCTTGCATTCTGAAAAAAAAAAAAATGATTGGAAGGTTATATTTTTTCAGAATACAAGGTATGTCAAAAAGTACAAAAATCTTGATACTTTTTTGACACATCTCGTTATATATATATATATATATATATATATATATATAAAGTCAACGCCTCTGACGACGAATAACACGAAAAGTGTTATTCAGAAACCAATGGTAGGACCGACTTTTCAATTGTATTATTGATTATAAATATATATATATATATATATATATTGTGAGAATATGTGCTTAATTGAAGTCGTACCTAATTTAAAAGTTAATTAATTAATAATTAATTAATTAGGCGGGCAATCCTATTTAAATGTAAGGCAAACAAATCGAGAAAAATCAATCTCTGTATGTACATTTCGGCTATTAGGCCTCATCACAGGCGGTCTTCCTATCTATAGCTCGGCTGATGAGGCCTAATAGGCCGAAATGTACATACAAGATTGATTTTCTCGATTTGTTTAGCCTTACATTTAAACAGGTATGCCCGCCTAATTAATTCATTATTAATTGATTAAATTTCAAAATTAGGTACGACTTCAATTAAGCACATATTCTCCCAAAAATTGTCGGCTAAAAAAAGCCATATCAAAACACATCGCTTGTGTATTTACTTCTCATATATATATATTATATATAATATTATATATATATACATATATATATATATGTTGTGTGTGTGTGTGTGTGTGCTATCTATCAATCGTTAAGCGTCTTAAATATGATAAATTGAAACATTAAAAAGAAGAATATCATTTATAATTTCAAGCACCACTCACTTACATACGAATTCGAACCACTAAATCTCCCGCCTAATGATCGAAATCTCATTTATTTGTCACATCAATACACACCCATATATGGACATCTAATGATTAACATATTTATTAAGCTTCTTATTTTTCTTGTATTTGACGCGTTCCATTTAAAAACATTTTAGAAACATAATCTTCAATTAATTTCGCTCTCTTTAATTTGAGAATCGTTTATATCACCCCTCCCCCTCCCACTGAATTGCCAAAAATATCTTCCTAGCGTCTAAGTCGTTTAAGTGCTGGATAAACTATTACGGACAAGATTTAGAATTTTTTGAAACTTTCATCGCAGTAACCAACTTTGAAAAAAAAAAAAAAAAAAAAAGACAATAAATTAAGATAAAATAAAAACACTTCACTAACCAAGATTAGTTATACTAGCAAATATATGCACGCTCCGCCGGGTACAAAAATTTAAGTTTTAATGTAATAAAATATTACCTTAAATAAGAAAGGTTCATGAAACTAAATAAGAATGTAGATAAAAAGATTTGAAACAGAGGTGGGGGGGGGTAAAATCTATAATTATAATATATATATATATATATACCAATCCATCCGCACAAGCAGGAGGTGACACAAGGTCAATTTCTTAAGCGGGGTTCAACAGGTTTGAATTCAGAGTTTTCCTTCTCCTAGACCGATTGCCTACCCAAGGTTAAAGAGCCCAGTCTTCCCTACCATTTACCCATAGCTGGAGGTAGAGTAGGATTCATATCTTTCCCAAGGGTATTAGCGCTAAGTGAAAATGCAATTACCACGTCCAGGATTTGAACTCGGGGCGACGAGTCCATTTCCAATGACTCTAACCATTACACCACGCGCTTCCTACCAGACAACATACACGAATGCCTCTCATCTCCTCATAAGAAGGATAGAACTCTCTCGCTATTTAAATACCAGAACAAGCATGGAGCCTCCAGCGAGAGGCGAACTCGCTATTCAGTAGTAAAGATCTGTGAGACTAGCTTGTTAACCCCGATGGGATGCCCTAAAATAGCACTTGTGCATGAACCTAAAATATTTCCATTCTTCTATGTCTTCCAATTAGCAACACGAGTTTGAAAGAAATGTGTTATTTTAATCACAATTATGTTTCAACAATCGTGCTTTAAAATTGAGATTAAAAATTTTAAGAGGGATCTTTATCTAAGGATATCGATTTTCCCATCTGGAGACATGGAACGGAGAAACCTAATTAGCGGTCCAGTTTTTAACTTTATAAATGGAAAACAAAAAAAAAATTCAAAATAAATTAAATACAATACCTGTCAAACGTTTGACAGATAAATCTTAGGTTTGTGCTCAAAATCAACATTGTAAATGATTGTATCTAAGTCCAAACATCTCTCTCTCTGTCTCTGTCTCTCTCTCAGTCGTAGAGGGTTCGGCTAGAAACCTTAAGGTTCCTAGTTCGATACCGGCCCCGCGAACTCAGCGTATGAGTAGCACAGGGATCTGCTCCACCTCAGATGCAAAAACAATCTTCTTGGTCTAGCGCTAGTGAAAAGGGGATAGACTCCCTCGCTGATTGGCTGATACCGACATTAGGCCGCTCGACGACTTGTATATATATATATATATATATATATATATATGTACGTATATGTGACGTAAGAAATGACGTAGTTTCAGTTACAGATTAAAAGAGACCGAATCTCTATTATTAATAGATTTGCTTTTATATTGTTACTGTACAAGTGTGTAGCAAACATTAGGCACAAAAGTATAAATCGTGCCTCTTTGAAATGACTGTGACGTAAGCAATGACGTAGTTTCGGTTACAGATTAAAAGAGACCGAATCTCCATTATCAATAGATTTGCTTTTATAATTTTACTGTACAAGTGTGCAGCTAACATTAGGCAAAACAGTACAAATCGTGCATCTTCTGGCCCAACTGACCTTTGACGTGTCTCTTGCTCTGCAACACACGATCTTTCTTGGGCTTTGAAATGAATAAACGTAAGCAATAACGTATTTTCGGTTACAGGCTAAAAGAGACCGAATCTCCATTATTAATAGATTTGCTTTTATAATTTTACTGTGCAAGTATGCAGCTAACATTGGGCAAAAATGTACAAATCATGCATCTTTGAAATGACTGGGGCGTAATCAATTACGTAGTTTCGGTTAGAGATTAAAAGAGACCGAATCTCCATTATTAATAGATTTGCTTTTATAATGTATTATAATGTATAAATGTGTAGCTAACATTGGGCAAAAAAGTAAAAATCGTGCCTCTTTGAAATGACTGTGACGTAAGCAATGACGTAGTTTCGGTTACAGATTAAAACAAACCGAATCTCCATTATTAATAGATTTGCTTTTATAATGTTACTGTGTAAGTATGCAGCTAACATTGGGCAAACAGTACAAATCGTGCATCTTCTGGCCAACTGACCTTTGACGTGTCTCTTTCTCTGCCGCACACGATCTTTCTTAGTCTTTTATCTCACAATGTAAGAATATCTCTTAGAATTGATGTGCAGCATTGGCTTTCTTCCTTCCCATTTGCAAGACATCAAGAAGCCATTAACAATCTTGGATGCCGGCCATATTAATTTTCTCCGGAATAAACACTAATAGAATTTACTTAGTTGTCGATTGTTGTCGTTGGTTTGTTTTACGGCATGTTGACCCTTTTGATAAATTAACTCTTTGTCTACGAGAGTCAGATATACTACTAATAATTTCACTTTATTATTTGCTCTACTTATGTATTGAGCACTTTTTACATATTTTTTTAAATAATCCTAGCGATTTATATAAATATTTATATATATTTTTTTAAATTTTTTATTTTGGCCAAGTGTTATAGAATTAATCGATTATTTTCGGTTGGTACCATCCTTTAGTTTTTTTTCGTTTTTTACATTTTTTCCCCAGGTGAAGTTTGAAAGTATATTTACTACCACACTATTTGCTGTTTTTTTTTTTTCTTACCGCAAGGTTTACTTATCAGTTTAATATCTTATTATTATAATGGAGATTGTGTATTTTTTCTGTCTGTAACCGAAACTATATTCCTACTCAAGTCACAATTCTCTAGTTATTGACATCACATTCTCAATATTTTATTTTTATCTAAACCTCAATTATAAAAAATGCTTACATTATTAATACTGTTAACCATTTCTTCATACTGACAACATGCAATTGTATTTATATATACAACAAAATAGCAGTTTACAGTGTGAACGGAAGGCTAATTTGCATATTAATATTAAAAATCGAATTTAATAAATACGTGCTTAGTATTATTGATTTCTAACTGTTTGGTTTTATTTTAATGAATATAAGCAAAATCTCTTCAATGAATCTTAAATGAATCGTTAACAAGAAAAGATAACTGTCATTTTATTCTACTTCCTCTTATAACTAAATACTTAAATTAGAAAAAAATACAATGAAAGACGAGAGGTGGAAGAGCAAGTTTCAGTTGTTCCATTTTTATTATACTCCTCTGTTTCAAATCTGTTATATACTACTCTGTTTCAAAATCTTTATTGTATTCTTATTTAGTTTCATTAGCCTTTCTAATTTAATACAAATTTTATTTACATTAAAACTTAAATACTTGCACCGGAGGGTGCATATATTTGCTAGTATATATAACTTTCAAAGAAACACTTAACAAAACCGTCATTCCGTAATGATTTATTTCGACAGAAACTCAAAGATTTAAAAACACTTCTTTAATTAAAAAAATATCTTAGAGCTCAGCTCATCAGACGGATTTTACAACAAAAAAAAAATTATACATTGAGCTCTCTTTAGGGATTTATAAAATCCTCGTATGAATATATGTTTGCACCTACAAGAGCATACAGTATGGTTATACAGTGAGATTTTGAAGATCCAAATAGAATCATCCCTTATAACCAGTCATTTGGATTACTTTACACACACACATGTGTGTATATTATATATAATATATAATATATATAATAGAAAAGTGATTACGGTGAATATGGTCACAATGGTTAGTTGATGCAAAATTCAGAAAGGTAAACAGCGATATAACAAATAAAAGTGCTCAATACGTTAGCAGAGCAAATTTATACAATAAAGGACAAGTGATAACCTACTCGAGTTTCACCATATGGATCTTCAGGGTAAATCCACTGAAATAATCAAGATATTGATTAATTGCAGTCGATTACACGTGTGTGTCTTCTCGATAAACGGTTCTTATGAGAAAGTATTCTATGAACGCTGGATTCAAATATATATATATACATATATATATTTTAAACTTTCTTTTGTAGCCGGAACATTTTCCTGAACTTTTTTTATATTTATATACACTTTTACTGCAAACTCTTTTGAGCTTTTTTAATGATAAAAATGCTTATAATTTAAAAAAAATAAAATTTATTTTATTTTTAACATAAAATACGCATTTTAAAAATTTTTTTAAAATTCCGGTACGATCGAGAGCGTTCTGTGCCTCGTGATTAATGATATATTTATTTCGTTTTTCCGTTTACAATGTTGCTTTGATAAAGACCTCTTCACATGGTCGAAACAGATTTCTGTCAGCAAAAAATTTTAAACATCTTGTTTTTTCTACAAACTTTCTACATATATATATATATATATATATATATATTATAATAACGTTAATGTATGAGTATTGGCTTACCGTAGTACGGGTACGATCGTTGGGAGTGCCCAGAATCCAGGGGTTAAGACCGTGAAAAAACAAATACAAAGTGCTCAATACAAGTAGAGCAAAAATTTATTTAAGAATGGATTATAAAGTAACCTACTCTAGTTTCATCATCAATCGTCAGGTTACATCCGCTGAATTAATCGAGTTTTCGATTAATATCAGTTGTACCACGTATGTCTTTGAAACGGGTCTTATCTTTTATAGATGAACGTGATAAACACGCGTTCATCTATAAAGATAAGACCCGTTTCAACGGACATACGTGGTACCAATTGATATTAATCGAAAACTCGATTTAATTCAGCAGATGTAACCTGACGATTAGATGATGAAACTCGAGTAGGTTACTTTATATCCATTTCTTAATAAATATAATATAATATATATATATATATATATATAAATATTTAGAAATGGATATAAAGACTGAAATAGATAGAAAGATATATAGATAATATAAACAAGACTAGATAGATAGATATTATAACAAAGTAAATAGATAGAATAAATAGAAGAAAGATAGTTATGAATAGACTTAAATTTAATTCTTAATTCAATTCAACTCTTAAGTATGTATATATATGTACACATATACACAATACAACCATATACATACGCACACTCGCACACACAATAAGTAAACATAGGCACATATACGTAGGCACACACATACACACACCCAAAAAGTATAAATTTAAGTAGAAAAAACATTAGAATGTCTTCAGAACAAAAAAAATTACAAAAACACCTGATATATCAATGAACTCTGATGAACTTTATCAAGACACCCAATAAAAAGTAATAAAAAAAGTTGTAAAATCGCTACATGACTTTATTAGTAAACACCCAAAAATCAAAAACACTGTTTAAAAAGACTAATGTTAAATGAAATTCCAATCCACGTCCCAAAAACGGAGAGGAGGTGAAATACTCATGTGTTATGTATATATACTACACATCATGTTAAAAATCATTTTCATATTATAAATCAAAGCCTGAAGAAGATACCAGAAGATCTGAACACGTGGTTTGCATATGTAACAAAAAGAATTAAAAAAAAATTCTGAGAACAAAATACATTTTGCGGACCTTCTTTTTTAAATATATATAAATATATATAATTATTATATTATATATATATTTATATTCTATAATATTTACTTTTTTTGTTCTTTTTTTCCTTCTGTTTTAGTAGATCTAATTTTTTATTTATATTTAATTCTTTTCTATTTTAATTTAATTTATCTTATTTTATGAGATTTTATTAATCTTAATCATTATGCTTATCTTTACTGTTCTTGTCATTATCATTATTATTTGTAACTTTTATTTTTATTTTTAATTTTATTTTTATTTGAATTTTATTTTTTAATTTTTAATTTTTATTGTTTATTTCTATATTATTGTTGTTATTCTATTTTCTCTTTCTTCTCTCTTCTCTCTTCTTTTTTCTCTCTTTTTTAATTATTTTTTAGCCTTAAATTCTGCTCATTTTGTATATACATTCTTTACCTAATTTCTCCAAAGGAATATACCCCAGCTAAGCACACTCATCAAACATAGACTCGCCTGCATCAAAAAACTAACCTCACCTTCAAATAAGACAACCACTCCTCCCTAAATTGATAGATAGTAAAAGAGATGTTACTTTGGCAATTCTCAGTTAAGAGTCATGTTCTTGTGATTACCTGAGATGCCGTATTAAACGGTTGAAATTAAATTATTGTCATGAAGCAGTTTTAGAGTTTTTTCTTCATTACTATCTATAATATCATCATCTCATGTCGCGCAGGCAGCACGTGATATCCAGACGATCTTCTCGCCAACCTTACCTATCATTCATCGCCACAGGTAGCTCCTCTCGCTGCAGCCCATCTTTACATAGCTGGTCGATATAAGTCCTTGCTGGGCGGCCCAACTGGCATGTCCATGTGTTGGTCTTTTCAAGGAGAACATCACTTACTGAGTTACTAATCTTGCTTATCAGGCATGCCCTGCATGCCTAGTCGTCTCACTCGGATAGTTGTGAATAGGGGCAGGTGACCAATACAGCTGTCCCGTTGTGGGTTGCTGTTCCACGACTTGTTCAGAATGCTCGCGCTTCTTGTGAGCTCCCATCTAGCTTATTTTTCGAGCGCCTCGTTAGGGTCCCAGGTTAGTGCAGCCATACAGCAGTACTGGATATGATACAGCCCTGGAGAGATGTCGTCTTTAGCTTGTCAGTGAGATCAGACTTCCATATGAAGACAATTTGTTTGTGGCATCATGCCTTTCCTATACTCGCTTACATTTGGGTATCAGAATAATATACTTGGATGGACGGAAAGATGGATTTCTGGACTTGAGATTTTTGGAATCTTCACCGATTTTTTTTTTAACATTCAGCGCAACATGTTTGTGTCCGTCTCACCATGGATTGGCTGGATTTAAACGGGATGTTTACTATTTTGTCCTCTTGGTCAGAAACTGACGCACGCCAGATAAGTGAGGTTCTCGCTGCTTTCGGGCTTCATGGGGAATATGCAACTGGACATAGGTGGATATTTTATGCTTTAGATGCAGGTGTGGAAAATACAGTCTTTTTTTTTGTGGGCTTCATGCGAAAGGTTTGGTTGGTTTTGGCGAAAACAGGATTTTCGACGGTCGAGTGTACTAGATGGGTCATCTGCAGAATTATATAGTGGAGAGAGCGCCTACTGTGTATAAGTCGGTTCCCTACACAAGGGTAATTGTTTTTTCGTCTTTAAAGCACAGATCCATGTTTACTGTATAATTGAGGATGGATCCTCCCGTCGATCTTCGACGTAGAGTGTTCATGCAATGGAACATCGCACAGGGATTTTGTTTATAGTGGTGAAGGCTTGTGTTGGACATCCGCACTTTTTTGGCACGTCGATAGGAAGGAATTGGTGCATCAAGTTGCCACAACCATCAATACTGCCTCAGGAAATTTTGATTTCGAGTTATCCTCTCCTAGACTGGTTACGTACCCAAGGCTGAAGGGCCCGAATCTGCCTAGCCATTTAACCACAGCTGAGGGAGAATATAATGGATTCATATTTCCCAAGGTTGATTGCGCGTGTGAAATGCAACGCTTCGTCTAGGAATTGACTAGGATATATATATATATAATATATATATATATTAATGTGTGTGTGTGTGTGTGTGTGTCTGTGTCCTTGGTAATAATCCGTCTTGATCCAAATCCAGTTATATATATATAATTTAAATTGAGTTTTATAGAAACGAAACCCACCTCCTGGTCGTGCAAATAGTTTTGGTAGTAAAAATATACTGTCAACTTCACTGGGAAAAAATGTAAAAAGAAAAAATTAAGAGGGTCGTATCAACGAAAATAAATTGAATTAATTCTATAACACTTGGCCACAAAGAAATATAATATTTATATATAATCGCTAGATTCATTTAAAACAAATATGTAAAAAGTGCCATACAGTAAGTAGAAGGAAATAAAAAGTGAATTTTAGTAGGTAATATTGATTCATTGGTTAACTTTATATATTTATATTATATATACATATATATATAATCAAAAGACAGAAAGAACTTGCCCATACGAAGCAAGATTTTTTATTTAAAAAAAACCGCGCATTTGAGAAGCTCAATGTGTGCTTTTAATGTTAGAGTCACAGAAATTATAAGTAAAATAATCAAAGAATTTAGAGATTCAGCTTAATAGCTATTTTCAGGGAGCTTAGACTAAGCTTTGTCTAAGTTCCTAAATAGACTATACTGCTAATCTCTAAGTCTTTTTGTTATTTTTTACTATATATATATATATATTATATTATATAATATTATAGTATATATAAATGTACTCTTTGTAACTTAAAAACTCTTAAACTCTTTTTATCATCTATAAAGGCCTGAAAAAAGTTTTCGTTCCTGTCTATAGACACGCTTTTTCTTCCTTCATAACAATTAAAAGACATCAATAGAAGAAAGAAAGAAGAAAAAAGAACAATTAACGAACGTGCTCAACACGTAACTCGGTGGCCAAGGAAGGAACCAACGGAGACAAGAAACGATCTAGAAATGTTTGCTAATTAAATATACTTATTTATTTGTAGCAGGTGTTAAAGTTGATGTGGGTTAATTATAACGTTTCGCAATAAATGATCATCACGGGCTTGGATGCTGCGTTTTTTTTTGTTTTTTTTTTTAAATAATAAATGAACGGTGACCGGAGCTGCTTCAAGCCGTGTACATGTATGCGGTGCGGCAAAAACCCCGTTTTTTTGTTTGTTTTTTTGTGTTTTTTTTTTTTTATTTTTAGCGATTCGGTGTTTTTCCTTTGTGGAAGCTAATTGAGTAAATTTGTGTCATATTTCCCCCACTGGGGGAAAGGTTGATAGCAGAATAGAAGAAGAGGAAGAAAGAAAGAAAGAAATAGAGAAAGAAAAAAGAGACAGAAAAGAAAGGATGGATAAGTGAAAGGGAGGAAAGAAAATAAAAAAGAAAAGAAAGAAGTACTTAATGGCATTGGAAAAGAAAGAAAGAAGAAAGGAAGTAAGACAAATAAGGGTAAGAGAGGAGAGAGAGAGAGAGAGAAGAGAGAGCGAGAGAGAGGGAGGGAGAGAAGAGGGAGGGAGAAGAAGAGAGGGAGAGATAGAGGAAGGGAAGAAGTGATGAAAGAAGAAAGAAGAAGAAGGAAGAATAGAAAGATGGAAAAGTGAAAGGGAGGAGTGGGCGAAGGTAGGATAAGACAAATAAGGGGTAAGAGAGAGTGAGAGAGGGGGAGAGAGGGAGAGAGAGAGAAGGCAGGTAGCATGTGAGAAGAAAGAAAGAAAATTTGAGTGAAGAGGTGACTGAAAGAAAGAATGAAAGAACAGAAAGAAAGAAGAAGTNTCAGTGAAAGTTTGCTAGTATATTGTTTATAACTAACCAAAATACTATATTAATATGTGGCTTGAGGATCCTATTTGTGTGTGTGGCGTGAGGTGTTTGCGTGTGTGTGTGTATAACCCCCGTCTGTTAACACAAATCCAAGTTATATAGTTAATTTAAAATCTGGCGATTTACAGGACGAGAGCCCCCCACCCTGCGTCTAGCAAATAGTTGCGTTAGTTAATACTGTCAGAACTTCACCTGAGGAAAAAAATGTAAAAAGAAAAAAACTAAGAAGGCGGCCCGCGGTACTCCAAAAACCGCCCCGAAGAATATCGAATTAAATTCCCGGTATTCGTGCATATGTAAAACTCAATATTAATTAACAATATTATTAACTTGGATTTGGATGTTAAGCCATAGGAAGTTATAATATACACCACACACACGCAAACACACTAACCGCAACACACACACACACACATATATTAATATAACATATAATAATATAATATATATATCCAGTATTATATTCTTTATACAGCCTAATCCAGATTCCCATAAGTAATGTCAATTCCTAGACAAAAAGTGTTCGGGAGTGCAAATTACCACCTAAGCCCACTAATTACCATTGCGAAAGGTATGAATCCATAGTATTCTCCCTTTAGCCTATGTGTTAAATAGAGGTAGGAGCATAGACTGTGCCAGCCTTGTATATCGGTACCCATCTAGGAGATGGGATAACTCTGAATCAAAATTCCTGAGCGTCGGTCGTTGATTGGGTTTGTGGCGCAACCCTTGTTGAATGCTACCAAATTCTTTCCATAATCGACGGTGCTAGGTAAAAAAAGTGTGATTGTCCAACCAAGCCTCACCACATATAACAGTAATCCCTGTGTGTCTGTCCATTGACGCGACATGAAAAGCGACTCTATCCGATGCGTCTACATCAAACGCGACGGAGAGATCCATCATAATTATATATTATCTATATTATCTGATCTGTGCTTTAAAGCGACGAAAAAACAATTACCTTGTGTAAAGGGGGGATACCACATTAACCGACGTAGCCACTCCTCTCCACTATATAATTCTGCAGATGACGCCATCTAGGTACATCTCACCGGTTCGAAATTCCTGCTTTTTCGCCCAAAAACACCAAA
The DNA here is from genome assembly GCA_023376005.1 of Doryteuthis pealeii. Taxonomy (NCBI): domain Eukaryota; kingdom Metazoa; phylum Mollusca; class Cephalopoda; order Myopsida; family Loliginidae; genus Doryteuthis; species Doryteuthis pealeii. The sequence continues at coordinate 479,544 of CM042160.1, forward strand.
CCCTTTTCTGCATGAAGGCACAAATAAAAAAAGACTGTTAATTTTCCAAACCTGCATCTAAGGCATTAATATCCACCTTCATTTCCACATCTATATATCTCTCCAGTAAGCCGAAAGTCTATCTCTATATCTCTCTATCTTATTCTGGGGGTGCGTCCATGTGTTTCTGATCTCTACTATATATTGACAAATATAGTAAACATTCCCGTTTAAATCCAGTCTCATATTCCCATGGTGAGACGGCACAAATCTATCTATATTAAAAAAAAAATCGCGTGAATATTCCCAAAAATCTTTCAAGTCCAGAAAATCCATCTATCCGATCCATCCAATTATAGTTGATCTGTATACCCAAATTTGTAAGCGTATAGAAAGAGCATGGATAGCGCCACCCAAACAAATTGTCTGTCATATGGAAGTCTTGCATCTCCTGACAAGCTAAAGCGACATCCTCCAGGCTGTAGTCCATATCAGTACTTGCTGTTATGCGCTGCACTACCTTGGACCCTAACGTAGGCGCCTCGAAAATAAGCTAGAGGGAGCTGCACAAAGAATGCTGCGAGCAGTTGCTGAAACAAGTCGTGGACAGCAGCATCCACAAGGAGCAGCTGTATGCACCTTGCCCGCCTATCTTCACAGACGATCCGAGTGAGACGGACTAGGGCAATTGCAGGGCACTTGCTGGAGAAGCAAGGATGAACTCATAAGTTGTTCTCCCTGTGGAAGCCAACAGCGTGGAAGGACAGCCACGTGGTGAGCCCGGCCCACAAACTTACTATCGACCAGCATATGTAAACAGATTGCTGGCGCAGCGAGAGAGCTTCCCTGTGGCGGGATGAATTGATAGGCGAAGGTTGGCGAGAGATCGTCTTGGATATCCGTGCCTGGCGCGACATTTGATTGATGCGGATGCTACTATATATTAGTAAGATGAAGAAAAACTCTAAACTTGCCTTCATACAATAATTTATATTCAACCCGAATTAATACCGGTCATCTTCAGGTAATCCACAAGAACATGAGCACTCTTACGAGGGAACTTTCCCAAGAGTAACATCTCTACTATCTATCAATTTAGGGAGGAGGGTTGGTGTTCTTATTTGGAGATTGAGGGTTCGGGATTCAGTTTCTGGATGAGGCGGGGTTGACGGTCTATGGTTGATGAGAGTTGTGGCTTCCCTTGGGCAATATTCCCTTCGGCAGAAATAGTGTAAGAGTGTATATAACCAAAATGAGCAGACTAAAGGCTAAAATAATCATAAATAGAGAAAAAAAGAGCAAGAAAAAGAGAAAAAAAGGATAACAATAAAAGTATCAGAAATAAAAATAAAAAATAAACATTTAAAAAATCTAAAAATTCAAAAAAAACATAAGAAAATAACTAATAAACAGATAACACAATAATAATTATAATGACAATAGGTAAAGCGCGAAATAAGGTCTATAATGCATTATAAACATTAATAAAATCTCATAAAATAAGATAACCCTTAAATTAAAATAAGAAAAAAGAATTAACAATTAGAATAAAAAATAGAATCTACTAAAAACAGAAGATATAATAAAGTAAGAAACAAACAAAATAAGTCTATATTATATATATAGTTCTAATTCATAAAAAAGGGAAGGTCTTCTCGCGCCAAGAACTGCATATTTTTGTTCTCAGAAATTTTTACCAACATCTTTTTGCTCACTTTACATATGCAACACTGTTTCAGATCTTCTGGTATCTTCTTCAGCGCTGTTGACGATGATATATATGAAAATGAATTTTTAACAAGTGAGCATGTGAGAAAAATATACATACACATAAAATGAGTAACTTTCACCTCTCTCTTCACACTTATTTGAGGGAGTGGAAATGGAATTTCATTTTTAAACATTAGTCTATTTATCTACCAGTGTGCTTTTTGTTTTTAGCAGAGTGTAGCCCTGGTTTACTTAATAAAAGTCATTAGCTGAATTTTTACAACTTTTTTTTTATTACTATTTTTTAGTTGGGTTGCGTATTGTAATGAATTTCACAGATGCCTATTGAAATAATGAGTCCGTGTGTGGTACTAATGTTTTTAATGAACACTCCACAATCTTTTTTCTACTTCTTTATATAATCTTTGGTGTGTGTATGTGTGTGCCCTACGTATAGTGCCCATGTTTTACTTTTTCGCTGGGTCGTGTGCGAATAGTATATGGTTGTATTCGGTGTGTATATGTGTAACATATATAACATACTAGAGTTGAATTTGAATTAAGAATTAATTCAAGTCTATTCATAACTATCTTTCTAATCTATTTTCTATCTATCTACTTACTTTTTATAACCTATCTATCTATCTATCTATCTATCTATCTCAGTCTGTTTATATCTATCTATCTATCTATTTCAGCTTTATATCCATTTCTTAAAATATATATATATATATATATATATATATATAATATATATATATATTATATTATATTTTAAGAAATGGATATATAAAATAACCTACTCGAGTTTCATCATCTGAATCGTCAGGGTTACATCCGCTGAATTATCGAGTTTCGATTAATATCAAATTGGTACCACGTATGTCTGAAACGGGGTCTTAATCTTTATAGATGAACGCGGTTACACGTTCATCTATAAAAGATAAGACCCGTTTTCAAAAGACATTACGTGGGTACCAACTGATATTAATCGAAAAACTCGATTAATTCAGCGGATGAACCCTGACGATTCAGATGATGAACTCGAGTAGGTTACTTTATATCATTTCTTAAATAATTTTGCTCTACGATTGTATTTGAGCACTTTGTATTTGTTTTTTCACGGTCTTAACCCCTGGATTAGTGTGCGCTCCCAACGATCTACCCGACCTACCGGAGGCCACTACTCATACATTAACGATATATATTATGTTGGTAGAAAGTTTGTTAGTTAAAACACCAAGATGTTAAACATTTTGCTGACAGAAAATCTGTTTCGACCATGTGTGAGAAGGGTCTTTATCAAAGCCAACATGTAAACGGAAAACGAAATAAATATGATCATTAATCACGAAGGCCACAGACGCTCTCGCATCAGATACTCGTAATTTCAAAAAAACTATCTTTTAAAAATGCGTTATTCTGAAAGATTAAAATTAAAATATAAATTTGTTTTTTAAAATTATTAAGCATTTTTATATCATTTAAACAACAAAAAGCCTCAAAAAGAGAGTTGCGAGTAAAATGTAATATAACATACTTAAAAAAAAGTTCAGGTAAAATGTTTCCGGCTAACAAACAGAAAGATTTAAAAATCATAATCAGCTGAATATATTCTTATATATTTGAAGATCCAGCGTTCATGGCAAATACTTTCTCATAACCGAACCGTTTATCGCCAAAGGACACACACTGTGTAACGACTGCATAATCAATATCTTGATATTTTCAGTGATAACCCTGAAATTCATATGGTGAAACTCGAGTAGGTTATCACTCTGTAGCCTTATATGAATAAATTTTGCGTCTACTTAACGTATGAGCAATTTTATTTGTATATATCGCTGCCTACCTTTCTGAAGTTTGCATCAACCAAACCATTGTGACCATATCACCGGTAAGGTCACCTTTTCTATAATAAATATATAATTATATATATATCATATAGTATATAATATATATAATGTGTGTGTGTTAAAATAACAAATAACTGGTTATAAGGGATAGATTTCTATTTTGGATCTCAATAATCTCACTGTTATAACGCGAATTTACGTGTATGCTCTTGTAGGTAGTCAAACAGTATATTCATACACGAGGATTTTTATAAACCCTAAAGAGAGCTCAAGTGATTATAATTTTTTTTTTGAAAATCCAAAAATGATGTGCGTGATTGTGAGGCTGAGCTCTTTAAATTTTTTTTTAAAATAAAAAAAGAATGTGGTTTTAAATCTTTGAGTTTCTGGTCGAAATAAATCCATTACGGAATACGGTTTGAAGTGTCTCCGTTTGAAAGTTATATATACTCACAAATATATGCACCCTCCGGTTGCAAGTAATTTAAGTTGCACTAATGCTAATAAAATATTGTATTTAAATTTAGGAAAGCGCTAATGAGAACTAAATTAAGAAAATACAGACTAAAAAGTATATGAAACAGAGGGAGCTATAAAACAGATTGAAACGAGGGGCAATTATAAATGAAAAAATTGGAACAACTGAAACTTCACGTCTTCACAACAACATCTACGTCTTTCATTGTATTTTTTCTAATTTAAGTATTTAGTTAAAGAGCGAAATAAAGAATAAAAATGCACAGTTATCTTTTCTTGTTAACGGAATTATTTAAGATCATTGAAGAGATTTTGGCTATATCATTAAAATAAATCCAAAAACAGTTAGAAATCAATAATACTAAGGCACATAATCTTATTAAAATTCGATTTTTAATATTAATAAGCAAATTCGCCTTCCCGTTCACACTGTAAAACCGCTATTGTGTTTGATATAACAAATTAATTGCATGTTGTCAGTATGAAGAAAGGTAACAGTATTAATAATGTAAAACAATTTTATATAAATGAGGTTTAGATAAAAATAAATCATTGAGAACGAATGTGATGTCAATAACTAGGAGAATTGTGACTTGAGTAGGAATATAGTTTCGGTTACAGACAGAAAAATACACAATCTCCATTATAATAGATATTAAACTGATAAGTAAACCCTTGCGGTAAGAAAAAAAACCCAGGCAAATAGTTGGTAGTAAAAATATACTTTCAAAACTTCACCTGGGGAAAAATGTTAAAAAACGAAAAAAAACGAAGAGGAATGGTACCAACGAAAATAATCCGATTAATTCTAGTATAACACTTGGCCAAAATAAAAAAATTTAAAAAAATACTATATATATAAAATATTTATATAAATCGCTAGGATTATCTAAAACAAATATTATAAATAGGTGCTCAATACAAATAGAGCAAATAATAAAGTTGAAATTATTAGTAGGTATATCTGACTCTCGCGTAGGACAAAGAGTTAATTTACCCAAAGGGGTCAACATGCCGTAAAACAAACCAACGACAAACAATCGACCAACTAAGTAAATTCTATTAGTTTTATCCGGAGAAAAAGTTTAATATGGCCGGCATCCAAGATGTAATGGCTTCCTTGATGTCTTGCAAATGGCGCGGAAAGGAGAAAGCCAATGCTCCACATCAATTCAAAGAGATATTCTTACATGTGAGATAAAAAGACTAAAAAGATCGTGTGGGCAGCAGAAGAGAAGAGACACGTCAAAGGTCAGTTGGGCCAGAAGATGCACGATTTGTACTGTTTTGCCCAATGTTAGCTGCATACTTACACAGTAACATTATAAAAGCAAATCTATTAATAATGGAGATTCGGTTTGTTTTTATCTGTAACCGAAACATACGTCATTGCTTACGTCACAGTCATTTAAAAGAGGCACGATTTTTACTTTTTTGCTCAATGTTAGCTGCACACTTGTACAGGAAAATTATAAAAGCAAATCTATTAATAATGGAGATTCGGTCTCTTTTAGCCTGTAAGCGAAAATACGTTATTGCTTACGTCACATTCATTTCAAAGCCCAAGAAAGATCGTGTGTTGCAGAGCAAGAGACACGTCATAGGACAATTGGGTCAGGAGCTGAACGATTTGTATATTCTTGCCCGATGTTAGCTGCACACTTGTACAGTAAGATTATAAAAGCAAATCTCTTTATAATGAAGATTCGGTCTCTTTTAATCTGTAACCGAAACTACGTCATTGCTTACGTCACAGTCATTTCAAAGAGACACGATTTGTATTTTTTGCCCAATGTTCGCTGCACACTTGTATAGTAAGATTATAAAAGCAAATCTCTTTATAATGAAGATTCGGTCTCTTTTAGCCTGTAACCGAAACTACGTCATTGCTTACGTCACAGTCATTTCAAAGAGGCACATTTTATACTTTTGTGCCCAATGTTAGCTGCACACTTGCACTGTAACATTATAAAACCAAATCTATTAATAATGGAGATTCGGTCTCTTTTAATCTGTAACCGAAACTACGTCATTGCTTACGTCAGTCATTTATACTTTTGTGCCCAATGTTAGCTACACACTTATACATAATAATACATTATAAAAGCAAATCTATTAATTATTGGAGATTCGGTCTATTTTAGCCTGTAACCAAAACCATGTCACTGCTTACGTCACAGTCAAAGACCAAAGAAAGACCCTGTGCTGCCGGGAAAGAGACACGTCATATGTCACTTGGGCCAGGTGATGAAGGATTTGTATTTCTTGCCCGATGTTAGCTGCACACTTGTACAGTAAGATTATAAAAGCAAATCTATTAATAATGGAGATATTAAACTTTTTTTTTATCTATTTAATTTTTAAAGTTTATTTTTCATATATATTTAATTTTTTCCACCCTACTCAAGAAATATCTTTTTAAATCTTATTTTACAGCGCCCGAAGGGTGCTTTTTTGATAGTATTTATAACGATCATTTAAAAACAAGTGGCCTTATTCAACGATATCCAAAGTTACGCAGAAGATTCAATCTTGTAGTCTGTGATCGAAACTACGTCACTGTTTACGTCACAGTCATTTTTTTGATTCTATGAAAAATCAATTAAGAGTCAAATCTTAGTATGTGACCGAAATTACGTCACTGTTTACGTCATAATCATTTTTTAAATATCCTATGAAAAATACGTTAGGAGAAAAATTTTCCCGAAAATGTTGATACTTATTCCCATTTAGATGAATTTATGTTTAAAAAAGTCTTTCCTAAAATATATTTGGGGAAATATTGTTTTTTTGTTTGTTTGTTTGTTTGTTTTTACTAGGTGGACCTCCCCTTTTTAATTTATGAAATTCGAACAAAGTATATTTTATTCGTACTATTTGAAAAGTTTTCTATGAAGATAACAGTCTGAATAATTAAATCAGAAATTTGTAGAAAGGATTTGAAGGTCTTTACTGTCGTAAAACAAAACGCCTATCTCAGTCGAGTGAGTGAATAAGATGTTTCAAATAAGTTATTAATATTTTTTAACATTGAATAATGTACACACACACACACACACACACACACACACACACACTATTATATATATATATATATATATATATATATAATATATATATATATATATTCAGTGGTAATTTGACTTACGATTTTTCAGAATTTACGAGCTGTCAATCGTCTGATTATTTGCTTTGGGCTAAGAACTAAATTTGATGTTTGAGCGAACTTCTGACACGCTTATGTTAATATGTTAACTAAAAACATTTAAGTCTCCAAAATTATTACGCCAAAGAAAAATATTTTAAAAAAGTAAACATTTTTTATATATATATATGTATATAATATATATAATATATATATATATATATATATATATTAAATATATGCACAAACACACACACACACAGCACAAACACATACACAAACACACACACACACACACACATATATATATATATATATATATATATATATATATATATAAAGTAAAGTCGTCGGAGCGGCCTAATGTCGGTATAATCCAATCAGCGAGGGAGTCTATCCCCTTTTCACTAGCGCTAGACCAAGGAGATTGTTTTTGCATCTGAGGTGGAGCACCACACCTACCATCGGCTCCTTACTTTAGCGCACAGATCCCTGTACTACTCATACGCTGAGTTCGCGGGGGCCGGTATCGAACTAGGAACATTAAGGTTTCTAACCGAACCCTCTACCGACTGAGAGAGACAGACAGACAGACAGAGAGAGACACAGAGACAGAAACAGAGAGAGAGAGAGAGAGAGAGAGATGTTGGACTTAGATACAATCATTTACAATGTTGATTTTGAGCAACAAACCTAAAGATTTATTCTGTCAAATACGTTTGACAGGTATTGTATTTAATTTATTTTGAATTTTTTTTTTTTTGTTTTCCATTTATAAAGTTAAAAACTGGACCCGCTAATTAGAGTTCTCCGTTCCATGTCTCCAGATGGGAAAATCGATATCCTTAGATAAAGATCCCTCTTAAAATTTTTTAATCTCAATTTAAGCACGATTGTTGGAACATAATTGTGATTTAAAATAACACATTCTCTATTCAACTCGTGTTGCTAATTGGAAAGACATAGAAGAATTGGAAATATTTAGGTTCATGCACAAGTGCTATTTTAGGGCATCCCATCGGGGCTTAACAAGCTAGTCTCACAGATCCTTTACTACTGAAATAGCGAGTCGCCTCTCGCTGGAGGCTCCATACTTGTCCTGGGTACTTAAATAGCGAGAGAGTTCTATCCTTCTTATGAGGAGATGAGAGGCATTCGTATATGTTGTCTGGTAGGAAGCGCGTGGTGTAATGGTTAAAGTCAATGGAAATGGACTCGTCGCCCCGAGTTCAAATCCTGGACGTGGTAATTGCATTTTACTTAGCGCTAATACCCTTGGGAAAGTTATGAATCCTACTCTCCCTCCAGCTATGGGTAAATAGTAGGGAAGACTGGGCTCTTTAACCTTGGTTAGGCAACCGGTCTAGGAGAAGGAAAACTCTGAATTCAAACTTGTTGAACTCCGCTTAAGAAATTGGCCATGTCGCTCCTGCTTGTGCGGATGGGTTGGTATATATATATATATATATATATATATATATATTATAATTATAGATTTTACCCCCCCCACCTCTGTTTCAAATCTTTTTATCTACATTCTTATTTAGTTTCACGAACCTTTCTTATTAATGTAATATTTTATTACATTAAAACTTAAATACTTGCACCCGGCGGAGCGTACATATATTTACTAGTATAAATAATCTTGGTTAGTGAAGTGTCTTTATTTTATCTTAATTTATTGTCTTTTTTTTTTCCAAAGTTGGTTATTGCGATGAAAGTTTCAAAAAATTCTAAATCTTGTCCGTAATAGTTTATCCAGCACTTAAACGACTTAGACGCTAGAAAGATATTTTTGGCAATTCAGTGGGAGGGAGGGGTTATATAAAACGATTCTCAAATTAAAGAGAGCGAAATTAATTGAAGATTATGTTTCTTAAAATGTTTTTAAATGGAAACGCGTCAAATACAAGAAAAATAAGAAGCTTAATAAATATGTTTATCATTAGATGTCCATATATGGGTGTGTATTTTTTTTAAAAATACATAGTTGATGTGACAAATAAATGAGATTTCGATCATTGGCGGGAGATTTAGTGGTTCGAATACGTATGTAAGTGAGTGGGTGCTTGAAATTATAAATGATATTTCTTCTTTTTTAATGTTTCAATTTATCATATTTTAAGACGCTTAACGATTGATAGATAGCACACACACACACACACACACACACACACACACATATATATATATATATATATATATATATATATATATATATATATGAGAAGTAAATACACAAGCAATGTGTTTATGATATGGCTTTTTTTAGCCGACAATTTTTTGGGAGAATATGTGCTTAATTGAAGTCGCACCTAATTTTGAAATTTAATCAATTAATAATGAATGAATTAGGCGGGCATACCTGTTTAAATGTAAGGCTAAACAAATCGAGAAAATCAATCTCTGTATGTACATTTCGGCCTATTATGCCTCATCAGCAGAGCTATAGATAGGAAGACCGCCTTGTGATGAGGCCTAATAGGCCGAAATGTACATACAGATTGATTTTTCTCGATTTGTTTAGCCTTACATTTAAATAGGTATGCCCGCCTAATTAATTAATTATTAATTAATTAACTTTTAAAATTAGGTACGACTTCAATTAAGCACATATTCTCACAATAAATATATATATATATATATATATATATATTTATAATCAATAATACAATTGAAAAGTCGGTCCTACCATTGGTTTCTGAATAACACTTTTTCGGTGTTATTCGTCGTCAGAGGCGTTGACTTTATATATATATATATATATACGAGATGTGTCAAAAAAGTATCAAGATTTTTGTACTTTTTGACATACCTTGTATTCTGAAAAAATATAACCTTCCAATCATTAAATTTTTTTTTTTTTTCAGAATGCAAGGTGTGTCAAAAAGTACCAAGTTTTAAAGCTGTATGTTCCAGATAGAAATGAAGAATGAATGGAACATTATTCTTTTTCAGAATATAAGGTGTGTCAAAAAGTACAACAAATCTCGATACTTATATGACACACCTTGCATATATATATATATATATATAATATATATATATATATATATATTATTATTATTATTGAGATTCGATGTCTGTCAGTCTCTGTAACCGAAATTACATCACTGATTACGTCACAATACCCTCAAGAATTGCCTACATTTATCAATGAGTAGTTAATTTATATTCAAAAATATTAATATATAGAATAAATCTTATTTATGAAATCCGAATTAGATTTGTCTCAAAAGAACCCACGTCATTAGTGCGGTTAAAATCCTCCAATGTGTCTTATATATCACTAAGAAATAAAGTAAACAAAGTAAAGTAGTCGGGGCGGTCTTATGTCCGTATCAGCCAGACAGCGAGGGGGTCTATCCCCTTTTCGCTAGCACTAGAACAAGGAGATTATTTTAGCATCTGATGTGGGGCGCCACACCTACCATCAGCTCCTCACTCTCCCGCAGAGACCCCTATGCTACTCATACGCTGAGTTGGCAAGGGCCGGTATCAAACCAAGAACCTTGTGGTGTGATTAATTTGTACATTGGTTTTAACAAAACTGGGTTTAGTATATAATTACTTGGTGTTATAAATCTCTAATATTATTGTTTTATTTTCCAACGTATTGAAATCAATCCTATGAATGATTTTTGTTTTAGATAGAAACTAATTAATATATAATTAAGATACGTGTAATATTCTTATATTTTTATATGCGTTCACATTTAATTTCGTTAGTCTTTCTTATTTGATATATTTCATTGCATTGAAACTTTAATCCTTAAGTGCAGAGGGCGCATATACTTGCTAGTATATATATATATATATATATATATATATATATATATATATGGTGATTGTCACTTATTCACAGAAGAAGGTCATTTCTACAAACAACTGGTTTGGTTGTGAGCACGCAGATGGCTCAGGGATCCGGCTTTGCTTTTACGTGCCTTACTCTCATGTGGGACTGTACGTGACTGCGAAGCCCATCCCTCGACAGTTAAGCCCTCCAACACACATCACATATATGGTTAGGCTTAAATGTAGAAAATGTGTCCAGAACGTCCGTCATGTGCCGATTACGCAAAGCCCGCTTCGGGATGGAGTGCTCGAGCCACCTTACCTGAAACCCCTTACAAACACAATGATGACAAGTCTCCTCCAAATCAAACGATTCGTTGCTATCCTCTCCCTATCATGAACATTTATATCGAGAGTTTTAAGGTTGTTTTAGATGAAAAATTGAAGCGCCTCTTAGGCTTGTGCCTTGGATGTTTCCCACATAGCAGTTCTTCATAGAGTTGTTGTTCGGGAGTCTGCCGTCTTCCATTCGAGAAAGATGTCCAGCCTAGCGCATTTGATTGAGACAGACAGAGAGAGAGAGAGAGAGAGAGAGAGAGAGAGAGAGAGAGAGAGAGAGAGAGAGATGGGTGTGAACACGACTATCACATATAGGACCATATAAGACCACACACACACACACACACACCAGTAATATATATATATAATATATATTATATATATATATATATATATTAATATAATATATATATATATATATATATATATATAAATGGATACACATTTTTAATAATTTATAATAATGATTTAATAATTTTAATGAATTTTTAATAAATTTGCTCTACTTCGTATTGAGCACTTTGTATTTGTTATATCGACGACTTAACCCCTGAATTTTGCACCTCCAGCGATCGGGCCCATTTTCACCGGTAAGCCATCTTTTATCTTTATATATATATATATATATATATATATATATAAAGGGCAGTTTTGTGTATATGTATGTCCGGAGGAAACTTCGAAAATAAAACAATTAACAACAAACTAAATATATATACACATTAAATATCACCAGGGCTTGGTTTTTGAGTAAAAATAATAAACATTTGATTTATATTCGTGAAGATAATTAAAAATTAAGATTAAAATGATAACAGCATGGATGTTTTTTGCGTTTAATATTTTAAATATTAGACATTAACGTTGCAGAATGGCTGGATCAGTGCAAGGTCTATTTTTTACGTAGGAATTTTAATTGGGCATCCCAGGAAGATTCAACTCACGATTCAGTAATAATGGATCTGCGGGATTAACTTAAAAAAACACCCTCTACCCAGGCGACGCCGGGTAGCCCCTGCTAGTATATATATATATATATATATATATAATTATTATATATAGTTTCTTTGAGTTATTAGCACTATTTCCATATATAGGCCATGTAAGCGTTATTACATGCATATTATATATATAAAACCATATAATATATATATATATATATAAAACCATATATACAAACACACACACACACACACACACACACAGCAACATTATATATAATATATATTATATATTATATATATATATAGTGTCTTTGGGCTCATCTTCTAACTCCTATTCTTCCTTGCCAAAAAAAAAAAACAACTGTAGAATTACAATGATTATCTATTTTAACCTAATCAGCAAGAATTATTTTCCTTCGGCGGACGAAGACAATTGCCGCCATCCTCCCAGCCATTGTATTTCTACGCAGAAAATTTCCTAATTATATATTGCAAAGTGGAACGCAAATTCAATTTGGCTCGTAGAAAATAATAATAATAATCATGCCGATACACATTTTCGTCAATCAAAAGATTTCTTTTTCCTAACAAAAACGAGCTTTATTCCATTTTAAATGTCTTACTTATATTATTTTTTGTTTCTTTATTATTCTATTCTAATTTCCGTGGCTTTTTATCACAAATTCGCAGATCGTAATAAGCACTGTGGATCGGGATTGAAGAATATCCATGGCGAGACTCAAACTCAACTCCTCCATTATTGGGAACCTGCCTATTCAACCCAGTTTATCGTACAAAAAATTAGGCTACGAAGGCTAACCAACATAGATCATGCAAACCCGTCCAACGGTGGGGGATTGCTATAATTAACGGCATCGATCCAGGGGCCATCACCCCAGGCAAAACCTGCCCCCTCGATTTAAGGGACAGGGCTGGGTTTATTGCCCAGTGCCTGAGGCACCCCCTTGAGGGTGAATGCCGACGGGATCGACGCAATTTCCCACCTGCCACCCATGAGTCTTCGGCTGTGGGTGGTCCCACGTAAATAGCGGCCTTTGTGCCTGACCTTGTACAAGTGGGGTACAGGAAAATATAATGCAGACTAACAAAAATATGCCCCCTCCGGGTGTTACAATTTATGTGGTGTCAATAAATGTTGAACAGATCCTGTAGTTAGTTTGAATAATTTCGTTGGAGATAAAAGCGTAGCGGGTAGATTTCCGTTGGATGACCCCCAACTGAACCCTAGAGAGGTGTGAATCTCGCGTGGCTTAAGAAAAACGTGACTAGTTAGATTGAGATTCAGCCTGGCCGTCAAAGAGCTGAGACGTGCCGTGAAGTCAGTTTTCCCACGCGGTGATATGGGCTAGACTAAATAAAGAAGCTTGATCAAGAAATAAAAGTCTTGTAGTTCATTCAATTAATTGCAATGACTAAAATAAGCCTAACAGAGGCCCTTAGAAGAAGCAGTTAGAAGAACCCAACTAGACAACAAGATGGCGGCCAGAGAAGAGGAAAGAGTCAGACAAGATACAAATGAAGTTAGAAAGAAGCAAATAAGATCTTATAACAAAGTAAGTCACAACTCTCTACCCTGTTTTTAAGTCTTCTAATATATTTTGTATATTGTACAAACGGAAGCGAGGCTTTCCGTTCAAAAGAAGCAGGGAGAAGATAAAGAAATATATAACAAAGGTCCGTTATCAGATCAAAAGATAAAGATGCGTAGGAGTAATCTATCAATATAAAAGGCCTGAGGGTTCGCAGCGACAGGCAGTTAGACAGGAGACAGCGGACGGAGAACAAGTGAGCGACAGACGCTCACGGATCCCATTGCCAGCCAACGGCTGTGGACCACCAGTAAGTCAAAATGCAGTGCTGAAAACTGTCCTTCCTTTTTTCAAGAACTGTCTTGAAAAAAGGAAGGACAGTTTCCAGCACTGCATTTTTGACTTACTCGATGGAGCATACGCGTAAGGTTCTGGCGTTCGATCCCGATCCCCGAATAACCCAGCTTATGAGTTGCACAGGCTTGGTAATCTGATCCGTGCGACAAAGTATCTGGGAATCTTGAGGTATATGTGGCGCTCCGTCTCAGTAAAAACAATCTTCTTGTCTAGTGTTAGCGAAAAGGGGATAGGACTCCCTCCCTGTTCGGTTGATACCAACAATAAAGCCACTCCACAGACTTACTTACATTTTTTGACTAATATATAAGTAAGTTAAGTAAAGTTGCAGAGTGGTCTATCGTCGGTATCCGCCGGACAAAGAGGGAGTCGATCCCTTTTCGCTGGCGCTAGATCAGGTAGATTGTTTTAGTTGAAGTGGGCGCCACATCTACCATCAGCCCTCCACTTTACTGTACAGATCAGATTACCCAATCTGTGCTACTCACGGAATGAGTTGGCGGGGACCGATATCTGACCAGGAACCTTGCGATTCCTAGGCAGGTGCTCTAACGACTGAGCAATAAACCGGACCAGACGAGTCATACTTACAGATTATTAATTTGAACCCAGAACGCGTATCTTCTTGATAGTAGGGAGGCATCACTTTCAAAATCAGGACGCGTCTTGAAGACGGTTGCCATACTGTTATTTTCACCGTGTCTTCAATCACACCAGTCGCGAAAGCCGCGAGAATAAATAGATAAGACATCTTTAGCGTCTGAAAAATCACAAGATCTCTGCGAAATTTCTGACAAACTTATTCCGAAAGTTGAAACATTGGCCAAGGCGGTGGTAAGCGATAGATAACATTTTCCACCTGGCAAATACACACTCTGGGGGGTTGGGCGTGGGTTCCACAATTGGGCCCAACTTGCTACACTTAAAGTCCGTGTCGTAAGAAGATAACGATTATCAAGACTTGGCAAGATTTTTTGTAAGGCATTCAGCGAATTGCCAAAAAAAGAAGGAAAGGGAAAGTCTTGAAAAGTCTGGGTGTGAATATTTTACAAAAATCTTCCAGTCTGATAATCGTATCCTTCTGACGACACGCGACTTACGTGTAGCAAGTATGGCCCAATTGTGGAACCCAGCCCAACCCCCAGAGTGTGTATTGCCAGGTGGAAATATTATCTATGCATTCCACCGCCTTGGCCATTATGTTTTCAACTTTCGGAATAAGTTTGTCAGGAATTTCGCGAAAGAGAAATCTGTGATTTTCAAAGACGCTTAAAGATGTCTATCTATTATTCTCCGCGGCTTTCGCGACTGGGTGTGATGAAGACACGTTGAAAATAAACAGATGGAACCGTCATTCAGACGCGTCTGCATTTTTGAAGTAGCCTCCTAACTATCAAGAAGATACGCAGTTACTGGTTCAAATTAATAATTCTGTAAGATGACTCGTCGTGGGTTCCGGTTAGCTCAGCGTTAGAGCACCTGCCTAGAATCGCAAGGTTCCTGGTCCATATCGGTCCCCGCCAACTCATCCGTAGTAGCACAGATTGGGTAATCTGATCTGATACAGTAAAGTGGAGGGCTGATGGTAGTGTGGCGCCCACTTCAACAAACAACTACCTGATCTAGCGCCAGCGAAAAGGGGATCGACTCCCTCTTTGCCGGCGGATACGACGATAGACACTCTGCCAACTTATTTAACTTACTTAAATTATGTCAAAATGTAAGTAAAGGTCTGTGAGTGGCTTATTGTGGTATCAACCGAACAGGGAGGGAGTTCTATCCCCTTTTCGCTAACACCTAGGACCAAGAAGCATTGTTTTTATGAGACGGAGCCGCCACATATACCTCAGTTCCCAGATACTTTGTCGCACGGACAGATTACCCAGCTGTGCAACTCATAAGCTGGGTTATCGGGGGACGGGATCGAACCCAGAACCCTTTACGCGTATGGCTCCATCGAGTAAGTCAAAAATGCCGTGCTGCGAAAACTGTCCTTCCTTTTTCTATGTTACAGTCTGAAAAAGGAAGGACAGTTCCAGCACGTGCATTGACTTACTGGTGGCGTCCCACAGCCGTTGCTGCAAAAAATGCGACCGTGAGCGTCGTCGCCCACTTGTTCTCCGTCCGCTTGCTCCTGTGCTAACTGCCTGTCGGCTCGAACCTTCAGGCCTTATATTGATAGATACTCCTACGCATCTTTATCTTTTGATCTGATAACGGACTTTGTATATATTTCTTTATCTTCTCCCTGCTTCTTGAACGGAAAGCCTCGCTTCCGTTTGTTACAATATACACAAATATATTAGAGACTTAAAACAGGGTAGAGAGTTGGACTTACTTGTTATAAGATCTTATTTGCTTCTTTTCTACTTCATTTGATATCTTGTCTGACCTTTCCTCTTCTCTGGCCGCCATCTTGTTGTTTAGTTGGGTTCTTCTAACTGCTTCTCTAAGGCCTCTGTTAGCCTTATTTTAGTCATTGCAATTAATTGAATGAACTACAAGACTTTTATTTCTTGATCAAGCTTCTTTATTTAGTTTAGCCCATATCACCGCGTGGGAAAACTGACTTCGACGGCAGTCTCAGCTCTTTTGACGGTTCAGGCGAATCTCATCTACTAGTCACGTTTTCTTAAGCCACGCGAGATTCACACCCTCTAGGGGTTCACGTTGGTGGGTCATCCAACGAAATCTACCCGCCTACGCTTTTATTCTCAACGAAATTTATTTCAACTACACTACAGGATCTGTCAACAATTTATTGACACCACATAAATTGTAACACCGGAGGGGCATATTTTTTGTTAGTCTGCATTATATTTTCCCTGTACCCCACTTGTACAAGTCAGGCACCAAAGGCCCTATTTACGTGGGACACCCCACAAGCCAGACTTCATGGTGGCAGGTGGGGAAAATTGCGTCGATCCCGTCGGCATTCACCCTCAAGGGGTGCCTTCAGGCACTGGCAATAAACCCAGCCCTGTCCTTTAAATCGAGGGGCAGGTTTCTGCCTGGGGTGATGGCCCCTGGGATCATGCGTAATATCAGCAATCCCCACCCGTTGGACGGGTTTGCATGAATCTATGTTGGTTAGCCTTCGTAGCCTAATTTTGTACGATAAACTGGGTTGAGATAGGCAGGTTCCCAATAATGGAAGAGTGAGTTTGAGTCTCGCCATTGTATTATCTTCATCCCGACATCCACAGATGCTTTATGTAACGATCTGCGGAATTTGTTTGATAAAAAGCCACGGAAATTAGAAAATGAATAATAGAAACAAAAAATAATATTAAGTAAAGACATTTAAAATGCGAATAAAGCTCGTATTGTTAGGAAAAAGAAATCTTTTTGATTGACGGAAAATGTGTAGTGCATGATTATTATTATTATTATTCTACGAGCCAAATGAATTTGTTCCACTTTTGCAATAATATAATTAGGAAATTTCTTGCGTAGGAAATACAATGGCTGGGAGGATGCCGGCAATTGTCTTCGTCGCGAAGGAAAATAAATTCTTGCTGATTAGGTTAAATAGATCAATCATCTGTAATTCCTACAGTTGTTTTTTTTTTGGCAAGAGATAAGGAGTTAGAAGAATGAGCAAAGACACTATATATATATATATATATATATATATATATATATATATGTGTGTGTGTGTGTGTGTGTGTGTGCTGTTTGATTATATGTTTTAATATATATTATATATATTATATGGTTTATATATATATATATGTGCAGTAATAACGCTTACATGGCCTATATATGGAAATAGTGCTAATAACTCAAAGAAACATAATATATATTAATATATATATATATATATATATACTAGCAGGGCTACCCGGCGTCGCCTGGGTAGAGGGTGTTTTTTAAGTTTAATCCCGCAGATCATATTACTGAATCGGAGTTGATCTTCCTGGATGCCCATTAAAATTCCTACGTAAAAAATTAGACCTTGCACTGATCCAGCATTCATGCAACGTTAATGTCTAAATTTCAAAATATAACCAAAAAAAACATCCATGTGTTATCATTTTAATTTAATTTTTTAATTATCTTCCGAATATAAATCAAATGTTTATTTATTTTACTCAAAAACAAAGCCCTGGGAATTAATGTGTATATTATTTAGTTTGTTGTTAATTGTTTTATTTTCCAAGTTTCCTCGGAATACATATACACAAAAATGCCCTTAATAAATATATATATATATATATATATATTAAGATAAAAGATGGCTTCCGGTGAAAAGGGCCCGATCGGCTGGAGGTTGCAAAATTCAGGAGGTAACGTCGTCGATATAACAAATACAAGTGCCTCAATACGAAGTAGAGCAAATTTATTAAAAATTCATTAAAAATAATAAATCATTATTATAAATATTAAAAATGTTGTATCCATTTATTAATATATATTATATATATATATATATATATTAAAAATATATATATATAGATATATATATATATATATATATATATATACTGTGTGGTGTGGTGTTGTGTGGTCTTTATATGTCCTATATGTGATAGTCGGTCACACCCATCTCTCTCTCTCTCTCTCTCTCTCTCTCTCTCTCGTCTCTCTCTCTCTCTCTTCTCTGTCTGTCTCAATCAAATGCGCAGGCTGGGGACATCTTTGTCTCGAATGGAAGACGGCAGAACTCCCGAAAACAACAACTCTATGAGAACTGCTATGTGGTAATATCATCAATCTATCATAGTAAGAGGCGCTTCAATATTCTAAAACAACCTTAAATACTCCAAAAACATGATAGTAATACACGAATCGTTTGATTTGGAGGAGACTTGCATCATGTTGTTTGTAATTGAAATCCGATGACCGTCATCCTCGAGCGGCTTCGATCCGGGCACATGACGGACGTTCTGGACAATTTCTTACATTTAGCCAACCATATATGTGATTGTGTTGGAGGCTTACTGTCGAGGGATGGTGCTCGCAGTCATATCAGTCCCCATGAGCAGTAAGCACGGTAAAAGGCAAATCCGTGACCATATGCTGTTCTATATAGCGCAATACGAGTAGAAATGAGTCTCGATAATATACAATCACATATGTTATATATATATATATATATGTATATATAAAAGAACTATATCAAAATGCCTCCTACATAAAAGAGCATGCAATGAAATGATACAATGAGAAGAGGAGTATATTATAAAATAGTGAGTGAGCGGCATAAAAAGATATGAATTGATATTACACGGTATCTTAATTATATATTAATATTCTTTCTAAACAAGTATCAAATATATTCAATACGTTGTATAATATGTAAATGTATCTTATAATTAATAAGATACAAATTATAACTAAAACCCAGTTAAAAGCCAATGACAAGGTGGAATCACAGCCACGGTTGTTGTTGTGATGCCCCGTCAACCAGTCAAGTAGCATAGGTGCTGGAGAGGTAAAAGCGCCCACATCAGATGCTAAAAATAATCTCCTTGTTCTAGTGCAGCGATAGAGAATATACCCTCCTGCGTCTGGCTGATTACTACAATGACCGTCTCCGACTACTTTACTACTATCTATATTATATAAGACACATTGGAGATATATTCCGCACTAATGACGTGGCTATACTATAATCTAATTCGGATTTCATAAATAAATATTTCTATATATAATATTTTTGAATATAAATAATCTCATGATAAATGAGAATTCTTGAGGATTGTTGGACGTAATCCAGTGAGGTAATTTTCGGTTACAGAGATCTTGACTAATCATCGAGTCATTAATAAATAGTATATAATATATATATAATATAATATAATATTTGATAATAGCAGGTGTGTCATATAAGTATCGAGATTGTGTACTTTTTGAACACACCTTATATTCTGGAAAAAAGAATAATTTCCATTCATTCTCATTTCTATCTTGGAAATACAGCTTAAACTTGGTACACAACTCTGCATTCTGAAAAAAAAAAAAAATTAATGATTGGAAGTATATTTTTCAGAATACAAGGTATGTCAAAAAAGTACAAAAAATCGGATACTTTTTTTGACAATCTCATATTATATTTAATATAAAGTCAACGCCTCTGACGACGAATAACACCGGAAAAGTGTTATTCAAAAACCAAAGGACCTTTTCAAATTAATTATAAATTATATATATATATATATATATATTTATTGTGAGAATATGTGCTTAATTGAAGTCGTACCTTAATTTTTAAAAGTAATTAATTAATAATTAATTAATTAGGCGGGCATACCTATTTAAATGTAAGGCTAAACAAATCGAGAAAAAATCTGTATGTACATTTCGGCCTATTACCTCATCACAGGCGGTCTTCCTATCTATAGCTCTGCTGATGAGGCATTAATAGGCCGAAATGTACATACAGAGATTGATTTTCTCGATTGTTTTAGCCTTACATTTAAACAGGTATGCCCGCCTAATTCATTCATTATTAATGATTAAATTTCAAAATAGGTGCGACTTCAATTAAGCACATATTCTCCCAAAAATTGCGGCTAAAAAGCCATATCATAAACACATTGCTCATTATTATATATATATATATATAATATATAATATATATATAAATGTGTGTGTGTGTGTGTGTGTGTGTGTGTGGTGCTATCTATCAATCGTTAAGCGTCTTAAATATGATAAATTGAAACATTAAAAAGAAGAAATATCATTTATAATTTCAAGCACCCACTCACTTACATACGTATTCGAACCACTAAATCTCCCGCCCAATGATCGAAATCTCATTTATTTGTCACATCAACTATGTAATTTTTAAAAAAAATACACACCCATATATGGACATCTAATGATAAACATATTTATTAAGCTTCTTATTTTTCTTGTATTTGACGCGTTCCATTTAAAAACATTTTAAGAAACATAATCTTCAATTAATTTCGCTCTCTTTAATTTGAGAATCGTTTATATAACCCCCTCCCCCTCCCCACTGAATTGCCAAAAATATCTTTCTAGCGTCTAAGTCGTTTAAGTGCTGGATAAACTATTACGGACAAGATTTAGAATTTTTTGAAACTTTCATCGCAATAACCAACTTTGGAAAAAAAAAGACAATAAATTAAGATAAAATAAAGACACTTCACTAACCAAGATTATTTATACTAGTAAATATATGTACGCTCCGCCGGGTGCAAGTATTTAAGTTTTAATGTAATAAAATATTACATTAAATAAGAAAGGTTCGTGAAACTAAATAAGAATGTAGATAAAAAGATTTAAACAGAGGTGGGGGGGTAAAATCTTATAATATAATATAATATTATATATATATATATATATATATACCACCCATCCGCACAAGCAGGAGGCGACACATGGCCAATTTCTTAAGCGGAGTTCAACAAGGTTTGAATTCAGAGTTTTTTCTTCTCCTAGACCGGTTGCCTAACCAAGGTTAAAGAGCCCGTCTTCCCTACTATTTACCCATAGCTGGAGGGAGAGTAGGATTCATAACTTTCCCAAGGGTATTAGCGCTAAGTAAAATGCAATTACCACGTCCAGGATTTGAACTCGGGGCGACGAGTCCATTTCCATTGACTTTAACCATTACACCACGCGCTTCCTACCAGACAACATATACGAATGCCTCTCATCTCCTCATAAGAAGGATAGAACTCTCTCGCTATTTAAGTACCCAGGACAAGTATGGAGCCTCCAGCGAGAGGCGAACTCGCTATTCAGTAGTAAAGGATCTGTGAGACTAGCTTGTTAAGCCCGATGGGATGCCCTAAAATAGCACTTGTGCATGAACCTAAAATATTTCCAATTCTTCTATGTCTTTCCAATTAGCAACACGAGTTTGAATAGAGAATGTGTTATTTTAATCACAATTATGTTCCAACAATCGTGCTTTAAAATTGAGATTAAAAAATTTTAAGAGGGATCTTTATCTAAGGATATCGATTTTCCCATCTGGAGACATGGAACGGAGAACTCTAATTAGCGGGTCCAGTTTTTAACTTTATAAATGGAAAACAAAAAAAAAAAAATTCAAAATAAATTAAATACAATACCTGTCAAACGTATTTGACAGATAAATCTTTAGGTTTGTTGCTCAAAATCAACATTGTAAATGATTGTATCTAAGTCCAACATCTCTCTCTCTCTCTCTCTCTCTCTGTTTCTGTCTCTGTGTCTCTCTCTGTCTGTCTGTCTGTCTCTCTCAGTCGGTAGAGGGTTCGTTAGAAACCTTAATGTTCCTAGTTCGATACCGGCCCCCGACTCAGCGTATGAGTAGTACAGGGATCGTGCGCTAAAGTAAGGAGCCGATGGTAGGTGTGGTGCTCCACCTCAGATGCAAAAACAATCTCCTTGGTCTAGCGCTAGTGAAAAGGGGATAGACTCCCTCGCTGATTGGATTATACCGACATTAGGCCGCTCCGACGACTTTACTTTATATATATATATATATATATATATATATTTAATATATTGTGTGTGTGTGTGTGTGTTTGTGTATGTGTTTGTGCGTGTGTGTGTGTGTGTTTGTGTATATTATATATATTATATAATATTTATAATAATATATATATTACATATATATATATACATAAAATGTTTACTTTTTTAAAAATTTTTCTTTGGCGTAATAAATTTTGGAGACTTAAATGTTTTTTAGTTAACATATTAACATAAGCGTGTCAGAAGTTCGCTCAAACATCAAATTTAGTTCTTAGCCCAAAGCAAATAATCAGACGATTGACAGCTCGTAATTCTGAAAAAATCGTAAGTCAAATTACCACTGAATATATATATATAATATATATATATATATATATATATATATATATATATGTGTGTGGTGTGTGTGTGTGTGTGTGTGTGTGTGTACATTATTCAATGTTAAAAAATATTAATAACTTATTTGAAAAACATCTTATTCACTCCACTCGACTGAGATAGGCGTTTTGTTTTACGACAGTAAAGACCTTCAAATCCTTTCTACAAATTTCTGATTTAATTATTCAGACTGTTATCTTCATAGAAAACTTTTCAAATAGTACGAATAAAATATACTTTGTTCGAATTTCATAAATTAAAAAGGGGAGGTCCACCTAGTAAAACAAACAAACAAACAAACAAAAAAACAATATTCCCAAATTATTTTTAGGAAAGACTTTTTTAAACATAAATTCATCTAAATGGGAATAAGTATCAACATTTTCGGGAAAATTTTTCTCCTAACGTATTTTTTCATAGGATATTTTAAAAAATGATTATGACGTAAACAGTGACGTAATTTCGGTCACATACTAAGATTTGACTCTTAATTGATTTTTCATAGAATCAAAAAAATGACTGTGACGTAAACAGTGACGTAGTTTCGATCACAGACTACAAGATTGAATCTTCTGCGTAACTTTGGATATCGTTGAATAAGGCCACTTGTTTTTAAATGATCGTTATAAATACTATCAAAAAAGCACCCTTCGGGCGCTGTAAAATAAGATTTAAAAAGATATTTCTTGAGTAGGGTGGAAAAAATTAAATATATATGAAAAATAAACTTTAAAAATTAAATAGATAAAAAAAAAGTTTAATATCTCCATTATTAATAGATTTGCTTTTATAATCTTACTGTACAAGTGTGCAGCTAACATCGGGCAAGAAAATACAAATCCTTCATCACCTGGCCCAAGTGACATATGACGTGTCTCTTTCCCGGCAGCACAGGGTCTTTCTTGGTCTTTGACTGTGACGTAAGCAGTGACATGGTTTTGGTTACAGGCTAAAATAGACCGAATCTCCAATAATTAATAGATTTGCTTTTTATAATGTATTATTATGTATAAGTGTGTAGCTAACATTGGGCACAAAAGTATAAATGACTGACGTAAGCAATGACGTAGTTCGGTTACAGATTAAAAGAGACCGAATCTCCATTATTAATAGATTTGGTTTTATAATGTTACAGTGCAAGTGTGCAGCTAACATTGGGCACAAAAGTATAAAATGTGCCTCTTTTGAAATGACTGTGACGTAAGCAATGACGTAGTTTCGGTTACAGGCTAAAAGAGACCGAATCTTCATTATAAGAGATTTGCTTTTATAATCTTACTATACAAGTGTGCAGCGAACATTGGGCAAAAATACAAATCGTGTCTCTTTGAAATGACTGTGACGTAAGCAATGACGTAGTTTCGCGTTACAGATTAAAAGAGACCGAATCTTCATTATAAGAGATTTGCTTTTATAATCTTACTGTACAAGTGTGCAGCTAACATCGGGCAAGAATATACAAATCGTTCAGCTCCTGACCCAATTGTCCTATGACGTGTCTCTTGCTCTGCAACACACGATCTTTCTTGGCTTTGAAATGAATGTGACGTAAGCAATAACGTATTTTCGCTTACAGGCTAAAAGAGACCGAATCTCCATTATTAATAGATTTGCTTTTATAATTTCCTGTACAAGTGTGCAGCTAACATTGAGCAAAAAAGTAAAAATCGTGCTTTTAAATGACTGTGACGTAAGCAATGACGTATAGTTTCGGTTACAGATAAAAACAAACCGAATCTCCATTATTAATAGATTTGCTTTTATAATGTTACTGTGTAAGTATGCAGCTAACATTGGGCAAAACAGTACAAATCGTGCATCTTCTGGCCCAACTGACCTTTGACGTGTCTCTTTCTCTGCCGCACACGATCTTTCTTAGTCTTTTTATCTCACATGTAAGAATATCTCTTTAGAATTGATGTGCAGCATTGGCTTTCTTCCTTTCCCGCCATTTGCAAGACATCAAGGAAGCCATTAACAATCTTGGATGCCGGCCATATTAACTTTTCTCCGGAATAAAACTAATAGAATTTACTTAGTTGTCGATTGTTGTCGTTGGTTTGTTTTACGGCATGTTGACCCCCTTTTGGGTAAATTAACTCTTTGTCTACCGAGAGTCAGATATACCTACTAATAATTTCACTTTATTATTTGCTCTACTTATGTATTGAGCACTTTTTACATATTTGTTTTAGATAATCCTAGCGATTTATATAAATATTTATATATATATATATATTTTTTAAATTTTTTTATTTTGGCCAAGTGTTATAGAATTAATCGATTATTTTCGGTTGGTACCATCCTCTTAGTTTTTTCGTTTTTTACATTTTTTCCCCAGGTGAAGTTTGAAAGTATATTTTTACTACCAAACTATTTGCCGGGTTTTTTTTCTTACCGCAAGGGTTTACTTATCAGTTTAATATCTTATTATAATGGAGATTGTGTATTTTTCTGTCTGTAACCGAAAAACTATATTCCTACTCAAGTCACAATTTCTTAGTTATTGACATCACATTCTCAATGATTTTATTTTTATCTAAACCTCAATTATTAATAAAATTGTTTTACATTATTAATACTGTTAACCATTTCTTCATACTGACAACATGCAATTATATTTATATATACAACAAAATAGCGGTTTACAGTGTGAACGGGAAGGCTAATTTGCATATTAATATTAAAAAATCGAATTTAATAAATATGTGCTTAGTATTATTGATTCCTAACTGTTTGGATTTATTTTAATGAATATAAGCCAAAATCTCTTCAATGAATCTTAAATGAAATCCGTTAACAAGAAAAGATAACTGTCATTTTATTCTTTATTTCCTCTTTTAACTAAATACTTAAATTAGAAAAAATAACAATGAAAGACGAGAGTGATGGAAGAGTAAGTTTCAGTTGTTCCATTTTTTATTATACTCCCTCTGTTTCAAATCTGTTATTATACTCCCTCTGTTTCAAATCTTTTTATCTGTATTCTTATTTAGTTTCATTAGCCTTTCTAATTTAATACAATATTTTATTACATTAAAACTTAAATACTTGCACCCGGAGGGTGCATATATTTGTTAGTATATATAACTTTCAAAGAAACACTTAACAAACCGTCATTCCGTAATGATTTATTTCGACCAGAAACTCAAAAGATTTAAAAACACATTCTTTTTAATTTAAAAAAAAAATTTTAAGAGCTCAGCCTCATCAGACATCATTTTTGATTTTACAAAAAAAAAATTATACATTGAGCTCTCTTTAGGGATTTATAAAAATCCTCGTATGAATATATGTTTGCACCTACAAGAGCATACAGTATGGTTATACAGTGAGATTTTGAAGATCCCAAATAGAATCATCCCTTATAACCAGTCATTTGGATTACTTTAACACACCATATATATATAAATATATATATATATTATATATATTATATATATAAATAGAAAAGGTGACTTACCGGTGAATATGGTCACAATGGTTGGTTGATGCAAACTTCAGAAAGGTAAGGCAGCGATATTAACAAATAAAAATTGCTCAATACGTTAGTAGAGCAAATTTATTACAATATAGGTACAAGTGATAACCTACTCGAGTTTCACCATATGAATCTTCAGGGTTAAATCCACTGAAATAATCAAGATATTGATTAATTGCAGTCGATTACACGTGTGTGTCTTTGGCGATAAACGGTTCGTTATGAGAAAGTATTCCATGAACGCTGGATTCAAATATATATATATATACATATATATATTTTAAACTTTCTTTTGTAGCCGGAACATTTTCCTGAACTTTTTTTATATTTATATACACTTTTACTGCAAACTCTTTTGAGCTTTTTTAATGATAAAAATGCTTATAATTTTAAAAAACAAAATTTATTTTATTTTTAACTTAAAATACGCATTTTAAAAAGTTTTTTGAAAATTCCGGTACTGATCGAGAGCGTTCTGTGCCTCGTGATTAATGATATATTTATTTCGTCTTTCCGTTTACAATGTTGCTTTGATAAAGACCTCTTCACATGGTCGAAACAGATTTCTGTCAGCAAAAATGTTTAACATCTTGTGTTTTTACTACAAACTTTCTACACACATATATATATACGTTAATGTATGAGTAGTGGCTTACCGGTAGGTACGGGTACGATCGTTGGGAGCGCACACTATCCAGGGGTTAAGACCGTGAAAAAACAAATACAAAGTGCTCAATACAATGTAGAGCAAAATTTATTTAAGAAATGGATATAAAGTAACCTACTCGAGTTTCATCATCTGAATCGTCAGGGTTACATCCGCTGAATTAATCGAGTTTTCGATTAATATCAGTTGGTACCACGTATGTCTTTTTGAAACGGGTCTTATCTTTTATAGATGAACGTGATAAACACGCGTTCATCTATAAAAGATAAGACCCGTTTCAACGGACATACGTGGTACCAATTGATATTAATCGAAAACTCGATTAATTCAGCGGATGTAACCCTGACGATTCAGATGATGAAACTCGAGTAGGTTACTTTATATCCATTTCTTAAATATATATATATATATATATATATATATATAATAATATATATATATATATATATATTTAAGAAATGGATATATAAAGACTGAAATAGATAGATAGATAGATATAAACAGACTGAGATAGATAGATAGATAGATAGATAGATAGTTATAAACAAAGTAAGATAGATAGATAGATAAATAGATAGAAAGATAGTTATGAATAGACTTGAATTTAATTCTTAATTCAAAATTCAACTCTTAAGTATGTATATATATGTACACATATACACACCGAATACAACCATATACATACGCACACACGCACACACAAAAAGTAAACATAGGCACATATACGTAGGCACACACATACACACACCCAAAAAGTATAAATTTAAGTAGAAAAACATAGAATGTCTTCAGAACAAAAAACAAATTACAAACACACACACCTGATATATCAAATGAACATCTGATGAACTTTATCAAGACAACCCAAATAAAAAAGTAATAAAAAAAGTTGTAAAAATTCAGCTAATGACTTTATTAGTAAACCACCCAAAAAACAAAAACACCTGTTTAAAAGACTAATGTTAAAATGAAATTCCATTCCACTCCCACAAAAACAGGAAGAGGAGGTGAAATACTCATGTGTATGTATATATACACATGCATGTAAAAATTCATTTTCATATTATCAATCAAAGCCTGAAGAAGATACCAGAAGATCTGAAACACGTGTTGCATATGTAAAACAAAAAGAATTTTAAAAAAATTTCTGAGAACAAAATACATTTTGCGGACCTTCCTTTTTTATAATATATATATATATATATATATTTTTGTTTTTTACTTTATTTTATTTCCTTCTGTTTTAGTAGATTCTAATTCTTTATTCTAATTTTAATTCTTTTCTTATTTTAATTTAATTTATCTTATTTTATGAGATTTTATTAATGTTAATCATTATGCTTTATTCCTTTACCTTATTGTCATTATCATTATTATTTTTTTTTATTTTTATTTTTATTTTTTTTTATTTGAATTTTAATTTTTTAATTTTTTAATTTTTATTGTTTTATTTCTATATTATTTTGTTATCTATTTTTTTTCTCTTTCTTCTTTCTCTCTTTTTTCTCTTTTTTTATTATTTTTAGCCTTTAAATTCTGCTCATTTTGTATATACACTCTTACAACTATTTCTCCAAGGAATATGCCCAAGCTAAGCCACACCTCATCCAAAACATAGACCTCCCCGCCTCATCCAAAGAAACTAACCCCACCCATTCCAAAAATAAGACACCAACCCTCCCTCCCCTAAATTGATAGATATAAAAGAGATGTTACTTTGGGAAATTCTCAGTAAGAGTCATGTTCTTGTGATTACCTGAAGATGCCGTATTAATACGGTTGAAATAAATTATTGTAATGAAGCAAGTTTAGAGTTTTTCTTCATTTACTATATATATATCATCATCATCATGTCGCGCAGGCAGCACGGATATCCAAGACGATCTCTCGCCAACCTTCCCTATCATTCATCGCCACAGGGAGCTCCTCTTCGCTGCAGCCAGCATCTTTACATAGCTGGTCGATATAAGTCCTTGCTGGGCGGCCCACACTGGCATGTCCATGTGTTGGCTTCCACAGGAGAACATCACTTATGAGTTCATCCTTGCTTCTCCAGCAGTGCCCTGCATGCCTAGTCCGTCTCACTCGGATAGTCTGTGAGATAGGGGGCAGGTGACCATACAGCTGCTCCCTTGTGGAATGCTGTTTCCACGACTTGTTCAGAACTGCTCGCAGCATTCTTGTGCAGCTCCCATCTAGCTTATTTTCGAGGCGCCTCGTTAGGGTCCAGGTAGTGCAGCCATACAGCAGTACTGATATGACTACAGCCTGGAAGAGATGTCGCTTTAGCTTGTCAGTGAGATCAGACTTCCATATGACAGACAATTTGTTTGTGGCCATCCATGCCTTTCCTATACCGCTACATTTGGGTATACCAGATCAATATAATTGGATGGACGGAAAGATGGATTTCTGGACTTGAGATTTTTGGAATCTTCACCGATTTTTTTTTTACATTCACCGCAAACATGTTTGTGCCGTCTCACCAATGGGATTGGCTGGATTTAAACGGGATGTTTACTATATTTGTCCCTCCTTGGCGTCAGAACACATGACGCACCCCAGATAAGTGAAGGTCTGCGCTGCTTTCGGCTTCACTGGGGAATATGCAAATTGACATAGGTGGATATTTATGCTTAGATGCAGGTTGTGGAAAATTACAGTCTTTTTTTTTTGTGCTTCCATGCAGAAAGGTTTGGTGGTTTTGGCGAAAACAGGATTTTCGACGGTCGAGATGTACCTAGATGGCGTCATCTGCAGAATTATATAGTGAGAGGAGTGGCCTACTGTCGGTATCAGTCGGTATCCCCCTTTACACAAGGGTAATTGTTTTTCGTCTTTAAAGCACAGATCCATGTTATGTATATATTATGATGGATCCTCCCGTCGATTTCGACGTATGAGTGTTCATGCAATGGACATCCACACAGGGATTTGTTTATAGTGGTGAAGGCTTGTGTTGGACAATCCACACTTTTTACCACAGTCGATAGGAAGAATTGGTGCATCAAGGGTTGCCACAAACCCAATCAACGACCGACCTCAGGAATTTTGAATTCAGAGTTATCCATCTCCTAGACTGGTTACCTACCCAAGGCTGAAGAGCCCAGTCTGCCCTACTATTTAACCCATAGCTAAAGGGAGAATATATGGATTCATACCTTTCGCAATGGTATTGGGGCTAGGTGAAATGCCAACAGCTTTGTCTAGGAATTGAACTAGGAATTGAATTAGGGATATATATATATATATATATATATATATATATATATATATGTGTGTGTGTGTGTGTGCGTGTGTGTTTGCGTGTGTGTGTGTATAACCCCGTCTTTAAATCACAAATCCAAGTTATATATATAATTTAAATCTGAGTTTTACAGACGAACCCCCCCACCCTGGTCTAGCAAATAGTTTGGTAGTTAAAAATATACTGTCAAACTTCACCTGAGGAAAAAATGTAAAAAAGAAAAAAACTAAGAGGGCCGTACCAACCGAAAATAATCGATTAATTCTATAACCCTTAACCAAAAAAATATATATATATATATAATATATATATATATATATATATTGGTTAGCAGGTTGATTTAGAAGGCTATCACAATGCAAGTGTAAAGAAAAAAAATAATACGGTAACAATGGTGTTGTGTGTTAACCTGTATTTAATTTTTGAATTTTCGAGATAATATCTCTTTTTCAAAAGATCACTGGAACTGAAGCAGTCTAGTTAGGGCATTTCTTTTTAAATTATCTCTTTAAAGAGAAGTGCCATAACTAGACTGTTTCAGTTCCAGTGATCTTTTGAAAAAGAGATATTATCTCGAAAATTCAAGAATTAAACACAGGTTAACACACAACAACATTGTTACCGTATTATTATTTTTTCTTTACACCTGCATTGTGGTAGCCTTCTAAATCAACCCCCTAACCAATATATACACAATGCTTCAATCAAATTATAAAACTCTCTTGTATATATATATATATATATATATATATATATATACATATATATATATATATATGTACTCTTTGTAACTTAAAAACTCTTAACTCTTTTTATCATCTATAAAGGCCTGAAAAAAGTTTCGTTCCTCTCTAATAGACACGCTTTTCTTTCTTCATCACAATTAAAAAGACATCAATAAAAGAAAGAAAAGAAAAAAAAGAACAATTAAAACGAACCGTGCTCAACACGTAAACTCGGTGCGCACCACAGAGAACGGACCACACGGAGACAAGAAACGATATAGAAATGTTTGCCATAATAAAATACATTATTTATTTGTAGCAGGTGTTAACAGTTGATGTGGGTTAATTATAACGTTCCGTCAATAAATGATCATCACGCGGCTTGGATGCTGCGTTTTTATTTTTTGTTTTTTTTAAATAATAAATGGAACGGTGAACGAGCTGCTTCAGAGCCGTGTACATGTCTGCGCGTGCGCAAACGTCTGTTTTTGTTTTTTTTTAATTTTTTTTTTTTAGCGATACGGTGTTTTCCTCTGTGGAAGCTAATTGGAGTAAATTTGTGTCAATATTTCCCAGTGGGGAAAGTTGATAGCGGAATAGAAGAAAGAGGAAAAAAGAAAGAAAGAAAGATGGAAAAGTGAAGGGAGGAAAGAAAATAAAAAACAAACAAGTAAAAAAGAAAGAAAGACAGAACAGCATTATACCTAACAGCATTGGAAAAGAAAGAAAGAAAGAAAGAAAGAAGTACCTAACGGGATTGGGAAAAAAAGAAAGAAAAGAAAGAAAAAGAAAAAAGAAGAAAGTACACAACTGCATTGGAAAAAAGAGAAGGAAAGAAAAAAAGAAGTACTTAACGGCATTGGGAAAAAAAGAAAGAAGAAAGAAAGAAAGAAGTACCTAACAGCATTGGAAAAAAAAGAAAGAAAGAAGAAAGGAAAGAAAGAAAGAAGTACAATGGATTGGGAAAAAAGAAAAGAAAGAAAGATAGAAAGAAGTACATAACTGCATTGGAAAAAAAGGAAGGAAAAAAGAAGTACTTAACGGCATTTGGAAAAAAAAAGAAAGAAAGAAAGGGTAAGACAAATAAAGGGGGTGAGAAGAGAGAGAGAGAGAGAGAGAGAGGAGAGAGAGAGAGAGAGAGAGGAAGAAGAGAGAGGAGAGAGAACATGGGTTTAGCATGTGAGGAAAGAAAAGAAAGAAAACTGAATGAAAGAGGTGACTGAAAGAAAGAAAGAAAGAAAGAAAGAAAGTGGAAAAGCGGAAGAAAGAGGAGAAAGAGAGAGAAAGTTGAAGAAAATAAAAATGGAAATAGGAGTGAGAGGGAGAAGAGAGGGAGAGAGAGAGGGGGCGAGGTTGCATGTGAGGAAGAAGAGGAAGAAGAAAGAAAAGAAAGAAAGAAGATGGAAAAATGAAAGGGAGGAGTGGGAGAAAAGAGGTAAGACAAATAAAGGGGTAAGCGAGAGAGAGAGAGAGAGAGAGAGAGAGAGAGAGAGAGAGAGAGAGAGAGAGAGAGAGAGAGAGGAGAGAGAGGATGGAGGTAGCATGTGAGGAAGAAATGAAAGAAAACTTAGTGAAAGAGGTGACTGAAAGAAAGAAAGAAAGAAAGAAAGAAGAAGAGAAAGAAAGGAAAGAAGGAAGAAAGAAGAAAGAAAGGAAGAAAGAAGAAAGGAAGAAAAGAAAAAAGGAAGAAAGGAAGAAAAAGAAGGAAAGGAAAGGAAGGAAGGAAGGAAGGAAGAAAGGAAGGAAGGAAGGAAGAAAGAAAGAAGAAGAAAGAAAGAAAGAAGAAGAAAGAAAGAAAGAAAGAAAAAAGGAAGGAAGGAAAGAAGAAGAAAGAAAGAAAGAAAGAAGAAAGAAAGAAAGAAAGAAAGGAAGAAAGAAGAAAGAAAGAAAGAAAGAAAGTGAAGAAAGAAAAAAAGAGTGAGAAAAGAGAAAAAGGAGAGAGAGAGAAGAGAGAGAGAGAGAGAGAGAGAGAGAGAGAGAGAGAGAGGGGGAGAGTAATATATATATATATTATAATATATATATATATATATATATATATATACTTTGGTGTGGTACCAAGTTTCTTGGTACAAGGTGATTCTAGGTGGGTCCTAATTACCCCTAAATGAGGGGGGAAATGTATGAATATAAAAAGAGTTTGGCCATGTGCCTGTCTAAATAAAATATATCAGTGATCTGAAGAAGCTCTTGAGCATGCTCTCGAGTGTAAATGGTCCATAATCACGATACCCATGGTATTTAAGGCCTTTTTATTCCAAATATATATATATATATATATATATATATATATATATATATATATATATAAAGGGAATGACTTGCCGGTAAGAAATATTGGTTTAGTCTCAATATTTGGTTGATACAAGCATTAATCGGATAAGTCAGTGTTATAACAAACATTAAGTGCTCAATACGTTAGTAGAGCTGATTTAGTATTAGTTTTTAGTAATAATATATATATATATATATATATATATATATAGTTAAGAGTAAGGAAATTAATCCGACGGTGTATTTATAGATAAAAAGGGTATGAATTCACACAATGCTGTTAGCTATGAAAATGATATAAAATATTTTAACAGCATTGAGTGTTTTCATACACTTTTATCTATACACGCACACATACATACACACACACACACACCCACACACACATATACATTATATATATATATATATATATATATATATATATATATATATATAAGTACAACAAATAGAAAAAGATAGAATATGTCAGGAAAAGAAATAAAGAAAATAAAAGAAATCGAAAATCCATGGTATAAGAAATGAAACATAGAAAGGAAAAAAAAAGAAAGAAAGAAGCAATGTAAACTGTAAAAGTGTGGAAAAGAAAAGAAGAAAGAAAGAAAGAAAGAAAATACATAACGGCATTGGAAACAAGAAAAAAAAAAAGAGAGGGAAAAGGTATTGGAAAGAAAAAAAGGAAAGAAAAAAAAAAACAAACAAGTAAAAAAAGAAAGAAAAAAAAAAGAAGTACATAACGGCATTGGAAAGAAAAAAGAAAGAAAGAAAGAAAAAAAGAAGTACTTAAAGGCATTGGAAAAAAAAGAAAGAAAGAAAGAAAGAAAGAAGTACCTAACGGGATTGAAAAAAAAAAGAAAGAAAGAAAGAAAGAAAGAAGTACCTAACGGGGAAAAAAAGAAAAAGAAAGAAAGAAAGAAAGAAGTACCTAACGGATTGGAAAGAAAGAAAGAAAGAAAAAAAAGAAGTACTTAAAGGCATTGGAAAAAAAGAAAGAAAGAAAGAAAGCGGGAGAAAGAAAGAAAGAAAGAAAGAAGTACCTAACGGATTGGAAAAAAAAGAAAGAAAGAAAGAAAGAAGTACATAACGACATTGGAAAGAAAAAAAGAAAGAAAAATAAGTACTTAACGGCATTGGACAAAAAAAGAAAGAAAGAAAGAAAGAAAGAATGAAGTTCCTAACGGCATTGGAAAAAAGAAAGAAAGAAAAAAAAAAGAAAGAGAGAAAGAAAGAAGAAAAGAATCAATAAGTGTTAAACTAAAGAGATCTCATGAAATTTCAGGAGGATTTTATCCGGAGGATGTTGTTTTTAAGTTCGTTCCCATCATTCAATGGTACGATGACGGAAATGACGTCACTACACTAACATTTTCTCTTTGGGCAAAAGACATATTGCTGATTTCATTTCTGCAGTTGTGCAAGATTTTTTTTCTTTTTACGACTGGAGGTGTTATTCAAAGAGAAGAATTAGTATAATTAATCCAACAACAACAACAACAATAATAATAATAATAATATAAACCATGTATTAAGTGAATGTAGTAAACTAGCACAACGGGAATACAAAGCTAGGTACGACTGGGTTGGGAAGGTGATCCACTGGGAGTTATGCAAAAAATTAAACTTTGACACACAACCAAATGGTATATGCATAAACCAGAATCTGTTCTTGAGAATGAAACGCATAAAATTCTCTGGAAATTCGAGATAAAGACGGATCATTCTATCCCATCCAGGAGACCAGACCTAGCAACAAAAAAGAGAACTTGTCAACTGGTGGACTTTGCGGTCCCAGCAGATCACAGGGTGAAGATGAAGGAAAATGAAAAGATGGATAAATACTTGGACCTTGCCAGAGAATTGAAAAAAGCTGTGGAATATGACTGAAGTCGTCTTGTTATGGCATTTTTACTAAAGATTTAACTAGAAATGCCATAACAAGACGACTTCAGTTCCAGTGATCTTCTGAAAAAGAGATTTTATCTCGAAAATTCAAGAATAAAATACAGGTTAACACATAACACCATTGTCACCTTATTATTTTTCGTTTACACCTGCATTATGATAGCCTTCAAAATCAACCTCCAAACCAATATTATATATATTATATATATATATATACATACATACATTATATATATATATATATAATATATATATATATATATATATATGTCTGTCTATGATATATATTGTTCGGGATTTAGTATGAAGCATTGGGTGTGAAATGTAAGAAACTCAGTTTTTGAATGTTAAGTTTCGTTTTATTTCATTAAATTTTCGGGGATGTTTATACCCCTGCTTCTGAACGAATACACACATTCACACACACACACACACACACATATATATATATATATATATATATATATATATATAAACGGCTTTAGAAAACTTGCGTTTCTGGCTCTATGTATCCTTTATTAACTGATGGTGAAATTAAAAGTGGGAAAGATCTAAGGAAGTGATTGTAAGCAGAAAGAGATAAAAGTGTATGTGTAGATTGAGGGGGGGGAAGAGGTCTGCTTTATCAATGTGGGTAGTTCGGTGGGGGTCGGATGAGGTCTACCTTATCAAAGTGACTTGCTCTTCAACGTAGCCCATCATTTTCTTTCATTTCTTTTGAGTCTTTGCCGTCTGAAAACTACTTTAAAGTTTTATTTCCTTCCCCGATTAATACGTTCATACCAGCGAGTATTGAGTATTGAGAGATGTCGTAGTAGTAGCCACAGCAGCAGCAGCAGCAGTAGTAGTAGTAGTAGTAGTAGTAGTAGTAGTATGCGTTTACAATTGTGAAGTAATGTTTCTTGAGAAGTGTAGAGAGACGCCCGTTAACTAATCGCATCTAGATAATCTTGAGATATGCATGCTGATAAACATTACCTTAAGGACAATCATGTGTTGTTAATGGCAACCAGCAGGGGTGGGAGAGATGTAGGTGAGAGTTATCCACGTGCAGGAGAGTAACTTCTTAAAAATAAATTTCGCTCGATCATAATAATAATAATAATAATAATAATAATATAAAATTCTCTGGGACTTTGAAATAAAAACGGATCACCTTATCCCAGTAAGAAGACCAGACCTAGTGTTGATAAAAAAAAGAACTTGTCAACTGGTGGATTTTGCAGTTCCAGCAGATCACAGTGTGAAGCTAAAGGAAAATGAAAAAAATGAACAAATATCTGGACCTTGCCAGAGAACTGAACAAGTTATGGAATATGAAAGTGAAAGTGATACCAATTGTGGTTGGTGCACTTGGAACAGTCCCAAAAGGATTAGAAAAGGGTTTGGAAAGTTTGGATATCAGAGGAAGGATTGAAACCATTCAGAACACTGCACTGCTGCAATCTGCCAGAATACTCAGAAGAGTCCTGGAGACCTGAGGAGACTTGCTGTCACTCAGACTCCAGTGAAAGACCATCAGCTAATGCTGATGTGAAAACTCAAAAGGACTAAATAATAATAAAGAGCACGTATCAACTGGTGGACTTTGCGGTCCCAGCAAATCACAGGGTTAAGCTGAAGGAAAATAAAAAAGATGGATAAATACCTGGACCTTACCAGAGAATTGAAAAGGCTGTGGAATATGAGAGTGAAAGTGATACCAATTGTAGTTGGTGCACTTGGAACGGTCCCAATGAACTTGGAAAAAAGACTGGAGGATCTAGAAATCAGAGGAAGAATTGAGACCATCCAGACTACTGCATTGCTGCAATCGGCTAGAATACTCAGAAGAGTCCTGGAGACGTGAGGATATTTGTTGTCACTCAGTCTCCAGTGAAATACCATCAGCTAACGCTGATGTGAAAAATTCAAAAGGAGTGAAAAAATGTACAAAATATCCAACAACATCATAAATTTTATCAAAAAAGTCACGAAAAACTGATGAGTCCAATTAAAAACATGAGGACAATCTCTGGCAGAAGTAAAAATCCAAAGAGGTATCTTCTAAAGAGATTCGCTATCACCACTACTCTTTATTATAGCAATGATGCCACTCAATCATATACTCAGAAAAATGCACAGAGGGATACAAATTCACTAACCTCAGAAAAAAAAAACCACCTAATGTACATGGATGACATAAAAAATTTGCAAAGAATGAAAAGGAACAAGAACCATGGTACAAACCATCAGAATATATAGCCAAGATATAGGAATGGAATTCGGAATCGAAAAATACTATGCTAGTATAAAAAAAAAAGATGGAAAGAAAATTAATGGACGGAATACAACTACCAAATCAAGGTACTATAAAAAAACTCGAAGAAAAAGAAACTGACAATATCAAACAAATTGAGACGAAAGAAAAAGTTAAAAAAGAATACCTCAAAAGAACAAGAAAGGTCTTAGAAACCAAGCTCAGCAGCAGAAATCTCATCAAAGGAATAAATACCTGGGCCGTCCCCGTTATAAGATACTCTGGGCCAATTCTTAAAATGGAAAAAATAAGAACTCAGACAGATCGACCAAAGGACTAGGAAATTAGTGACGATGCACAAGGCTCTATACCCTAGAGATGATAAAGATAGATTATATGTTTCAAGAAAAGAAGGTGGAAGAGGTCTTGCAAAACATAGAGGGCTGTGTAGATGCCACAATCCAAGGACTCGATGAATACACAAAAAAGAGCAAAGAAAGATTACTTATGGCAGCCAACAACAGCAGATGTAATATATGGACGAACCGAAAAACAACGAAAACTAAAAAAAAAAACAAAGATGGGGGAAAAAACAA
>CM042160.1:520143-527643 GCA_023376005.1 Doryteuthis pealeii
CAAGAAGAAATAACTGTAATATTATTCTTTACTTCCTATTTTAACTAAACAGTTAAATTAGGAAAATTTACCAATGAAAGACGGGAGTAACGGAAAATGATGGAAGAGTTAGTTTCAAAGTTGTTCTATTTTTCAATCATACCCCCTCTGTTCAAAATCTTTTTATCTACATGCTTATTCAGTTTCATTAGCCTTTCTAATTTAATATCATATTTTATTATAAAATTTAACTAAAATACTTGCACACGGAGTGTGCATATATTTGCTAGTATATATATATATATATATATATATATATATATATATATATATATATATATATTGTGTGTGTGTGTGTGTGTATATAGCGTGTGGTATCATGTTGATATATACGTATACGTATATTCATAGTGTTGCTTAAGTACACCGTTGTTCGTTACCATTGGCCGATATCGACCAACCAAAAATTCAATACGATTTCAAAATGAAAGAACGCGCTGTTTTTCCCCTGATGATTTCAATATTTTTCCCTTTTTATCTCCGTCTTTGAAGTTCCAGCTTCTTCACATGAATGAACAAAAAGAAAAAGAAAAAGAAAAAGAAAACACCCAAAAAAGCAAAAACAAAAACAACAAAAAAGAAATAATAATAATAATAATAATTAATATCGTGCTTCTATCTGTCTGTCCGTCACAACTTATTGATAGGCAAGAAATAGCACCGAGTCGCCTTTTACAATGGTTACCATTTTATGCCAAGCAAGAAATCTTGGTATCCAGAGAATGTTTGTTTGTTTTTTTCTTCTTTTAGCTGAGAGGAAAATGTTACTGTATTAAATTGTTTTCTGAGCATTGTGATAAAAAAGCAACAAAAAAGGTGAAAATAAAAAAAAAACCTATGTGAAATAATGCCTGTACTTGTTTGTTTATAAGATGAGGCAGTGACCTCCGTTTATCAATCCGCCCTGTCGACTGGGGCGTTAGAATGCACCGACTCTGCAGAGGAGTAAGTCTCCCCCAATGGGGCCACCTGTTGGCCGTGGATGGCGACCCGTGATGCTTAAGAATAGAACCTAGGTTGCTGAGCAGTCCACGACTTGCAATACTCCACTTCAGGCTTTTCTTGGGCTAGACGGGCAGTCAGAGGGACCCCCTCCGATCAATCGGCTGGCCACGTCAAGCCCTAGCACCTATATGATTGCCCCAACCCTATTGCCCTTATGGCAAGCCCCAATCCTTCTTATCATATGGGTACTAGAAGGTGGTGGCTGAGGGTCTACATGTCCTGGGAATGACGTTAAACTCTATTTGATGGTGAGGTTCCAGTTCTTGAGGTTTGGGGAATGTGGAGCACCCCTTCATCACCATTGCTCCCTGGTCCACTCTGACCCGGAGTGTAGTACCTGTTAGGGTCACATCTATGGGTTAAATAGAAAAACATGAGTTTATAAACAAAATTGTATTGTGCATTAAGAATAAATTTATTTCACAACTTGGTCGGCATTAAATGACCCAGCAAGGTTGATATGCCATAAAACGAAACAAGCGCTAGACCATCGAGATTGTTTTCGAGGCGAAGGCCTGCAGCGAACCCAGAACCCCGTGGTTCTTAGGCGGTTGATCGACTGACTAAACTAAATCGCTGAAATTATGTGTAATAATATCAATATACCAGTCAATTTTAAATTTTGAAGACGAGAGCTGCCATGTGGACTTTTACTAAGTTAAAACTTAGATATCTAACAAGCAACTAAACTGGCACTCTCAAACAGCTACGTATCGGTTGGCTGGTGAGGAGGATGAGTAAACTCGGGCATAAAAAAAGGGAAAAGAGCGGACGAGCTCAAGGGAAGCCAACGACCACTAACACTGACAGTAGTAAGTGTTAAGTGTTTGAACGCCATCTTGGCCAGTTGAAAAGGACTTAAAGTAAATAAGTCCTGAGTTATGGAATCCTTTGGTAAGTGTATAAGTCCTATCCTGCGTAGTGCTAAAGGTCCAGTGATTTACTCCTATGATCCGTCGTCCACGAAGGTTCAAAGCAGTTGTGAGTAGTTAAGATCATAACAGCCTGTATAAATATTAAAACAGCAGCAGAGTAGTGTCAGTGATTGGCCAAGAGGTTGATCACATGGTTCTCGGTGTATTTTCTACACACATAAACCCTCAAATTCTCACAGCAACGAGGCCACACATACTTCGACCAATACGTTTTGATTTAGAGAACAAAAAAACCCCCACAAATCTGGTTCGAAAGAATCAATGTATAATAGCAAGATCATCTCTATTGTTTTAATCCTCTCTATTGTTTTATTTAATAAGAGATTGTTTTCGAGACGAAGGCCCGCAGCGAATCCGGAACCCCGTGGTTCTTATGCGGTTGATCGACTGACTAAACTAAATCGCTGAAATTATGTGTAATAACATCAATATACCAGTCAATTTTAAATTTTGAAGACGATAGCTGCTATGTGGACTTTTACTAAGTTAAAACTTAGATATCTAACCTGCAACTAAACTGGCACTCCAAACAGCTACGTATCGGTTGTCTGGTGAGGAGGGTGAGTAAGCTCAGGGAAGCCAACGACCACCTACACTGACAGTAGTAAGATCGTGTATTTACTACACACATTAACCCTCAAATTCTCACAGAAACGAGGCCACATACGTTTTGATTTAGAGAACAAAAAACCCCACAAATCTGGTCCGAAAGAATCAATGTATAATAGCAAGATCATCTCGTCCGAGAAATCCAATCACACAATTGCATAGCATCTATTTTACGCGCCAGGAAATTTATTTCTTTAGTTTCGAATAGCAATCTCCGTTTTACTAATGCATCTCTGTTACAAATACAATATTTGCCACTGCTGGAATCGGTTGATTGCTCCAAGACGAAGAATGGCAATGATTTTCCTGGCTCTCCTGAGAACCAGAAATCCAATGCTCGAACGATATTTAACTGGAACCAATTTCAATTAACACACTTATTGATTTCTCCACGAAGGCCAATCAACGAATCACAGTTTACCAGTCACGTAAGCCGTTGTCAGTGTGCCTGTTGATCAATGGATCGTGGAACAATTGTGGCCCAAGTCCAACAGGTGTGCTGTTGTAGATCGATCGTTAGCAGCGTACTAACAATTCATTAATCTTCAGTTGGTTGGATCTTACGGCATGTCGACCCCTGTCAGGTTATTTTATGCCGAAGATGTTTTCTTTGTATTCATTCTCGATGGGTACTCAGTTTTTTAAAAAACTCATTTTTAAACACAATTTTTAAAACCCATTGTTTCTATTTAACTCATAGATGGTATCCTAACAAGTACTACCACTTGGTACCATTAAAGGGGTAGGGCTAGGTCTATTGCCCAGTGCCTGAGGCGCTCTCTCCCTTGAGGTGGAATGCCGACGGGATCAACGCATTTTTGCACCTACCACTGATGAGTTTTGGCTCGTGGTTGGGCCTACGTAAAAATGCCCTTGTGTCACATTCTCATACGTGAATGAGTGGTAAATATCCTTCTAAGTGAGAAGCATATGGAGGTTTAGTCCTGACTACAATCAAAAATGACATATGATACTTTAATTAGCTTAAAACTTGTACCCGGTCATGGTTAACGGAATAAGGGTTTGATTCGAAGTTCCGCGAAAGTTCAAGATTACGTCATGAAGGCCCCCGAGTTCGCCAAAAATGTTTTCGAGTTTGATAAAGAGCACCTGAAGAAGACCTGAGTGCGCATCATTTTGTATGGATAGTAAAGATGAGGACAACAATCTGAAAAAATCTGTTGTTTATATATTTTAGAAACGAATTAAAGTTTATATATACTAGCAAATATATGCACCCTCCGGGTGCAAGTATTTAAGTTTTAATGTAATAAAATATTATATTAAATTAGAAAGGCTAATGAGAGTAAATAAAAATACAGATAAAAAGATTTGAAATAGAAGTTGGTATAATCGAAAAATAGAACAACTCCCGTCTTTCGTTGCTAAATTTTCCTAATTCAACTATCTAG
Organism: Doryteuthis pealeii; assembly: GCA_023376005.1. Classification (NCBI taxonomy): domain Eukaryota; kingdom Metazoa; phylum Mollusca; class Cephalopoda; order Myopsida; family Loliginidae; genus Doryteuthis; species Doryteuthis pealeii. The sequence continues at coordinate 524,144 of CM042160.1, forward strand.
TTAAAATAGGAAGTAAAGAATAAAATTACAGTTGTCTTCTTGCTAAGGAATTTCTTTTTAAGATTTATTGAAGATAATTTTGCTCATATTCATTAAGATAAAACCAAACAATTAGAAATCAATAATACTAAGTACATATTTATTAAATTCAAATTTCTAAGATCAATATGTAAATTAGCCTTCCCATTCACACTGTAAACCGCTATTTTGTTGTATATATAAATACAATTGCATATTATTAGTATGCGGCACTTTTATTAATAATTGAGGTTTAAATAGAAATAAAATCATGGAGAATGAGATGTAAATAATTAAGACAATTGTGATTTGAATAGTAATATAGTTTCGGTTACAGACAGACAAACACGCAATCTCCATTATAATAAATATATATATATATATATATATATATATATATTAAAAATTTGGAAAGACAAGTGTTCCAAAAATAAGATGAATTCATCTTATTTTGGAACACTTGTCTTTTCAAATTTCTTAATATTGTCAGATTTATTTCCATATTTACTCTCATATATATATATATATATATATATATATATATATATATAAATAAGTTAATTATGGTGTTGTTTGTTAACCTGTAAAAAAACACAGGTTAACAAGCAACACCATAGTTACCTTATTTTTCTTTACACTTGCATTGTATTAGCCTTCAAAACCAACCACCAAACCAATATAAACACAATACTTTAAGCAAATTATAAAACCCTTATATATATATATATATATATATATATATACTGCTCTAGTATTTATATATACTAGCAATTTATGCACCCTCCGGGTGCAAGTTTTTAAGTTTTAATATAATAAAATATCATGTTAAATTAGAAAGGCTAATAACACTAAAAAGAATGCAGATAAAAATATTTGGAACAGAGGAGGTATTATCGAAAAATAGAACAGCTTTGAAACTAACTCTTCCATCATTTTCAATTACTCCCGTCTTTCATTGGTAAATTTTCCTAATTTAACTCTTTACTTAAAATAGGAAGTAAAGATAATATTACAGTTTTTCTTCTTCTTAATGAATTTCTTTTAAGATTTATCCCCGAGATTTGTGCTCATATTCAATAAGATAAAACCAAACAATTAGAAATCAATAATACTAAGCATATATTTATTAAAATCAATTTTTTAAGATCAATATGCAAATTAGCATTCCCATTCACACTGTAAACCAGTATTTTGTTGTATATATAAATACAATTGCGTATTATTAGTATGTAGATATGGTCAACAGTCTTAATAATGTAAAACAATTTTATTATTCACTGAGGTTTAAATAAAAATAAAATCAGAGAATGTGATGTACATAACTAAGGGAACTGCGAATTGAGTAGTAATATAGTTTCGGTTACAGACAGAAAAACACACAATCTCCATTATAATAAGATATATATATATACTGCTCTAGTATTTACCTACAGCTTATATAATATATATATATATAATATATATATATATATATATAAGCTGTGGGTAAATGCTAGAGCAGAATGAGTTCTTAAGATTTGGTTAGGAAACCAGTCTAGGTAAAGAAAAACATTGCTCGTGATGGATAGGCACAGTAAATACATTCATATATATATATATATATATATATATATATATATATATATATATAGTTGAGGCATGTGGTGAACTACGTAAGTAACTTATATGTTCTTTGTGCTTCACGAATCCGGCCCGTGTCAATGTTCGGACGGTCTTAAAAAGATCAAGACTAGTAACTCTTTTCTTTCAACTTATTTGCGCTCCACGAATCCGGCTTTGTGTAAAACTTCGGATTTTCTTAAAAAAGATTTAATAATAATTTAAGTCATTTTAGTAGCAATCTTTGAGCACCACGAACCCGGCCGTGTTTCTAAGTTCGGACAGTCTTACAAGCATAAAAACTATGATTCATTCCTCGTAGGATCTTTGCACTCCACCCATCCGACCTTGTGTCACAATTGGGAGTTTATTAAAAAAGATAAAGCAACGTACGTCATTCTAGTAGCGAATTTTGAGCACCACGGATCCGGCCTTGTTTCTAATTTCGGACAGTCTCACAAACAAAACAAAAAAAATTCTTCATTCCCCGTAGGATCTTTGCCCTCCACAAATCCGGCCTTGTATCAAAATTCAATTAGTCTTACAAACATCAAAATATATAATTCATTCCTCGTAGAATCTTTGCACTCCACGAAGTTTCCAGTATCTTAAAAAGATCAAAACTCGTAAGTAATTTCTCTCGACTTCTTTCTTTTCCACAAATCCGGCGTTATGTCAAAGGTTAGATAGTCTTACAAACATCAATAAATGTAAGCCATTCCTCTTTGATATTTTGTGCTCCACGAATCCGGCCTTGTGTCACAGTTCGCAATATCTTAAAAAGATCAAGTCTCGTAAGTAATTCATCTTGACATTTGAGCTCCACGAATCCGGCCTTGTGTCACAGTTCGCATATCTTAAAAAGATCAAGTCTCGTAAGTAATTCATCTTGACATTTGAGCTCCACGAATGCCGCCTTGTGTCACAGTTCGCAATATCTTAAAAAGATCAAGTCTCGTAAGTAATTCATCTCGACATTTGAGCTCTACGAATCCGGCGTTGTGTCAAAGTTCGCAATGTTTTATTAAGATCAAGTCTCGTAAGTAATTCATCTCGACATTTGAGCTCCACGAATCCGGCCTTGTGTCACAGTTCACAACATTTTAAAAAGATCAAGTCTCGTAAGTAATTCATGTCGATATTTGAGCTCCACGAATCCGGCGTTGTGTCACAGTTCGCAATATCTTAAAAAGATCAAGTTCGTAAGTAATTCATCTCGACATTTGAGCTCACGAATCCGGCCTTGTGTCACAGTTCACAATATCTTAAAAAGATCAAGTCTCGTAAGTAATTCATGTCGACATTTGAGCTCACGAATCCGGCGTTGTGTCACAGTTCGCAATATCTTAAAAAGATCAAGTCTCGTAAGTAATTCATCTCGACATTTGAGCTCCACGAATCCGGCCTTGTGTCACAGTTCGCAATATCTTAAAAAGATCAAGTCTCGTAAGTAATTCATCTTGACATTTGAGCTCCACGAATCCCGCCTTGTGTCACAGTTCGCAATATCTTAAAAAGATCAAGTCTCGTAAGTAATTCATCTTGACATTTGAGCTCCACGAATCCCGCCTTGTGTCACAGTTCGCAATATCTTAAAAAGATCAAGTCTCGTAAGTAATTCATCTCGACATTTGAGCTCTACGAATCCGGCGTTGTGTCAAAGTTCGCAATGTTTTATTAAGATCAAGTCTCGTAAGTAATTCATGTCGACATTTGAGCTCTACGAATCCGGCGTTGTGTCAAAGTTCGCAATGTTTTATTAAGATCAAGTCTCGTAAGTAATTCATCTCGACATTTGAGCTCCACGAATCCGGCCTTGTGTCACAGTTCGCAATATCTTAAAAAGATCAAGTCTCGTAAGTAATTCATGTCGACATTTGAGC
>CM042160.1:532643-570908 GCA_023376005.1 Doryteuthis pealeii
ATAAAATATTTTCATTTTAACAGCATTGTGGGTTTTCATATCCTTTTATCTATCTATCTATCTATCTATCTATATATATATATGTGTGTGTGTGTGTGTGTGTGTGTGTGTGTGTGTGTGTGTGTGTGTGTCGAGAGAGAGCGAGAGAGAGAGAGAGAGAGCGAGAGAGCGAGAGAGACAGAGCGAGAGAGAGATTAACAGTACAATTCGAAATGAAATGATAGAAAGGGAATAAAAGAAATTCTAATGAAAATGCACTCTCATATTTTTCGTCATACGACGTGTGATAGCACGTGCGATACCCTGCACTCATCAGCCGCCAACTAGGAGTGATAACATAGTTTCGGTAGCTAAGGCGGGGCTGCCATTCTGAGCGCTACCAATTATCTTTTGCCACCGGAAACAAGTGTACTCTCATATATATATATATATATATAATTGGTCAAGAAAAGGGCTTAAGAAGCGGCCATTTTGCCGTTATAGATGTATATTGTGGTCAGAAATAGATCTATAACCACAAAATGGCGATTTTAAAGACTTTTTCATTACCAATTGTAATGCTTTCTTGAATTAAATTGAGCATCGAGTTCTTAAATTGGACATGAACTACTCTAACATTTCGCCGTTGGAAGAAAGGGCCAGATTAGAATTATCCTAATACAAACTTACATGGTAACTCACATATATATATACATATATATATACATATATATATATATATATATATATATAAAACCACTCTTACACCTTAACCCATACTGTTATTAGACAACCATATTCTAGTAAAATAAATTCCCACAAATCGATTCACATCTTCTATTTACATTTTAATACCCGAAGAAACAACTTCCGGTGAGAAATTTAAAAACAAAAACAAGCGTACTTTATGACGTAACATATTATACAGTGAACACACGTGTGATCGGTTGCAATTAATCGGTACCTCGATTAATTCAGTGGATTTAACCCTGAAGATCTTTATGGTGAAACTCGAGTAGGTTTCTATTGTATCCATTTTTTAATAAATTCGTATTTACGAGAACAATGCGTCAGAAACGGATTGATAACGGATGTATTTCCTATCGAAGTCGGATGCCGGGGATTTATTACCAACTCACCCTTGGCATTTTTGTCTAAACTTGGACTTTCTCCACCAGACAATAGGAAATACATCAAGAAGATCCAGGATAAAGATCTAACCGCATCAGCGTGGACATGGCAATCCTACAATGTGACATCAAGATCTGGTGGTATCGTGAAATACTTCTGGGGCGCTCTGGGATAGAGGTAATGATGTTTCGGCCCCAAAACCATGCCTGAACCCAGAGTCATCATCTGATGAAGGTTTTGTTGGTTGCAATACTACTGTGTAGTCATTGTATGAAGATTATAAGCAACACCGCTGGCAAACCGCGTATGGGAGACCATATAAAATAGAGTGGAAGATATTGGAACAGCACAAACCATATATTAATTGATGTGATGTGGACTATGCTCTGCAGAGAAATTCCGGATCCTACAAGGTCTAAATTCAACGCAACAAACATCTAAACACAAAATCAGAAATATTCAGAGCTTGTCCACGCAGAAATAATTTTTTTATAAAGATCTTGGACTGAAAAAGTAACAGTAGACGATCAACCACCTTCAAAGGAAAATATTTCCAAACTTTATGTTAATATCAGGAACGCACGGGAAATGCACGTGGTAAATAAAGCAAGAACACGGTTTATAACGGATATCTATTTAGATGTTACTTCCAAGGCAATTTATCTGACGAAAGGCATATGATGCCTAGAAACCGACAGTAATAATCTGCCACTAATATATATATATATATATATATATATATATATATATATATATATATATAGTGTGTGGGATTGTCACTGTTTCAGCTTTTACTGGATACAAACGCTCACACGTCCGCATTGATCAAACGTTACACATTCATAGAACAATGTATTATGTGTGTGACCAGTTATCCCGCATACATAACCTTTATACTGCTCATAAACACACACATACATTCAAAATACCATTACATACATACACACATCATTTCATCCAATCATACACATCCTATGTCTATTGAATTTTCTGAATTTTTTTGCAATTTTTCGATTTTCCTTGCATTTGTAACATCTTCACCTGACGATTGCTATCGCATGAAACCAATATGGTCGTGAATGTTCCTTTGTCACCAAATAAATAGATATGTAAAACCTTTATATATTTATTTCATTATATATATATATATATATATATATGAGTGTTTGTGAAAAATACAAGTAGATCCGATGGTATATGCATATGAAATATGAACAAAAAAAAACAAAGATGTTTAGAGGACATATTTTCTCATATTTAATAATGTGCCCACGTTGTTGTCGGTTTTTGTTTTTGATACACAATCTTCAGGACATATAAGACAGATGTTAAATAGTTCATCCGGAAATATTTTCAAATGGAAAAAACCAAACGCAAAATTCAAACTTTCTATAGCATTATTTTCCAAAATACTTTCTATAGCGTTCCATTTCAAAATAGACTGACGTCACCCATAGAGCTTGTAAATCACGTTTTTTTTTTACTAAGATAACGTCTTTGTAATAGATTGAAAAAAAAAAATGAAAACAATTTTATTTGAAAATATTTAGAGGATGAAGCATTTATCATCTGTCATATATGTCATGGAGATAGATTATTAAAAAAACACGGCACATCATTATATTTAGAAAAAAACACACAATAGGGGTGTGTGGCGTAATGGTTAGAGTCGTTGGAAATGGACTCGTCGATCTGAGTTCAAATCCTAGACGAAACTGTTTGAGTTTCACATAGCGAAAGGTATGAATCCAATTATACCACCGCTAGCTATGGGTAAATATTAGGGCAGAATTGGCCTCTCCAATCTTGGTAAGACAACCTGTCTAGGAGAAGGAAAACTGTGAATTCAATCCATGTAAACCACATGTTAGAAATTGACCCTGTGAGCTCGTGCGGAGGGGTTGGTATATATATATATATATGTGTGTGGGAGAATATGTGCTTAATTAAAGTCATACCTAATTTTGTTAATTAATTAATTATAACTAAATGAATTAGGCGTGCATATCGGTTTAAATGTAAAGCGTAAACAAATCGAGAAAAAGTCATCTCTGTATGTACATTTCAGCCCATTAGGCCTCATCAGCAGAGCTATAGACAGGGCAGTGCTTTGTGCGTGATTCGAACCCTACCTGTCAAGCTGACAGGCGGACATTCTAACAATTACACTAGCTGGCTTCCCCAGAATTTCTCGTTCATTTGAAACTGATATGTATATCGCACTTTTTGGGTGACTTATGGCACGACAGTGTGAAGTAGTCAAACAGTGTCTTTGAAAATGGCGAAGGCCGACAATTTGTGGGAGATTATGTGCTTAATTAAAGTCATACCTAATTTTCTCTCAAAAATTGTCGGCCTTCGCCATTTTCAAACACACTGTTTGACTACTTCATATATATATATATATATATATATATATATATATATATATATATATAAACACATCCTCTGAATGTTTTTTGTTTGTTTGGCGGGAGGGTTTTCATATTACAACACACACACAATATATATATATATATATATATATATATATATATATAATATATGAAAGTAAACAAACAAACAATGTGTTTGACATGGCCTTAGTCGACAATTTTTGGGAGAATATATGCTTAATTGAAGTCATATCTAATTTTGAAAATTAATTAGTTGATAATTAATGAATTAGGCGGGCATATATGTTCGAATGTAAGACTACACAAATTGAGAAAAGTGAATCTCTGTATGTACATTTCGGCATATTATGCCTCATCAGCAGAGTCATAGACAGGCAAACTGCTCTGTGTGTGATTCGAACCCTAACCGCCAGGCGTGGTTTCTAACCATTACACTAGCTGGTTTTTTACCAGATTTTTCGTTTGTTTTGAACTCAGTTATACTCCATTTTTTGGTGACATGTTACACGGCAGTAGGAAAGTAAACAAACAAACAATGTGTTTGATATGGCCTTAGCCAATATATATATATATAAAATGTTGTTCTGGTTCCAACGGGAGAAAATTTAATATATTATAAAAAAGAAGAAAGGTCCGCAAAATGTATTATGTTCTCAGAAAATTTTCTTAAATTCTCATTATCTTACATATGCGACACGTGTTTCTGATCTGTTGTCTTCTTCAGGCATTGAGTTATTATTTTGCCAGAATATGTCCGATATTTGATAGGTTGTGTGTGTTTCTGCAACTTTTATATTTGCGATATTATATATATATATATATATATATATATATATATCGATACTTTTTTTATACACCTTGCATATATATATATGTGCGTGTGTGTGTGTGTGTGCGTGTGTGTTTATATATATGATAGAACATACGTCAAATCTCGATAAAAACGCCTTTTTTTTTCTTTCTATTTTCGATTCAGCTATTAGCTCTTACGAACGCCACAATACGGAATTATTGATAAAAGATTATCAGAGCCACAAATTACGCTGAGACTCTCAGAAATCAAAGAAAAATAAACACATTAAAATACATAACGAGGTCGTTTGCAGTGCAATAACATTAAAAAAATCAAATAAAACTAATTCAGGTAATTACAATTAACAGAAAAAAACTAAGAAGAAAGAAGAAGAAGAAAAAAGAGAAGCAAAAGAAACGCTGTTCATGCACTATTTTTTCGATAGGTCAGCAGGATAATGATTTTAGAGGTTAACTCAATAAACAGATACTGAGGAGAGTCCCTCTGGCTTGTTCTAGACTGCAACATCGTAGTAATCGGGTTCGAACTTTTACTACGTAGCCTGAGCGGGTCGATATGGAGAATGTGCTGTTGCCCAAGCAGCAGATCCCTCCTCTCCACACTGTTGCTGTGATCCAAAGGAAAGGTAAGAAACCAATGGAATTTGGCAACAGCAGTGTCGCAGGTGTGGCAGTGTAGCACTGAAATTCAGTGTTACTCCATCAATGTTGTTGTCAGTATCAGAAAGACAGCGAGGGAGTCTATCCCCTTGTGGCGGTGTAGTACTGAAATTCAGTGTTACTCCATCTTAGGGACTCCATCTTTCGGATTTATACCCTATTTTTCTATAGATCAATAAAAGTAAAAAGAAAAGTCGTCGGGGCGGCCTAAAGTCAGTATCAGACAGACAGCGAGGGAGTCTATCCCCTTGCAGCGGTGTAGCACTGAAATTCAGTGTTACTCCATCTTAGGGACTCCAGCTTCGGATTTATACCCTATTTTCTATAGATCAATAAAAGTAAAAAGGAAAGTCGTCGGGGCGGCCTAATGTCATTATCAGACAGACAGCGAGGGAGTCTATCCCCTTGCGGCGGTGTAGCACTGAAATTCAGTGTTACTCCATCTTAGGGACTCCAGCTTCGGATTTATACCCTATTTTTCTATAGATCAATAAAAGTAAAAAGTAAAGTCGTCGGGGCGGCCTAATGTCAGTATCACACAGACAGCGAGAGAGTCTATCCCCTTTCCACTAGCGCTAGACCAAGGAGATTATTTTAGCATCTGAGGTGAAGCGCCACACCTACCATAACTTCACCACACCGATTCCTGTGCTACTCATACGCTGAGTTAGCGAGGGCCGGTATCGAGCTAGGAACCTTGTGGTTTCTAGCCGAACGATCTACCGACTGAGCTAACCCGGCCCTATTTAACCCATTACTGGGGGATTAGTCGGTTCATGCCTTTCCCTAACCCTAACCCACGCCTAGAGTTTGAACACTCTTACTACGTTGTTGCAATCTAGAATAAGTCACGAGGACTTCCCTCAGTATGTGTCAATTGATTTAACCTCTAATATCATTATACTAGGACCGGGTTGGCTCAGTCGGTAGAGCGTTTGGCTAGAAACCACAAGGTTCCTAGTTCGATACCGGCTCTCGCCAACTCAGCGAATGAGTAGCACATGGATCTGTGCGTTAAAGTGAGGAGCTGATGTTATGTGTGGCGCTCCAACACAGACACAAAAACAATCTCCTTGGTCTAGCGCTAGTGAAAAGGGGATAGTCTCCCTCGCTGATTGGCTGATACTGACTTTAGGCCACCCCTACAATTTAACTTATTTATATTAAAGCTGGTTTAGCTCAGTCGGTTGACTGTTCGGCTGGAAACCTCAAGGTTCTTGGTTTGATACCGGCCCTCGGCAACTCATGAGTAGCACAGAGATCTGTGCAGTAAAGTAAGGAGCTGATATTAGGTATGGTGCTCCACCTCTGATGCAAAAGCAATTTCCTTAGTCTATTGCGAGTAAAAAAGGGATAGACTCTCTCGCTGATTGGCTGATACCAACTTTAGGTCACCCTGACGACTTTACTTTACTTATTACCACTTATGTCCTTGACAAGAATGGCTTTGGCATTTGATAACCTCCGATGTTTGAGGTGCCATTAAACAAAGAAACCAAATCAAATCTATAAATTTTCAAATAGATCTATTTGACCCCATTGATCTGCAATTCTCACTTCGTCCGTATTAAAGTTGTAAGGTTCAAAGTCATTAATTGAATAACAGCTCCGACACGGTGTGAGACAAAATATTTAATATATATATAACAGCACATGGAAATGATAAGATACATAATGTACAAGAGAATAGAACATGTAAATACATATACAATATTTAGGTATAAACAAGATACCCAAATCTACCTAACATATAAATGTCACAGGCATGGAACTAAAGGATAGTCCATGCTGTATAAAGGACTTACAATAATGTAAGGGGGGGGCAAAAGCCCCACAGAGAATGGGGGTAGATAGACTCTAGCCCATAGCAGTTCTTGAGAAGATCCGGCTAAAAGAGGAAGACAAGTTTGTGGTTATGACGTTGTCTTTTAGTTTTTACGGCGCGAGCTCTCTGGGGCGGAAATCGCATCGCAAATACTCGCTGTCATCATTCAAACATCTTGAACCCTGAGCTACGCTGATAACCAAAGCTCTTTTGCCTAATTGCAAAACTTGTCTCGAACTGGGTCATTTCAATCAATCATCGATAAATTCACAAGAATTAAACACCGGGGGTCCGGGGGAGGTCACACACATACAAACTCAAACAACTTGATCCTGGCAAATATTCGAGAGACACTGCACAGGAGAAAAGTGTGTGTGTGAGTGAGTGAGGGAGAGAGAGAGGGGGGGAAGAGAGAGAGAGAGATAGAGAGACAGAGAGACAGAGAGAGGGAGGGAGGGAGAGAGAGATAGAGAGACAGAGAGATAGAGAGATAGAGAGAGAGAGGGAGGGAGGGAGGAAGAGAGAGATAGATAGATAAAGAGAGAGTGAGTAAGAGAGAGATATAGATAGATAGATAGAGAGAGAGAATGAGGGAGGGAGGAATAGAGAGAGCGAGAGAGAGAGAGAGAGTGACGCAGGGAGGAATAGCGATAGATAGATAGATAGATAGATAGAGAGAGAGAGTGTGTGTGTGAGTGAGGGGTTAGGGAGAGAGATAGAGAGAGAGAGTGAGTGAGTGAGTGAGTGAGTGAGAGAGTGAGTGAGAGAGAGATATAGATTGAGAGAGAGAGAGGGGGAGAAAGAGAGAGAGACAGAGAGGAAGGGAGGGAGGAAGAGAGAGAAAGAGTGATGGAGGGAGGAATAGTGAGAGAGAGGGAGGGGGAGGTAGGAGAGAGAGAGAGAAAGAGAGAGAGAGAGAGTGACGCAGGGAGAAATAGCGATAGATAGATAGATAGATAGATAGATAGAGAGAGAGAGAGTGTGTGTGAGTGAGGGGTTAGGGAGAGAGAGATAGAGAGAGAGTGAGTGAGTGAGTGAGTGAGTGAGAGATATAGATTGAGAGAGAGAGGGGGGAGAAAGAGAGAGAGACAGAGAGACAGAGAGGAAGGGAGGGAGGAAGAGAGAGAAAGAGTGATGAGGGAGGAATAGTGAGAGAGAGGGAGGGGAGGTAGGAGAGAGAGAGAGAGAGAGAGAGAGAGAGTGGTGTGAGTGAGTGAGTAGGGAGATAGAGTGAGAGAGAGGATCAAAAGCGTGGGGTTTTTAATTAATTAAAATAAATGACGTCGTCTTGATCCCGGTTCAAGGCGGAGAATAGCGCGGGTGCCATTTCTCGAATGACCTTGTCAACTGACTAATACCCGTGATTGTTAATTACTTTATATAATGGATTGAGAAACTCGTATTACACAGTCACTGATTATGCATTTCGCTTTTCTGAGAATCAAACGGGAAATGTTGTGTTGCCTTTCAATATAGATTAATCGTGAAAGTCGACTTTACTCCCACGCCTCTATCTGTCTGTCTGTCTGTCTCTCTCTCTCTCTGTCTCACTCTCTCTCTCTCTCTCACACTCTATCTATCTGCAAGGTGTGTCATAAAACTATCGAGATTCAAGCTGTATTTATCAAGATAGAAATGAACAATGAATGGAACGTTATTTTTTTTTCAGAATACAAGACGTGTCAAAAAGTACAAAAAATCTCGATACATTTTTGACACTCGAGTAGGTTATTACTTGTACCTGTATTACAATAAATTTGCTCTACTAACGTATTGAGCACCTTTTATTTGTTATATCGCTGTCTTACCTTTCTGAATGCTGTATCAACTAACCATTGTGACCATCTTCACCGGTAAGTCACCTTTTCCCAAATAACACACACATACATACATACATACATACATACATATATATATATATATACGGGGGCGCGTGGGCTAGTGGTTAGAGTCGTGAAAAATGGACTCGTCGATTCGAGTTCAATTCCTAGACGAAGCTGTTGGCATTTCACATAGCGTTAATACCCTTGGAAAAGGTATGAATCCATATATTCTCCCTCCAGCTATGGGTTAAATAGTAGCGCAGACTGGGCTCGTCAGCCTTGGGTAGGTAACCAGTCTAGGAGAGGGATAACTCTGAATTCAAAATTCCTGAGGTCGGTCTTTGCACCAATTCTTTCCTATCGACTGTTCCAAAAAGTGTGGATGGTCCAACACAAGACTTCACCACTATAAACAAATCCCTGTGTTGGAGTTCATTGTGTGTATGAACCCTCGACGGGAGAGTCTATTATATATATATATATATATATATATATAAATTTTCAGAATACAAGGTGTGTCAAAAAGTACAAAAATTCCGATACCTTTTTTATTTTTTGAAAAGTATCGAGATTTTTTGCTGCTTTCTTGTGGGGGTGCTGTTTCCACGACTTGTTCAAGACAGCACGTAGCATTCTTGTGCAGTCCCATCCAGCTTATTCTCAAGGCGCCTTGTCGTGGTTCAAGTGGTGCAGCCATACATCAGCACTGATATAACCACAGCCTGAAAGAACTGTTTGAGGATACTTGTTTATAATTACTTGAGGTACAGATGTCCCAATGCCATTTTTTTAAATTTAAAAATAAAGTTTATTTATTGTTTTGATAAGTCATATAGCAGTATGTAGTAAAGTCAGCGGAGTGGCCTATTATGAGCATCAGTTCTTTCAGAGAGGGAGTCTAATCCTTTTTCCCTAACGCTATACTAGGAAGATTATTTTTGTTAAGATGGTGTTACGATTTTATTAGCCATCCTTTAGACTTCAAGCAATGGCGCTTGTCCTTCGGAGATCCTTTGTGTTAAACAGAGCGCGATCCTTGGTAAAGAATCCTTTGCTTGTTCCTTGGTGCTCCTCAGCCTTCGTCAATGATTGTAAATGGACGTCTCTCAGTATCAGGGATTAAGTAGTCAACCAGCCACGCATTCGGGCTGTTGATTGGCTGAGGTTTAAACCACGTGACCTCACTTAGTCTATAAATTTAAGTGGTGTATCGTAGCACGGCTTATATCCACAAAATGGTCCTGGTTTAAAAAGTTACACTGTTTCTCTGTTTGTTTACTCTTTAAGAAACTTAACTTATAGAAGGACTTTATAAGAACTTTAATATCTACCTTGATAAGATATTCAGAAATTATTATTACCTATATATTAATACTCATGTTCCTTAAAAGTACAACCGTTATCATCTTGAAACAACCTCTGGTTAAAAATGAGATTGTCCAAGATGAAATGCAAAATGGTTATCTGGTGTTGCTTATCTGCCAAATTCTTATTTCTTATGAGTGCTAAATAATGGACCATTCCATTTTTATTATAAAAAATTGAAATGGAAACTTAGTTCTGATAACTGTAAATATATATTCAAATAAAATAAACTATATATAGATAGATAATACCAGGTATGTATTTATTAAAACTTGTTTAAAAAAAAACCCAATGAGGACTGTCTAACATTGCATGCTCAAATTTTGAGTGTATTTATTATATGTTATGACGATTTTGGGTAATGTGACGTAAGCAGTGACGTAGTTTTTGTTACAGACAAAAAACCGGAAGCGAATCTCCATTATTGATAGATTATATTCTTAATTAAATAACACATTTTCTTATTCAAGTTACATACATTAGAATCATGTTTAATTTATGTTTGTCTAGTGTTTAAACACTAAACTTCATATAAGTTATTCAACTGCCTCGTATTTTTACTTTTAAAATTTTGTTATTGTCATTATTGTTATACATTTATTTGTTCTTGTAATTAAAAAAAAAACTTTTATGTAGATAGAGAGATGTTTCTTTAGCATTAACACATCGTAATAATTACAGCACATTGTAAGGGAAAAAACAGGTCATGATACACTGAAAAAATATAATAAGAAAGAAAGAAAGAAAGAAGAAAGAGAGTAGGAGAAAGATAAAGAGTAGGAGAAAGATAAAGAGAGGGGGTGAGCGTGTGGAAGCAATAACACTAATCTCTTTCAATCGAACAAGATGAACAGAAGTAAAGAAAGCAAAAATAGAATGAGAGAGTTAAATCAAGATTATTATACTTTTTACATATTGAATTATTTGGCAATAGCTCTTAAGTAAGCATACTTCCTTTGATCAGTAGGGGACAGTTGCCTTTATACTTTTATAACTACTTGAGTTACAGTTGTCCCAATGCTAATTGTTTTTAATTTAAAAATAAAGTTTATTTATTGTTTTGATAAAAATAAAGTTACACTGTTTCAGTGTTTGTTTACTCTTTAAGAATAACATCCTGATTGCGTTGTTTTGCACACCAATACTAAAATAATCCCCCATAAAACTATTTAAAACATTTAAACACGATTCTAAATGATAGAAAAGCATTTACCATCGTATTCTATTTATCTGTCAATGTTGTTGACAATCAAATCTGTTTGTTTTTCAGCTCATCCTAAAGTTCGTTGGGTGAGTTTGAAGACGACCGGATCTTTAGTGACGGAATAGGTAAGAAAGAAAGAACAAACACACTTTTATTTTAAATAAATGTTTACAAAATTAAAAAAGGCTAATTAGTTTTTTCGTTAGTTATTGTTTCGTGCATTGATCCCCCGTACAAATTTCTTGGTAAGTTTTTTTTGTATGAAAATGAATTTTCCATTTTGGAAAGATAATTCAATTACGGAACATATGTAAAAATATATATGCCATCACATGGGCACACCAGAGTAGGTCGCCCAGCAAAGACGTACATAGATCAACTCTGTGGGGATGCTAGATGCTGCACAGAGGACCTCCCATAATACTATTTAAAACATTTAAACACGATTCTAAATGATAGAAAAGCATTTGCCAACGTATTCTATTTATCTGTCAATGTTGTTGACAACCAACTCTGTTTGTTTTGCTGCTCATCTTAAAGTTCGTTGGGTGAGTTTGAAGACGACCGGATCTTTAGTGACGGAATAGGTAAGAAACAAACACATTTTTATTGTAAATAAATGTTTAAAAAATTTAAAAAGGCTAATTTCCACTCTGAAGCGGAGCGGTAGTACCTGTTAGGGTCCCGTCTATTGGTTAAATAAAACATGAGTTGATTGTAATATGCATTAAAAACGAATTTATTTCACAACATTGTCGCATTAAATAACCCACCGAGGTTGATATGCCGTAAAACAAAATAAACCAAACCAAACACACCAATAAAGCCACCTGTCAGCTGTGCTTAGCGGCCCGTAATGACTGAGGATAGGATTATGATGGCTGACCGGTCGTTAACCCGGGTACTAAATGGTCCCGTGACACGCAACCCTCCACTTCGGTCCTTAATTGCACTAGGCAACAACATGGAGAGACTCCACTCGAACAATCAACTGGTCATGTCAAGCCCTAGCAACAATGTATAATCGTCAATATTCTTTAAAAAAGATTAAAATCCGTATTCAACTTCGATCATCTCTTTCTGAGTTATAAGTCGACACGTACACACCAATCTTCTTCTTATATATATATATATATATATATATATATATATAAATGACTTACACTTTGCTTTGTTAGAAAAAAAGGCTAATTATTTTTTTCGTTAGTTGTTGTTTCGCGCATTGATTCCCCGTACAAATTTCTTTGTTTCTTCAGTTTTTTTGTATGAAAATGAATTTTCCATTTTTTGTAAAGATAATTCAATGACGGAACATATGTAAAAATATATATATGCCATCACATGGGCACACCTGAATAGGTCGCCCAGCAAAGACGTACATAAATCAACTCTGTGCGGATGCTAGATGCTGCACAGAGGACCTCCCAGCGGAAATGAATGATAGGGAGGTATGGCGAGAGATTGTCATAGATATCCGTGCTGCAGAACGACAGGATTATGATTATATATATATATATATATATATATATATATATATATACAGTGATGCTGATAGCTTTTGATTTAGTGTGTCTTAAGACGCACATATTAGCTTTGAATGAGTCCCCGGGATAATTTATGGGTCCCAACTAAAGCTGTCTAACTCCTACCTTGTAACCTATCCTGTGTAATTTGTTTCTAAGAAACTATTGAAATGTACTTACAGTTAGCTTGAAATGGCGAGGGAAGAAAAAAATAAAAACACCGGGACGCAGGGATACAATTTTACTGCGTCTTTTTAGATTTCTGCGCGCCAGGGACGCAGGATGCGTACCTATCAGCATTTCTGTATATATATATATATATATATATATATATATATATATATATATCGATACTAGTACAGTCTTGGTAGTAGGACGTCTTAACATACGAATCTTAAGTCTCATAAATAAGAAAAAATAATCATCCTCTTTTTCTAAATCATTAGCTTATCTCATAAGGAAATTTGTATTAAAAGTTCCAGTATTCTACTTCTTTGGGGGATTTTTTTAAATTTATAAAATGTAAAATAAATACTCCCGTTCATTTGACAAAAATAACCAAATTAGTCTTATTGTTTAATTATATAATTACTGCAGACTTTTCTGAAAACCCAGATACTTTTTCCATGACATGCAACACTCCTCTTTGGTACTTACTTAGCCTAGACGGGCGGTTGGGGTGGTCCCTTCCGATCAATCGGTTGGTCCCGTCTAGGGAGGTCTTACCCCACTGTTATAATCAACAGGTCGTGAATTGTCATGAGAACTGAGTTATATTTTTGCATTACCCATAAAGACACAAACTAAGCATATATATATATATATATATATATATATATATATATATTACGGCCTGGTTTGTTTACTACTCAATCAACGTCCCCTTACCTACTATGGTAGAGGCGTGTAAGTATCATTGACAAGGTTAATTTCGCAGGGATTGTTCGCTATGTACCGGCGGCCGAAGCGATATGGTCTCTGACTATGCCTGCTGAGGTCCCGGTTTCGATTTCTGTCGGAGGGAAGTCGTTAGTATACATCGCTGATGAGACTTAATAAAGTCGAAACAGTCTGTACGGTGTTCTGCATAGCGAGCCATCCTTTGCCGGAATTCACTTGTCAAGATTATTTTCTATAATTATCGAATTTTATGCGATACATGCATTTGTAATTGCTTCAAGCAAAATATAAATAATATATAATCTAATATATAATAAATCTAATGAATCAGATAAACCAACTAAAAGTTTCGCTTAATGCTCTTCAGGGTTATGATCCGACTAAAGAGACTTGGAGCAAACGCATTAATATACAGTACCTACCACCGTGATTCAAATAAATTAGCATAAACTAAAACCAACCAATAAAAAAACAAAAACAAAGACAGGTCACCATTAAATCTATTATTTTATTATATTTTATTAATTTATTTAAATATATATATTTTTTAAAGTAAATTTGAATCTACTACTTCAGTTCTAATGTATACCCAAAATAACACTATTATCCCATATACAAACAGGTACCCCGTCGTTATCGTTATCCCCCCCCCCCCCCAACGAATGGAAACTCAGCACGCTGACGGCAGTCCGCATCTCTGCCTGTAGTTATACGGTTTATCGTTGCGACTTAATCTAGGGAGACGGGCTTTGCTTGGCGAACCTCGACACAAAAACTAAGCATCTAAAAAAACTCTCGCCGAAGACAGGGAATTGACACCTTCTGACAAAACATCTCAAGTGATACCACTCAATAGACGTTGTCACCGAATCCCTTTCCAATGACGATAACGCGTCTATAAAGAGAAAAAACCTGAATTATAATATTATCTGCGTTATTCGGACTATTGTACTCATCTTCATTGTTATCTATACAACGTTTCGGCCGATGTGACCTCCAGTCTTCTTCGGGTATTTCTTTGTCGACTCGGGAACCCTTTTCTCGTCGTAATCGGAAACCTTCTTGCGTAACGGAAAGAAGGTTCCCGAGTCCGGAAGGTCCCGAGTCACAAAGAACCTGAAGAAAGGCCGGAGGGCATATCGGGCCGAAACGTTGTACAGATAACAATGACGCCCTGTCACCTGGGGCGATAGAATGCACCGACTGCACCTCTGCAGAGGGTTAAGACCACTCCGCCCAATGGGGCCACCTGTTGCTGGTGGGCTGCCATAAGGGCAATAGGGTTGAGGAAATCATATAGGTGCTAGGGCTTGACGTGACCAGCCGATTGATCGTAGGGGCCTCTCCGACCGCCCGGTCTAGCCCTAGATAGGGCCAAAGTGGAGTATTTGCATGTCATGAATTGCTCGTCCACCTGGGCTCTATCCTAAGCATCACGAGTCGCCACCCACAGCCAACAGGTGGCCCCATTGGGGAGTCTTACCCCTCTGCAGAGGTGCAGTCGGTGCATTCTATCGCCCCAGGTGACAGGGCGGTCATTGTTATCTGTACAACGTTCGCGCCGATATGCCCTCCGGCCTCTTCAGGTATTTCTTGTCGGACTCGGGAACCTTCCCGGATCGGGAACCTTCTTTTCCCGATTACGACAAGAAGGTTCCGATTACGACGAGAAGGTTCCCGAGTCCCGAAAAGAAGGTTCCCGAGTCCGACAAGAAATACCCGAAGAAGACTGGAGGTCACATCGGCCGAAACGTTGTATAGATAACAATGAAGATGAGTACAATAGTCCGAATAACGCAGATAATATTATAATTCAGGTTTTTCTCTTTATAGACGCGTTATCGTCATTGGAAAGGGATTCGGTGACAACGGCTATATTGAGTGGTATCACTTGAAGATTTTTTGCAGAAGGTGTCAATTCCCTGTCTTCGGCGAGAGTTTTTTAGATGCTTAGTTTTTGTGTCGAGGTTCGCCAAGCAAGCCCGTTCTCCCTAGATTAAGTCGCAACGATAAACCGTATAAACTACAGGCAGAGATGCGGACTGCCGTCAGCGTGCTGAGTTTCCATTCGTTGGGGGGGGGGGATAACGATAAACGACGGGGTACCTGTTTGTATATGGGATAATAGTGTTATTTTGGTATACATTAGAACTGAAGTAGTGATTCAAATTTACTTTTAAAAATATATATATTTAAATAAATTAATAAAATATAATAAAAAAATAGATTTAATGGTGACCTGTCTTTTTTTTGTTTTTTATTGGTTGGTTTTAGTTTATTGCTAATTTATTTGAATCACGGGTGGTAGGTACTGTATATTAATGCGTTTGCTCCAAGTCTCTTTAGTCGGATCATAACCCTGAAGAGCATTAAGCGAAACTTTTAGTTGGTTTATCTGATTCATTAGATTTATTATATATTAGATTATATATTATTTTATATTTTGCTTGAAGCAATTACAAATGCATGTATCGCATAAAATTCGATAATTATAGAAAATAATCTTGACAAGTGAATTCCGGCAAAGGATGGCTCGCTATGCAGAACACCGTACAGACTGTTCGACTTTATTAAGTCTCATCAGCGATGTATACTAACGACTTCCCTCCGACAGAAATCGAAACCGGGACCTCAGCAGGCATAGTCAGAGACCATATCGCTCGGCCCCCGGTACATAGCGAACAATCCCTGCGAAATTAACTTGTCAATGATACTTACACGCCTCTACCATAGTAGGTAAGGGGACGTTGATTGAGTAGTAAACAAACCAGGCCGTAATATTATATATATATATATATATATATATATATATATGCTTAGTTTGTGTCTTATGGGTAATGCAAAAATATAACTCAGTTCTCATGACAATTCACGACCTGTTGATTATAACAGTGGGTAAGACCTCCCTAGACGGGACCAACCGATTGATCGGAAGGACCACCCCAACCGCCCGTCTAGGCTAAGTAAGTACCAAAGAGGAGTGTTGCATGTCATGGAAAAAGTATCTGGGTTTTCAGAAAAGTCTGAGTAATTATATAATTTAAACAATAAGACTAATTTGGTTATTTTGTCAAATGAACGGGAGTATTTATTTTACATTTTATAAATTTAAAAAAAATCCCCCAAAGAAGTAGAATACTGGAACTTTTAATACAAATTTCCTTATGAGATAAGCTAATGATTTAGAAAAAGAGGATGATTATTTTTCTTATTTATGAGACTTAAGATTCGTATGTTAAGACGTCCTACTACCAAGACTGTACTAGTATACGATTAATATATATATATTATATATATATATATATATATATATATACAAGAAATGCTGATAGGTACGCATTCCGCGTCCCTGGCGCGCAAAATCTAAAAAGACGCAGTAAAATTGTATCCCTGCGTCCGGTGTTTTATTTTTTTCTTCCTCGCCATTTCAAGCTAACTGTAAGTACATTTCAATAGTTTCTTAGAAACAAATTACACAGGATAGGTTACAAGGTAGGAGTTAGACAGCTTTAAGTTGGGACCCATAAATTATCCCGGGGACTCATTCAAAGCTAATATGTGCGTCTTAAGACACACTAAATCAAAAAAGCTATCAGCATCACTGTATATATATATATATATATATATATATATATATATATATAATCATAATCCTGTCGTTCTGGCAGCACGATATCTATGACAATCTCTCGCCATACCTCCCTATCATTCATTTCCGCTGGGAGGTCCTCTGTGCAGCATCTAGCATCCGCACAGAGTTGATTTATGTACGTCTTTGCTGGGCGACCTATTCAGGTGTGCCCATGTGATGGCATTTATATATTTTTACATATGTTCCGTCATTGAATTATCTTTACAAAAAATGGAAAATTCATTTTCATACAAAAAAACTGAAGAAACAAAGAAATTTGTACGGGGAATCAATGCGCGAAACAACAACTAACGAAAAAAAAATATTAGCCTTTTTTCTAACAAAGCAAAGTGTAAGTCATTATATATATATATATATATTATATATTTATATATAAGAAGAAGATTGGTGTTACGTTGTCGACTTATAACTCAGAAAGAGATGATCGAAGTTGAATACGGATTTTAATCTTTTTTAAAGGAATATTGACGATTATACATTGTTGCTAGGGCTTGACATGACCAGTGATTGTTCGAGTGGAGTCTCCCATGTTGTTGCCTAGTGCAATTAAGGACCGAAGTGGAGGGTTGCGTGTCACGGGACCATTTAGTACCCGGGTAACGACCGGTCAGCCACATATCCTATCCTCAGTCATTACGGGCCTGCTAAGCACAGCTGGACAGGTGGCTTTATGGGTGTGTTTGGTTTGGTTATTTTGTTTTACGGCATATCAACCTCGGTGGTTATTTAATGCGACAATGTTGTGAATATAAATTCGTTTTTAATGCATATTACAATCAACTCATGTTTTATTTAACCAATAGACGGGACCCTAACAGGTACTACCGCTCCGCTGTCAGAGTGGAAATTAGCCTTTTAAATTTTTTTAAACATTTATTTACAATAAAAATGTGTTTGTTTCTTACCTATTCCGTCACTAAAGATCCGGTCGTCTTCAAACTCACCCAACGAACTTTAAGATGAGCAGCAAAAACAAACAGAGTTGGTTGTCAACAACATTGACAGATAAATAGAATACTTTTGGCAAATGCTTTTCTATCATTTAGAATCGTGTTTAAATGTTTAAATAGTATTTATGGGAGGTCCTCTGTGCAGCATCTAGCATCCCCACAGAGTTGATCTATGTACGTCTTTGGGCGACCTACTCTGGTGTGCCCATGTGATGGCATATATATTTTACATATTGTTCCGTAATTGGAATTATCTTTCCAAAATGGAAAATTCATTTTCATACAAAAAAAACTTACCAAGAAATTGTACGGGGAGGGATCAATGCACGAAACAATAACTAACGAAAAAACTAATAGCCTTTTTTTAATTTTGTAAACATTTATTTAAAATAAAAGTGTTGTTTTGCTTTCTTTCTTACCTATTCCGTCACTAAAGATCCGGTCGTCTTCAAACTCACCCAACGAACTTTAGATGAGCTGAAAAACAAACAGATTTGATTGTCAACAACATTGACAGATAAATAGAATACGATGGTAAATGCTTTTCTATCATTTAGAATTCGTGTTTAATGTTTTAAATAGTTTTATGGGGGATTATTTTAGTATTGGTGTGCAAAACAACGCAATCAGGATGTATTCTTAAAGAGTAAACAAACACTGAAACAGTGTAACTTTATTTTTATCAAAACAATAAATAAACTTTATTTTTAAATTAAAAACAATTAGCATTGGGACAACTGTAACTCAAGTAGTTATAAAAGTTATAAAGGCAACTGTCCCCTACTGATCAAAGGAAGTATGCTTACTTAAGAGCTATTGCCAAATAATTCAATATGTAAAAAGTATAATAATCTTGTTTAACTCTCTCATTCTATTTTGCTTTCTTTACTTCTGTTCATCTTGTTCGATTGAAAGAGATTAGTGTTATTTGCTTCCACACGCTCACCCCCTCTCTTTATCATTTCTCCTACTCTTTATCTTTCTCCTACTCTCTTTCTTTCTTTCTTTCTTTCTTCTATATATTTTTTTCAGTGTATCATGACCTGTTTTTTCCCTTACAATGTGCTGTAATTATTACGATGTGTTAATGCTAAAAAACATCTCTCTATCTACATAAAAGTTTGTTTTTTTAATTACAAGAACAAATAAAAGTATAACAATAATGACAATAACAAAATTTTAAAAGTAAAAATACGAGGCAGTTGAATAACTTATATAAGTTTAGTGTTTAAACATAGACAAACATAAATAAAACTGATTCTAATGTATGTAACTTGAATAAGAAAATGTGTTATTTAATTAAGAATATAATCTATCAATAATGGAATTCGCTCCGGTTTTTTGTCTGTAACAAAAACTACGTCACTGCTTACGTCACATTACCCAAATCGTCATAACATATAATAAAACACTCAAAATTTGAGCATGCAATGTTAGACAGTCTCATTGGGTTTTTTTTTAAACAAGTTTTAATAAATACATACCGGTATTATCTATCTATTATAGTTATTTTATTTGAATATATATTTACAGTTACAGAACAAGTTTCATTTCAATTTTTTATAATAAAAATGGAATGGTCCATTATTTAGCACTCATAAGAAATAAAGATTTGGCAGATAAGCAACACCAGATAACCATTTTGCATTTCATCTTGGACAATCTCATTTTTAACCAGAGGTTGTTTCAAGATGATAACGGTTGTACTTTTAAGGAACATGAGTATTAATTATATAGTAATAATAATTTCTGAATATCTTACAAGGTAGATATTAAAGTTCTTATAAAGTCCTTCTATAAGTTTAAGTTTCTTAAAGAGTAAACAAACAGAGAAACAGTGTAACTTTTTAAACCAGGACCATTTGTGGATATAAGCCGTGCTACGATACACCACTTAAATTTATAGACTAAGTGAGGTCACTTGGTTTAAACCTCAGCCAATCAACAGCCCGAATGCGTGCTGGTTGACTACTTAATCCCTGATACTGAGAGACGTCCATTTACAATCATTGACGAAGGCTGAGGAGCACCAAGAACAAGCAAAAGGATTCTTTACCAAGGATCGCGCTCTGTTTAACACAAAGGATCTCCGAAGGACAAGCGCCATTGCTTGAAGTCTAAAGGATGGCTAATAAAATCGTAACACCATCTTAACAAAAATAATCTTCCTAGTATAGCGTTAGGGAAAAAGGATTAGACTCCCTCTCTGAAAAGAACTGATGCTCATAATAGGCCACTCCGCTGACTTTACTACATACTGCTATATGACTTATCAAAAACAATAAATAAACTTTATTTTTAAATAAAAAAATGGCATTGGGACATCTGTACCTCAAGTAATTATAAACAAGTATCCTCAAACAGTTCTTTCAGGCTGTGGTTATATCATGGCTGATGTATGGCTGCACCACTTGAACCACGACAAGGCGCCTTGAGAATAAGCTGGATGGACCTGCACAAGAATGCTACGTGCTGTCTTGAACAAGTCGTGGAAACAAAGCACCCCCACAAGAAAGCAGCAAAAAATCTCGATACTTTTCAAAAAATAAAAAAGTATCGGAATTTTTGTACTTTTTGACACACCTGTTGTATTCTGAAAATTTATATTTATATATATATATATATATATATAATAGACTCTTCCCGTCGAGGGGGTTCATACACACAATGAACTCCAACACAGGGATTTGTTTATAGTGGTGAAGTCTTGTGTTGGACCATCCACACTTTTGGAACAGTCGATAGGAAAGAATTGGTTGCAAAGACCGACCTCAGGAATTTTGAATTCAGAGTTATTCCCTCTCCTAGACTGGTTACCTACCCAAGGCTGACGAGCCCAGTCTGCGCTACTATTAACCCATAGCTGGAGGAGAATATATGGATTCATACCTTTTCCAAGGTATTAACGCTATGTGAAATGCCAACAGCCTTCGTCTAGGAATTGAACTCGAATCGGACGAGTCCATTTTTCACGACTCTTACCACTAGCCCACGCGCCCCCGTATATATATATATATATGTATGTTATGTATGTATGTATGTATGTGTGTGTTATTTGGAAAAGGTGACTTACCGGTGAAGATGGTCACAATGGTTAGTTGATACAGCATTCAGAAAGGTAAGACAGCGATAAACAAATAAAAGGTGCTCAATACGTTATAGAGCAAAATTTATTGTAATACAGTGTACAAGTAAATAACCTACTCGAGTGTCAAAAATGTATCGAGATTTTTTTGTACTTTTTGACACGTCTTGTATTCTGAAAAAAAAAATAACGTTCCATTCATTGTTCATTTCTATCTTGATAAATACAGCTTGAATCTCGATAGTTTTATGACACACCTTGCAGATAGATAGAGTGTGAGAGAGAGAGAGAGAGTAGACAGAGAGAGAGAGAGACAGACAGACAGACAGATAGAGGCGTGGAGTAAAGTCGACTTTCACGATTAATCTATATTGAAAGGCAACACAACATTTCCGTTTGATTCTCAGAAAAGCGAAATGCATAATCATGACTGTGTAATACGAGTTTCTCAATCCATTATATAAAGTAATTAACAATCACGGGTATTAGTCAGTTTGACAAGGTCATTCGAGAAATGGCACCCGCGCTATTCTCCGCCTTGAACCGGGATAAGACGACGTCATTTATTTTAATTTAATTAAAAACCCCACGCTTTTGATCCTCTCTCTCACTCTATCTCCCTACTCACTCACTCACACCCACTCTCTCTCTCCTCTCTCTCTCTCTCTTCCTACCTCCCCCTCCCTCTCTCTCACTATTCCTCCCTCCATCACTCTTTCTCCTCTTCCTCCCTCCCTTCCTCTCTGTCTCTCTGTCTCTCTCTCTTTCTCCCCCCTCTCTCTCTCCAATCTATATCTCTCACTCACTCACTCACTCACTCACTCTCTCTCTATCTCTCTCCTCCCTAACCCCTCACTACACACACTCTCTCCTCTCTCTATCTATCTATCTATCTACTATCTATCGCTATTTCTCCCTGCGTCACTCTCTCTCTCTCTCTTTCTCTCTCTCTCTTCCTACCTCCCCCTCCCTCTCTCTCACTATTCCTCCCTCCATCACTCTTTCTCTCTCTTCCTCCCTCCCTTCCTCTCTGTCTCTCTCTCTTTCTCCCCCCCTCTCTCTCTCAATCTATTCTCTCTCTCACTCACTCTCTCACTCACTCACTCACTCACTCACTCACTCTCTTCTTCTATCTCTCTCCCTAACCCCTCACCACACACACACTCTCTCTCTCCTATCTATCATCTATCTATTCTATCGCTTATTCCTCCCTGCGTCACTCTCTCTCTCTCTCTCGCTCTCTCTATTCCTCCCTCCCTCATTCTCTCTCTCTATCTATCTATCTATATCTCTCTCTTACTCACTCTCTCTTTATTCATCTATCTCTCTCTTCCTCCCTCCCTCCCTCTCTCTCTCTATCTCTCTATCTCTCTGTCTCTCTATCTCTCTCTCCCTCCTCCCTCTCTCTGTCTCTCTGTCTCTCTATCTCTCTCTCTCTCTCCCCCCCTTCTCTCTCCCTCACTCACTCACACACACACTTTTTCTCCTGTGCAGTGTCTCTCGAATATTTGCCAGGATCAAGTTGTTTGAGTTTGTATGTGTGTGACCTCCCCCGGACCCCCGGTGTTTATTCTTGTGAATTTATCGATGATTGATGAAAATGACCCAGTTCGAGACAAGTTTTGCAATTAGGCAAAAGAGCTTGGTTATCAGCGTAGCTCAGGTTCAAGATGTTTGAATGATGACAGCGAGTATTTGCGATGCGAATTCCGCCCCAGAGAGCTCGCGCCGTAAAAAACTAAAAGACAACGTCATAACCACAAACTTGTCTTCCTCTTTTAGCCGATCTTCTCAAGAACTGCTATGGCTAGAGTCTACTACCCCCATCTCTGGGGGCTTTTGCCCCCCCTTACATTATTGTAAGTCCTTATACAGCATGGACTAATCCTTTAGTTCCATGCCTGTGACATTTATATGTTAGGTAGATTTGGGTATCTTGTTATACCTAATATTGTATATGTATTTACATTGTCTATTCTCTGTACATTATTGTATCTTATCATTTCCATGTGCTGTTATATATATATTAAATATTTTGCTCACACCGTGTCGGAGCTGTTATTCAATTAATGACTTTGAACCTTACAACTTTAATACGGACGAAGTGAGAATTGCAGATCAATGGGTCAAATAGATCTATTTGAAAATTTATAGATTTGATTTGGTTTCTTTGTTAATGGCACCTCAAAACATCGGAGGTTATCAAATGCCAAAGCCATTCTTGTCAAGGACATAAGTGTAATAATAAAGTAAAGTCGTCAGGTGACCTAAAGTTGGTATCAGCCAATCAGCGAGAGAGTCTATCCCTTTTTTACTCGCAATAGACTAAGGAAATTGCTTTTGCATCAGAGGTGGAGCACCATACCTAATATCAGCTCCTTACTTTACTGCACAGATCTCTGTGCTACTCATGAGTTGCCGAGGGCCGGTATCAAACCAAGAACCTTGAGTTTCCAGCCGAACAGTCAACCGACTGAGCTAAAACCAGCTTTAATATAAATAAGTTAAATTGTAGGGTGGCCTAAAGTCAGTATCAGCCAATCAGCGAGGGGAGACTATCCCCTTTTCACTAGCGCTAGACCAAGGAGATTGTTTTTGTGTCGTTGTTGGAGCGCACAACATAACATCAGCTCCTCACTTTAACGCACAGATCCATGTGCTACTCATTCGCTGAGTTGGCGAGAGCCGGTATCGAACTAGGAACCTTGTGTTTCTAGCCAACGCTCTACGACTGAGCCAACCCGGTCCTAGTATAATGATATTAGAGGTTAAATCAATTGACACATACTGAGGAAGTCCTCGTGACTTATTCTAGATTTGCAACAACGTAGTAAGAGTGTTCAAACTCTAGGCGTGGGTTAGGGTTAGGGAAAGGCATGAACCGACTAATCCCCCAGTAATGGTTAAATAGGGCCGGGTTAGCTCAGTTCGGTAGATCGTTCGGCTAGAAACCACAAGGTTCCTAGCTCGATACCGGCCCTCGCTAACTCAGCGTATGAGTAGCACAGGATCGGTGTGGTGAAGTTATGGTAGGTGTGGCGCTTCACCTCAGATGCTAAAATAATCTCCTTGGTCTAGCGCTAGTGGAAAGGGGATAGACTCTCTCGCTTGTCTGTGTGATATGACATTAGGCCGCCCCCGACGACTTTACTTTTTACTTTTATTGATCTATAGAACAAAATAGGGTATAAATCCGAAGCTGGAGTCCCTAAGATGGAGTAACACTGAATTTCAGTGCTACACCCGCCCAAGGGGATAGACTCCCTCGCTGTCTGCTGATAATGACATTAGCCGCCCCGACGACTTTCCTTTTTACTTTTATTGATCTATAGAAAAATAGGGTATAAATCCGAAGCTGGATCCCTAAGATGAGTAAACACTGAATTTCATGCTACACCCTTGCAAGGGGATAGACTCCCCGCTGTCGTGTCTGATACTGACTTTTAGGCCGCCCCACGACTTTTCTTTTTACTTTTTATTGATCTATAGAAAAATAGGGGTATAAATCCGCAAAGATGGAGCCCTAAGATGGAGTAACACTGAATTTCAGTACTACACCCCACAAAGGAGATAGGACTCCCTCGCTGTCTTTCTGATACTGACAACAACATTTGATGGAGTAACACTGAATTTCAGTGCTACACTGCCACACCTGCGACACTGCTGTTGCCCAAATCCATTGGTTTCTACCTTTCCTTTGGATCCACGCAAACAGTGTGGAGAAGGACGGGATCTGCTGCATTGGGCAACAAGACCACATTCTCCATATCGACCCGCTCAGGCTACGTAGTAAAAGATTCGAACCCGATTACTACGATTTTGCAGTTCTAGAAACAAGCCAGAGGACTCTCCTCAGTATCTTTTATGATTACCTCTAAAATCATTATCCTGCTGACCTATCGAAAAAATAGTGCATGAACAGCGTTTCTTTTGCTTCTCTTTTTTTCTTCTTCTTCTTTCTTCTTCTTAGTTTTTTCTGTTAATTGTAATTACCTAATTAGTTTTATTTGATTTTTTTAATGTTATTGCACTGCAAACGACCTCTTATGTATTTTAATGTGTTTATTTTTCTTTGATTTCTGAGAGCTTCAGCGTAATTTGTGGCTCTGATAATCTTTTACAATAATTCCGTATGTGGCGTTCGTAAGAGCTAATAGCTGAATCGAAAAATAGAAAAAAAAAAAGGCGTTTTTATCGAGATTTGACGTATGTCTATCATATATTAAACACACACGCCACACACACACACACGCACATATATATATATGCAAGGTGTATAAAAAAAGTATCGATATATTATATATATATATAATATAATATATATATATCGCAATATAAAAGTTGCAGAAACACACACAACCTATCAAATATCGGACATATTCTGGCAAAAATAATAACTCAATGCCTGAAGAAGACAACAGATCAGAAACACGTGTCGCATATGTAAGATAATAGAATTAAGAAAATTTTCTGAGAACATAATACATTTTGCGGACCTTTCTTCTTTTTTATAATATATTAAATTTTCTCCCGTTGGAACCAGAACAACATTTTATATATATATATATTGGCTAAGGCCATATCAAACACATTGTTTGTTTGTTTACTTTCCTACTGCCGTGTAACAATGTCACCAAAAAAAGAGAGGTATAACTTAGTTCAAAATCAAACGTAAAAACTGCGTAAAAATACCAGCTAGTGTAATGGTTAGAAACCACGCCTGGCGTTTAGGGTTCGAATCAACACACAGAGCAGTTTTGCCTGTCTATGACTCTGCTGATGAGGCATAATATGCCGAAATGTACATACAGAGATTCACTTTTCTCAATTTGTGTAGTCTTACATTCGAACATATATGCCGCCTAATCATTAATTATCAACTAATTTAATTTTCAAAATTAGTATACTTCAATTAAGCATATATTCTCCCAAAAATTGTCGACTAAGGCCATGTCAAACACATTGTTTGTTTGTTTACTATATATATATAATATATATATATAATATATTATATATATATATATATGTGTGTGTGTGTAATATGAAAACCCTCCCGCCAAACAAACAAAAAACATTCAGAGAGGATGTGTTATATATATTATATATATATATATATATATATATATATATATATATGAAGTAGTCCAAACAGCAGTGTGTTTGAAAATGGCGAAGGGCCGACAAATTTTTGAGAGAAAATTACGCGTATGACTTTTAATTAAGCACATAATCTCCCACAAATTGTCGGGCCTTCGCCATTTTCAAAGACACTGTTGACTACTTCACACTGTCTTGCCATAAAGCACCCAAAAAGTGCGATATACATATCAGTTTCAATGAACGAGATAATTCTGGGAAGCCAGCTAGTGTAATTGTTAGAATGTCCGCTGTCAGCTTGCAGGTAGGGGTTCGAATCACGCACAAAGCACTGCCCTGTTATAGCTCTGCTGATGAGGCCTAATGGGCTGAAATGTACATTCACAGAGATGGACTTTTTCTCGATTTGTTTACGCTTTACATTTCAAACCGATAATGCACGCCATAATTCATTAGTTATATTAATTAATTAACCAAAATTGGTATAGACTTTAATTAAGCACATATCTTCCCACACACATATAAGTATATATATACAACCCCTTCCGCACGAGCCTCACAGCGGTCAATTTCTAACATGTGTTTACATGGATTGAATTCACAGTTTTTCCTTCTTCCATAGACAGGTTGTCTTTACCAAGATTGGAGAGGCCAATTCTTGCCCTAATATTTACCCATAGCTAGCGGCTGGTATAATGGATTTCATACCTTTCGCTATGTGAAACTCAAACAGTTCGTCTAGGATTTGAACTCAGATTCGACGCAGTCCATTTCTCCAACGACTCTAACCATTACGCCACACACCCCTATTGTGTGTTTTTTTTCTAAATATAATGATGTGCCTGTGTTTTTTAATAATCTATCTCCATACAATATATGACAGATGAATAATGCTTCCCATCCTCTTAAATATTTTTGCAAATAAAATTGTTTTCATTTTTTTTCAATACTATTTACAAAGACGTTATCTTAGTAAAAAAAAACGTGATTACAAAGCTTCTATGGTGACGTCAGTCTATTTGAAATGGAACGCGTATAGAAAGTATTTTTGGGAAAATAATGCTTAATAGAAAGTTGAATTTTGCGTTTGGTTTTTTCCCATTTCGAAAATATATTCCGGCATAACTATTTAACATCTGTCTTATATGTCCTGAAGATTGTGATCAAAAACAAAAAACCGCACAACATACGTTGGGCACATTATTAAATATGAGAAAATATGTTCCTTCTAAACATCTTTGTTTTTTTTTTGTTCATATTTCATATGCATATACCAATCGGATCTTACTTGTATTTCACAAACACTCATATAAACTACTATATATATATATAATGAATAATATATATAAAGGTTTTACAATCTATTATTGTGGTAGACAAAGGAACATCACGACCATATTGGTTTCATGCACGATACAATCGTCAGGGAAGATTGTTACAAATGCAGGAAAAATCGAAAAATTGAAAAAAAAATTCAGAGAAAATTCAAATAGGACTAGGATGTGTATGATTGGATGAATGATGTGTGAGTATGTAATGTATTTTTGAATGTATGTGTGTGTTTATGAGGCAGTATAAAGTTATGTATGCGGGATAACTGGTCACACACATACAATACATTGTTCTATGAATGTGTAACGTTGATCAATGCGGACGTGTGAGCGTTTGTATCCAGTAAAGCTGAACACGTGACAATCCACACCCACTATATATCATATACCTATATATTATATAATATATATATATATAGTATATATATGATATATTAGTGAGGCAGATTATTACTGTTCGGCTTCTAAGGCATTCATAGCCCTTTCGTCAGATAAATTGCCTGGAGGTAACATCTAATAGAATACATACCGTTATAAACGTGTTCTTGCTTTATTTACCACGTGCATTATCCCGTCGCGTTCCTGATTAACATAAAGTTCTGCGAAAGTATTTTCCTTTGAAAGGTCCGGATTGATCGCTTCTACTGTTAAACTTTCAGTCCAAGATCTTTATAAAAATATATTTCTGCGTGAGACCAAGCTCTGGAATATTTCTGTTTTGCTGTTAGATGTTTGTTGCCGATTGAATTTAGACCTTGTAGGATCCGGGAATTTCTCTTGCAGCGAGCTCATAGTCCACTCACATCATAATAATTTATGGTTGTGTGTTCCAAATTCATTCCACTCTATTTTTATATTGTCTCCATACGCGGTTTTGCCTACAGCGGTTTGCTTATATCTTCATACAATGACTACACAAGTTAGGTATTTGCAACCAACAACACCTTCAATCATGATGATGACTCTGGGTTCAGGCGCATGTTTTGGGCCGCAAACATCATTAACCTCTATCCCAGAGCGCCCAGAAGTATTTTCACGATACCACCAGATCTTGATGTCACACTGTAGGTATTTGCCCATGTCCAACGCTGACTGCGGTATAGATCTTTATTCCTGGATTCTTCTGATGTATTCTCCTATTGTCTGGTGGAGAAAGTCCAAGTTTAGACAAAAATCAGGGTTTGAGTTGGTAATAAATCCCCGGCATCCGACCTTCGATAGGAACATCACATCCGTTAATCAAATCCGTTTCTCGAACGCATTGTTCTCCGTAAATACGAATTTATTAAAAAATTGGAATAACAATTTAGAAACCTACTCGGAGTTTCACCATAAAGATCTTCCAGGGTATCCACTGACTTAGCACCAATCAAGTAATAACCTACCACACACGACGGTGACCGATTAATGCAAAACCCGATCACACGTGTGTTCACTGACTCATATATGTAAGTCATAAAGTACCGCTTGTTCATTTTTTTAACACTCACCGGAAGTTGTTCT
Organism: Doryteuthis pealeii; assembly: GCA_023376005.1. Taxonomy (NCBI): domain Eukaryota; kingdom Metazoa; phylum Mollusca; class Cephalopoda; order Myopsida; family Loliginidae; genus Doryteuthis; species Doryteuthis pealeii. Next base: position 561,881 of record CM042160.1, read on the forward strand.
TCTCGATTCGAGCTTGTCACTTAACCCCAACTCTAAAATAGAAATCTGAACGATAATGTGGGAACTCTATTCACTAGAACTATGCTAATAACGCAGTAGCTTACACCCAGTCGAAGAGTTTACACCTAATATACTATCTCTCTCATACTAGACACTACTATCTATACGCATCGTCTACCAAATCATCCGTATTCTACCTGCGCAAGACAGTTCGCTACTTCCAGGAATAATTCCTCCCATAATCTCGCCCTACTTCTTCAACGAGGACTCGAAACTGACCTCTAGCCATAAAGAACCTCCTAACACAACAACTGATCACACATTAAGACGCACACTCTCTCAAATCTGATAACTTCGAAGCAAAGCATACCATTTAAGAGAAGCTTAATCGCCTTTTGGTATAGATCTATTCATCGCATCCGTCACACACTCCACAACATCTATAACAGCAACACATGCGCCCGCATCTGCTATCAACAGCCCTATTTCTTGACCAATAGTTATATTAATATATATATATGAGAGTACACTTGTTCCGGTGGAAAAGATAATTTGGTAGCGCTCAGAATGGGCAGCCCCGCCTAGCTACCGAAACTATGGTTATCACTCCTAGTTGGCGGCTGATGAGTGCAGGGTATCGCACTTGCTATCAACGTCGTATGACGAAAAATATGGAGATGCATTTTCATTAGAATTTTCTTTTATTCCCTTTCTATGCATTTCATTTCGAATTGTACTAGTTAATCTCTTCTCTCGCTCTAGTCTCTCTCGCTCTCGCTCTCTCTCTCTCTCTCTCGCTTCTCTCTCGACACACACCACACACACACACACACACACCACCACACACACACACACACACATATATATATATAGATAGATAGATAGATAGAATAGAATTAAAAGGATATGAAAACCCACAATTGCTTGTTAAAATGTGAAAATATTTTATATCATAATTCATAGCATATTTGAACAATATTTTTCGATTTAATAAAAAATCATTTCAGAGTTTGTTTTTAAATCCAGGACTCATCGGTTTTTCATTGTAACAGCATTGTGTGTTTTCATTTCCTTTTATCTTTATACTATTACCGTCGGATTCATTCCTTACTCATAATATATATATATATATAATATTATTTAATGCTACTATATATATATTTAATCTACAAAATTCTTTGCAAATGTGATATTTGCTACAGTCCGCGACGCCACTACTCAGAAGATTGGCTGAGATCAGAATCAACCAGTAACATACCCCACATTCCCTTTACGCAGCAATAATTTGGACCATTCCACTAAACTACCTAGTCAAACCTCCACTTCCGCTATCCACACGTCACCTATTGATAATCCTGCAGCGTCAGCGTCTTAGAATCATTCAATGTTCACTATATTAGAGGCCTGCTGACAACGATTACGTCTTTTCAATTTTTGATCCTCATTGATCAGCCAAATTCCGTCCTGAACTCTGTATACAAAAACAATCTCCAATTTATCTGTTATTCGGATCCAACAAACCACTCCTCCAACAATAATATTTGTTGATAATAACTCTGCCTTGTCTCACAAACTTTGCTACGAACGTATATTATAGTATATATATATTACTATTATATATATATATATATATATATATTTTTACTTCCACATCTGCGGATTTTACACATATTCCTCGTACAAACATTAGTGTCACGGTATGCCTTCGTCTGATTGAGACGCTACCGAAAAAAAAGATATTCTTTTTCAGAAGGGGAAAAAAAATTTGTGAAATTGTATTTATTATAAACATCTCACAATTGCACACGCTTTTAAAACCATTTTCAAAATATATATATATATATATATAGTATATATATATATATTATAATATATATATATAGGGGGCGTGTTGTTGCGTGCGTGTATCTCGTTTATTTGGTTGGCTTTGTTTTCCAGCGATCTTGTTTCTTTTCCTGTTTATCTGAGGTCTACTGATTAATCTTGATGATGGAAGAGGCAACGAACAGACAAAATAATGAAATAATTAAATCGAGTCATGACAGAGTTGGACAAGAAGATACTTCGAAAATTATCCCTATTGCATTTTAAAATAAATCAAATGAGAATTGTAAGATTCTATAAGAAAAGAAGTCCCGCATATTATGTTATTACAAGTACAAAATAAAACACCCTCCGGGTCGATATGTAAAATATAGAATTTTGGAAATAGTTTGGTAATTGGTTATTATTGGCTGATGGTGAGTTAAAATTAATGTCATGCAGAGTTTTTTACTCAAGTTAGTAAAAACTATAGGAAACAAATGAATAAAAAAAATATAAGCACACATCTATTTTTAATACACTTTTAAACAATTAAATCGTCCTCCAAAGGACTTGTTTTTGTTGTTAGTATCTTCTCTTTTTNGAAGTGAGTGAACGAGAGAACGAGAGAGAGAGAAGAGACGACATAGAATCTCGGAAGTCTTCTGATCGCAGGAGACGATGAGAGGAGAGAGAGAGTGGTTGTGTGTGTGTGTGTGTTGTGTGTGTGTTGTGTGTGTGAAAAAGAGAGAGAGAGAGAAGAGTGAGAGATATGTTGTGTGTGTGTGTCTGTTGTCTCTGCTGTGGAGAGAGCCGTGAGAGAGAGAGAGAGTGTGCTTCATGTGTGTGAAAGAGAGAGAGAGAGAGAGTGAGCCTGCAAGAGAGAGAGAGAGAGATTTATTTGGTCATTCATGCGTTTGCCTCCAAGTCTCTTTAGTCGGATCTTAGCCCTGAAGAGCATTAAGCGAAACTTTTAGTAGGTTTTAATCTGACTCATTAGATTTATCTTTATACTATATATATATATATATATATATATATATATATATATTATATATGCTTAGTTTGTGTCTTTATGGGTAATGCAAAAAAGAAATAGAGAGAGAGAATGTGTGTGTGTGTGTATGTGAAAATAGAGAGAGAGTGTCTCTCTGTGTGTGAAATAGAGAGAGTGTGTGAGAGAGAGAGAGAGAGAGAGAGAGAGAGAGAGAGAGAGAGAGAGAGAGAGAGAGAGAAGCTATTTGTCATTCATTCTTTTGGTTTGGTTTGGTTTTGTTTTGTTTACGGCATATCAACCTCAGTGGGCCATTTAATGCCGATAAAGTTTTCAAATCAATTCTTAATGGATAATACAATTTTTTTATAAATACATTTTTCTATTTAACCCATAGAAAGTGAGAGACAGGGTGGTGTCTGTCTGTGTGTGTGAGAGAGAGAGTGTGTGTGTGTGTGTTCTGAGAGAAAGTGAAAGAGTGTGTGTGTAAGTGTGTGTGTGAGAAAGAGAGAGAGAGAGAGAGAGAGAGAGAGAGAGTAGTATGTTATGTGTGTTGTGTGTGTGTGTGTGTGTGTTCTGAGAGAAAGTGAAAGAGTGTGAGAGAGAGACAGACAGACAGAGAGACAGAGACGGAGACAGGGACAGAGACAGAGACAGAGAGAGAGAGAGACAGAGAGAGAGAGAGAAAGAGAGAGAAAGAGAGAGAGTGTGTGTGTGTGTGTGTTCTGAGAGAAAAGGAAAGAGTGTGTGTGAGAGAGAGAGAGAGACACACATAGAGAGAGGGAGAAAGAGAGAGAGAAAGAGAGATTATTCTGTCATTCATTCTTTTCCTCTATTTTTTATTCTCAAATTACTGATTCGTATTGTTTTAGGTGGCAAAGATTCTGCAACAATTTCTTTTCTTTGAAATGTCACTCAGGTTGCATCGACGCTTACGTCTTGATTGATTTTAAATGTACAGACTAATAATTAGCATGTGCTCGGTTTGTTTGTTTTTTTAAGATACATTCTGTCAAATCCTGCCAATAATTGATTTAATGTCTCGTTGTTTGTTTATTTCTTACGTATGTCGTCATTAAAGATCTGGCCGGCTTCAAACTCAACCAACGAACGTCGTGCTGAGCAGCAGGAAAACAAACACATTTAAATGTCAACAAAATTGGTAGATAAATAAAACACGAGGTTAAATGCTTTTCTATAATTTAGCGTTGTGCTTTAAATAATATTGGGGAGAATTATTTTGGAATTTGCATGCAAAACAACAACGCAATCAGGATGTTATTCTTAAAGAGTAAATAAACACTGTGTCTTTATTTTTTTTTCAAAACAGTAAATAAAGTTTATTTTTAAATAAAACAATAGCACTGGAACATCAGTGCTTCAAGTAATTATAAACATCTTGTCTTTTTTACAACTAGCACGACTTGTGGATATACCACAGTATGATAATTTAATTATTACAGCATTTTTTATGTTTACTTAAGAGCTATTGCAAACTACTTGAATATGTATAAAGTATTATGGTGTATGCGTTGATGGGATGTATAGATATATATGGGTAGTTTCAATAAGCACACTATAAGGTTACATATATTAAGACAGAAAAACAAAGAATTCATAAATTCAACCAGTAATATGTGTATTAAAACAAAAGATTACAATAATTAAGAATACTGATCAAAGTCCTGCAGAATAGGCTTTTTTAAAAGTTCATGTAATAAAAGAAATAAGGTGTTGAGTTAACTCCAACTGAAAAAGAAAGGGTAATGTTCAATATACAAATCAGCAGTGAAGTAACTGTAGAATAAGTTCCAATTACCGTCGAACTGGGAAGACAAGGTGGCATGCGATTGTAACTGAATACAAGCTCGAAATGACACAAAGTCCACTGCCAAGTGACCAAGTATATATGGGACTCCACAGTGTCATGCAAATCAACCAGTCAGGCAGCCAATCAGAGCTCAAGGAATGAAATGACCAAAATCACCTTGATTCATGAATGGATCATTCTTCATTCCTATTTATACCAGCTGTATTGGACACTGCTTTAATTCTGTTTAGCTGCTGTTATTAAAACCAACAGAAGGCTAACTGACTTCAATAGTAACTGAGAGAGAGAGAGAGAGAGAGAGAGAGAGAGAGAGAGAGAGAGAGAGAGAGAGAGAGAGAGAGAGAGAGGTATAGCTTGTAATACCTTCAGAAGATATGGACAGATTAGGCTTAAGTTTGTCTTCTCTTTTATTTCTTTGAAAACAACCCTTATTTATATCCTTTCTTAGGATCGAAACCGGTATTTTTTAAAACTTTTTATATTAGCGCGAACGCTTTTAATTTGGTTGAAAATTATCATTTTTAATATTTCTATTTTTTTTTCTTTCTATACCTGCGCCGATCCCATGCGCAAACCCTCCATTTTCGTCATTCCATTTCTACTTTCAAAGCGTTAACTTCTGGCTCACCATAGTATAATAATCTTGGTTTAAGTCTCTTTAACTCTTTTTTCTTTCTTTCTTTCTTTCCTTCGTTTAATATTTTCATTAGGTTCGATTGAAATAGACTAGCGTCATCGTAGATAGATTTTAACGTTATATCAATGGCAATAAATCCCCCGGCCACTGCCTTCTAGCACATATGATTAAAAGGGCTGGGGTTTGTCATGAGGGTCGTAGGATCGGGACAATCAAGTCATTTTAATAAACAAATGGTGTAAAGTTTTTAAGGGCCATGCTTGGACAGTTGAAAATGACTTAAAGAAAGTCCTATGTTATGGAATCCTTTGGTAAGTGTATAAGTCCTATCCTGCGTATTGGTAAAGGTCCTGTGATTTAATCCTATGTCCGTCGTCAAAGAATGTCAACGTAAATATGACCAGTAGGTTCGGTTAAGTATTGTATCAGCCTCAGAGTACTGCCAGTGATTGGCCAAAAAATAGATCACATGATCTCGCCTAGTCTATAAGTATCGGCGGGAATCTAGCACACACCTTATATATCCAAAAAAACTCAACAAAGGGTTCATGTAACTTTCAGTATGTGCAAATTGCTTTTTTGTAGGGTGTTTGCATCCAGGATTGGTTCAAGAGCACACGAATCATCCTCATCTTATTAACCATCACTCACCCACCTCCACCACAACCTCTTGATTACAAGATAAAGTTTTGGAGATAAAGTGTTCTTTGTGGTGTAAAATGCCGCGAGTCTCGATTGGTTTAAGATAAAAAAATGAGAACTTCTATTGAGATGTTTTGTCAGAAGGTATCAGACTGATGTTCAACTCCCTATGTCTTAGTCGTATTGTTTAATTATATAATTACTGCAGACTTTTCTGAAAGCCCAGATGCTTTTTCCATGACATGCAACACTCCTCTTTGGCACTTACTAATGAGTCAGATAAACCTACTAAAAATTTCGCTTAATGATCTACAGGGCTTCGATCCGACTAAAGAGACTTGGAGCAAACGCATTAATATATAGTACCTACCACCGTGATTTAAATAAATTAGCATAAACTAAAACGACCAATAGAAAACAAAAACAAAGACAGGACTCCATTAAATCTATTATTTTATTATATTTAATTTATTTATTTAAACTAGCAAATATATGCACCCCCCGGGTGCAAGTATTTAAGTTTTGATATAATAAAATATCATATTAAATTAGAAAGGCTAATGAAACTGACTAAGAATGCAGATAAAAAGATCTGAAACAGAGGGGGTATAATCGAAAAATAGAACAACTTTGAAACTAACTATTCTATTCATTTTCATTACTCCCCTCTTTCATTGGTAAATTTTCCTAATTTAACTATTTAGTTAAAATAGGAAGTAAAGGATAATATTACAGTTATTTCTTCTTGTAAATAAATTTCTTTTAAGATTTATCCACGAGATTTTTGTTTATATTTCTTAAGATAAAACCAAACAATTAGAAATCAATAATACCAAGCACATATTTATTAAAATAAAATTTTAAATATCAATATGCAAATTAGCCTTCTTGTTCAAACTGTAAACCGCTATTTTGTTGTATATATAACTACAATTGCATGTTATTAGTACGTAGATATGGTCAACAGTATTAATAATGTAAAACAATTTTTATTAATAACTGAAGGTTTAAAAGAATGAAATCATGGAGAATGTGTCGTAAATAATTAAGGGAATTGTGACTTGAGTAGTAATATAGTTTCGGTTACATACAGAAAAACACACAATCTCCATTATAATAAGATATATGTTTTTTTTAAAGTAAATTTGAATCTACTACTTCAGTTCTAATGTATACCCTAAATAACACTATTGTCCCAAATTACAAACAGGTACCCCCCGCCGCTATCGTTATCCGCCCCCCCCCCAACGAATGGAAACCCAGCACACCGACGGCAGTCCGTATCTCTGCCTGTAGTTATACGGTTTATCATTGCGATTTAATCTAGGGAGACAGGGTTTGTTTGGCGAACCTCGACATCCCGAAACCCATCATGGGAGAAGCAGCAAGTGAATTAGGGATCGGGCATGGCTCATGTTGCTGGCACATAAACCAATACACCTTTCCACTCTTGCTACCAAACTCCTGAGGACTAGGTTTTTTTTTAATTTTTCACTGTTGTCATTACCCCCTTTATATGGCGAGCAGTCAGAGAGGCACACATATTAAATATATATATATATATATATATATATATATATATATATGGAAAAATGGAAAAGGAATTGAATCCGACAATATGAGGAAAAATGAGTAAAGAAAAGAAAAGTAAATGGATAAAATGAATTTAATCGATCACTTACACATAAACTGACCGAAACACATGTGTAAGTGATCGATTAAATTCATTTTATCCATTTACTTTTCTTTTCTTTACTCATTTTTCCTCATTATATATATATATATATATATATAAAGAAACTCTCCCTGAAGACAGGAAGTTGAACATCAGTCTGATACTATCTGACAAAACATTTCAAGTGATACCATTCAATAGACGATCTCATTTTTTTATCTTAAATCAATCGAGACTCGCGGCATCTTACACCACAAAGAAACATCTCCAACACTTTATCTTGTAATCGAGAGATTCACGTGTTAATGGTGGTGGTGGCTAATGATTAGATAGTTAACCCTGGAAGCAAACACCCTACACAAAAAGCTAGCCGCACATACTCTAAGGTACCTGAATCCTTTGTTTTTTTTTTTAAATGACTTGATTCGGAATTAAAATGACCCGGAAGTGTTTGGTGTGCCGTAAAACAAAACAACCAGCCAAACAACCATAAGAGTGCACTACCATACCCAAGAAAACACACACACACACACACACACATATATATATATATATTATGAGAAGTAAACAAACAAACGATGTGTTTTGATATGGCTTTTTTAGCCGACAATTTTTGGGAGAATATATGCTTAATTGAAGCCGTACCTAATTTTTGAAAATAAATTAATTGATAATTATTATTTATTCGTTAATTAATTCGTTAATTATTAATTCGTTAATTACTAATTAATTAATTTTCAAAAATTAGGTACGACTTCAATTAAGCACATATTCTCCCCCCCCAAAAAAAAAAATATACCCATCCTCTCCGCCGGACAAGGCCAATTTCTAAGCAAAGTAAAGCTATTACTCTGAATGTTTGAGATGAGGCTTGATGATTAGTATTATCTGCGTTATTCGGACTATTGTCCTCATTTTCATTGTTATCTGTATAACGTTTCGGTCGATATACCCTCCGGCCTTCTTCATGTATTTCTTGTCGGCTCCGTGGACAGAATAAAGGGTTAGGTTCAAAGTTCCGTGATGGCTCCCGATTACGACAAGAAGGTTCCCGACTACGACAAGAAAGTTCCCGAGTTCGAAAAGAAGGTTCCCGAGTCCGAGAAGGTTCCTGAGTCCGACAAGAAATACCTGAAGAAGACTGGAGGGCATATCGACCGAAACGTTGTACAGATAACAATGAAGATGAGGACAATAGTCCGAATAACGCAGATAATACTAAAGTAAAGCTAGTTTGAATTTACAGTTTTCAGTCTCCTAATAAGAATAAAGAACCCTGACAACCCAACTATTTACTCATAACTAGGGAGTAAAGATGGATTTATGTTTTTTCTCTAAATTACATGAATCTTTTTGTTTATAAAAATGACTTGATTCGGAATTAAAATGACCCCGGAAGTGTTGATGTCCCATAACACAAAACTGTTTTGTGGCCTGGTAAGGGCC
>CM042160.1:571008-581008 GCA_023376005.1 Doryteuthis pealeii
TAGAAAAAAAAGAAAGCTGATAGATAGATAGAAGAGAGAGAGAGGAGAAGAGAGGAGGAAAAGAGGAGACGAGAGAGGGAGAGAAGGAGAGAGAGGGAAGAGAGAAAAGAGAAAGGGAGAGATAGATACAAGATAGATATATAATATGGAATAAGTGATCAAGTTAAGAAAAAGAAAGATTAAGACAGCAGCAGACAGATAGATAATAAAATAGATATAAGATAGATAGAAATAAAAAGAAAGAAGTGAGTGAGAGAGAGAGAGGAAAGATGAGAGAGAGAGAAGATGATGAGGGAGAGGGGAGGAAGAGAAGAGAGGAGAGAAAGGAGGGAGAGAGGAGAAAGGGAATAAGATAGAATAGATAGATAGAAAATAGTGAAATAAAGTAAGATAAGATAAATAAGATATTAGACAAAGATGGATAGAGAGTGAAATGGACTGGGAATCAAAATTAAAAATAGATAAAATAGATTGATAGAAAGACTGAACGAGTAAAAAGGGAAGCTGAGATAGATAATAATTAGATGATTAAGAGAGAAGAGAGAGAGAGAGAGAGAGAGAGAGAGAGAGAAGAGAGAAAAGTAGAAGATAGATAGATAGTAATAAAGAATAAATTAAGATAGTCAATAGAATGATAGAGAGTGAAATGGATGGATCCAAATTAAAATAGATAAATAGATGTGATAGAAAGACTGAAGTAAAAAGGAAGCCTGAGATAGATAGATAGATAGATAGAAGAGAGAGAGAGACGAGAGAGAGAGAAGAGAGACGAGAGAGAGAGAGAGAGAGAAAGAGGGAAAAGGAGATAAGATAGATAGATAGATAGATAAGAATAATTAAGATAGATCAATAGATGAATAGAGAGTGAAATGGATGGGATCAAATTTAAATAGATAAATAGATTGATAGAAAAAGACTGAAGTAAAAAGGGGAAAGCTGAGATAGATAATAGATAGAGAGAGAGAGAGAGAGAGAGAGAGAGGGAGAAGAGAGAGAGAGAGAGAGAGAAGAGAGAAGAGAGAGAGAGAAAAGGAATAGATGATAGATAGATAGATAAGAATAAATTAAGATAGATCAATAGATGAATAGAGAGTGAAATGGATGGGATCAAATTAAAATAGATAAATAGATTGATAAAAGACTGAAGTAAAAAGGAAGCTGAGATAGAATAGATAGAGAGAGGAGAGAGAGAGAGATAGATAGATAGATAGAGAGAGAGAGGAGAGAGAGGAGAGAGAGAGAACGTGGAGAACTTACACATGGACGGTATGATGGAGACAGTGGGATAACATGCAAGACAGAATCATTGAGAGAGAGAGAGAGAGAGAGAGAGAGAGAGGAGAGAGAGAGAGAGAGAGAGAGAGAGAGAGAGAGAAGAGAGAGAGAAATATAGGGATAGATAAATAGATAGATAGATAGATAGATAGATAGATAGATTGGATCAAGTTAAGAAAGATAGAAAGATAGACAGACATATATATAAATAATATATAGATAGATAGAAATAAAAAGAAAGCTGAGATATAGATAGATAGATAGAGAAAGAGAGAGAGAGAGAGAGGAGAGAGAGAGAGAGAGAGAGAGAGAGAGAGAGAGAGAGAGAGAAAGCTGAGATAGATAGATAGATAGATAGATAGATAGATAGATAGTGAAGTAGATAAGAATAAATTAAGTTTAAGATTAATAGATAAATAGAGAGTGAAATGGATGGGATCAAATTAAATAGATAAATAGATAGATAGAAAGACTGAAGTAAAAAGAAAGCTGAGATAGACAGATAGATAAATAGATAGATAGAGAGAGAGAGAGAGAGGGGGGAGAAAGCGAGAGAGAAAAGATAGGATAGATAAATAGATAGATAGATAGATAGATAGATAGATAGATATGGAAATAGATGGAATCAAGTTCAGAAAGATAGACAGACAGACAGACAGATAGATAAATAATTAGATAGATAGATAGAAATTAAAAAAAAGCTGAGTGAGATAGATAGATAGATAGATAGATAGACAGAGAAAGAGAGAGAGAGAGAAGAGAGAGAAGAGAGAGAGAAGAGAGAGAGAGAGAGAGAGAGAGAGAGAGAGAAAGAGAGAGAGAGAGAACGTGAGAAATTACACATGGACGGTGTGATGGAGACAGTGGATACCATGCAAGACAGAATCAATTGCAATCAGTTTAGCTACCGTAGGCCAGGGTCGATATCGATCGGCACAGAAGTTTGCATACGCCGTCCTAGCCCCACGCCAACCCGCCGTGCGCCACTATTTGAAGGACTGACGATACTTAACAGGAAATCTTAAACATCACCGTAACTTTTCTATGTAATATAAGAATGCGGCGAAATGCTGAGAAAAGTCAGAGATTTAACCCATTGTCGACCAAAACCATGAACTGAAGCTTAAAAAAAAATATGTAAAACAGAATGTATCAAGTCTCCCCATCGTTTTTTTAAAACAAATCTCTCCTCTACGTAGAAATCGCCCTGTCGGCGAGGCTTAGAATATGTATTTTCTGTGTATTCTCTGCAGAGGGGTAAGACCTTCACCCCCCACCTCACACTAAAAATGAGGTTTTTTAAAGCTTTTTGTCGTTCCCCACCAATGTTTACCTATCACTTAATTCTATTGACTCATATCTATGTACATACATACATAGATACATACATACGTATTGTATCAAGTCACCAATACGCACCCCAGTTGAGAGCTATTTTCAAAGGAAAAATATCAACAGACGACTTTTTGACATTATAATTTCATGCAAACCAAAGACACATTTTTATATTATTTTTGTTTATTTTAATGAAAAAAAAATGGTTATTTCATGTTATTATTGTGAAAAAATTAATATTTTACGTTAGTATTTTGTTTACTAACAACCGGTGAAAAGCAAAATTCTGTTCCTTTGAAAACAGCTTGCAATTGGGGTGCCAATTGGCGACTTTATCCTATGTATTTCATTTATACATATATAAAGGGCAGTTGTGTGTATATGTATGTCCGGAGGAAACTTCGAAAATAAAACAATTAACGACATAACTAAGTGAATATATATACACGTTAAATATCACCAGGGCTTGGTTTTTGAGCAAAAATAATAGAGACTTGATTTATATTCGTGAAAATAATTAAAAAATAAAATTTAAATGATAACAGCATGGATTTGTTTTTTTCATTTAATATTTTAAATAGTAGACATTAACATTTCTTTCAGAGTAGCTGGATCAATGCAAGGTCTATTTTTTTACATAGGGATTTAAATGAGGCATCCCATGAGGATTCAACTCATGATTCAGTAATAATGGATCTGCGGACTAACTTTGAAAAATACCCCTCTACCCAGGGGATGCCGGGTAGCCACTGCTAGTTATCTATACATCCTTTTCTTTCTATTCTACTTCCTAACTTTTTAAAACATCTTGACCTCCCAAATATTTACCTACTTTTCTCGATTTGTTTACGCTTCACATTTAAACAGATATATTCGCCTAATTCATTAATTATCAACCAATTAATTTTTAAATTAGGTATGACTTCAATTAAGCACATATTCTCCCAAAAATTGTCGGCATAGCCATATCAAACAATCTGTATGCATACTTTCATATATATATATATATATATATATATATTATATATATATATAGAGAGAGAGAGAGAGAGAGAGAGAGAGAGTTGTATGTGTGTGTTTGTGTGTACTTCGTTGTGGAGAAATGAAATAAAAAGTGCTCAATTACTGTTGTAAGAATTATATTTATAAAATTCTACCCAAATAAATGTGCGTTCATTATATATATATATATACACACACACACACACACACACACATATATATATATATATATATATATATATAATAGTAATAGTAGAGAAGAGGTATTGGTCTACCACGGTTACAATCTATAAGATCTATGTATGATCCTGATGAGATCGTATAAATCAGATGTTCTCAATTTTTTAAGTCCATAGATCCTAATAAAAAAATTGATTGACCATCATGGAGCCCCTCCTTATACACTCCAGTCCACCTTGCAATTGTTTTGTTGCAACCAATTATGTGATTAATGAATTCTGTACAAGCGTTTATGTAAAACTGTTAATTGTAAAATAACCATAAAATAAACAGTAAAGTAAGTATAACCTATAAAAAGAGCTGCAAATATTTAATACTAACTAAATAACTTACCAAGAAGCTCATTTCCTAATGTGATCGGTGAAGCTGAGGACTTTTGATAAGTTCATGGATATTGGGCATACACTTTTAAAAATATATCAACATGAGCATGTTCTACAGGATTCTTGTGGAATTAATTTCTTCTAATTACTAAGAAGACTTAGTAGTTTCCATAGACCCCCAATAGGTCTCCGAATACTTACAGACCCCTGAGTTGTTGTATAGACCCCAGGGTTATGTACTCATGTTATATATTCTTCTGATCATCTTTCACTTGGTATCTTATGTAGCTGGGGGTTCTTCTTCTAGCGTCTGGAACTTTCCATTTGGGAATTTCGTGTCTGGTCTTCCATTCGCGATTTCTCGTCTATCAGAAGCCCTGGGTCATTAGTAGTTTATGAATAAATAACCCAGACTTAAATTTTCTTTATATCATATTTTATTTAGAAATCCCCATCCAGACTAACTGCGTAGAGTGTGAGCACCGGGAGCGCGCTGATCGCGACTTGCTATCTCCGTGGCTTGCACAGTACTGACTTAACTAACTCTTTCAAATAAAAACCGGAAGAACCTGTGTTTCTTATTTCTCTACTAATTCTCACGGTATCTACCGGAAAAGGGGATACCACGAGGCTAACATATGCCAATCAATCTTCCATGATATCGTCACATAACTCAAAAAGCTGCTAGCCGTAATTTCTAACAGTGATTTTTTGATTTCTATACTAATGTTGCATATTGTACGAGCGGAAGTAGGATTTTCCGGTTGGATCGAAACAAAGAAAAGACGACAAAATTGACAAAGGACTTTTTTCCCGGTAAAAGCGAACAAAGAAGTTAAAAAACGGAAGCGATGCTTTCCGGTCAAAGAAGCAGGGAGAAGATAAAGAAATATATAACAAAGGTCCGTTATCAGATCAAAAGATAACGTTGCGTAGGAGTATCTATCGCTATAAAGGCCAGACGGTTCGAGCCGACAGTCAGAGAGACAGACCCCAGCGAACAGCGATAGCATCACCCCAGTCTCGCGTCAACCCTCGGGCATTTTCCACTGTGAACACTCGACGCCGCTCTTCGCCAGCCACCGGCATTTTTATTGTGAAGCTCTGCGCCTTTACCACCCACACACCGAAGAAAATAAAGAAGGGTCCTCTCTTTGTACATACGTATCTGTTGTTTATTGAAGTCCAGTAGTCGGTAGTAGCTGACTACTACATACTTCGCTACGTGACCATACTTACCCGCAACGTATACAGATACACGATTTAGCAGCGTGAATTAGGAGCCGCTACGTAACACTAACCCTACATAATTGTTAGGGCACTAACAATTATGTAACACTTACTTTGAGAAACCCTGGTCGTAATAGATTTTGATCAAACTGGCTCGATTAAGCGGAATTACTAATACATATTTTCAAGACGTGGCTACATAATTGTTAGGGCACTAACAATTATGTAACACTTAGTTTTAGAAACCCTGGAATTAATAGATTTGATTTAAACTGGCTCGATTAAGCGGAATTACTAATACATATTTTCAAGACGTGGCTCCAATAAGTGGACATCTCGATTCACCGGTGACCCAATTAGGCGTAATTTATTCCTACATAAATATTTATGGGAGTGCATAAATTTATACAAGAACCTGTGATGCCTGAGTTTGGCTGCGGTTTAAAGATCGGCAGTCTGTTAGCCTGGCGCACCAATTAGTTGAGGGCAATAATTCTTGGCGATTGCTGCTGGACTGAATTAAGGAGTATTATCGCTAACCTGTCGGTAAGAAGATCGAATAGAAATCGAATTTGAGCTGATTGTTAGTTTACATGGCATGGTCTCTGCTTTTAAATCAAATAAGCTTTGGCGTAAATCTCGAAAAATCAGACGACCTGGAAGGACAAACAAAACAATTTTGGCAGACACACAGGCGCCCAATATCGTACATTATTCAAAGTAGTGAAGTACACGACTCAATGTTCTGATTTTAATATATGAACACACACACACACACACACACACACCCTATTATATATATATATATATATTTAGGGAGATTATGTGCTTAATTAAAATCATACCTAATTTGTTAATTAATTAATTATAATTAAATGAATTAGGCGTGCATATCGGTTTTAAATGTAAAGCGTAAACAAATCGAGAAAAAGTCGATCTCTGTATGTATATTTCAGCCCATTAGGCCTCATCAGCAAAGCTAGAGACAGGGCAGTGCTTTGCGCGATTCGAACCCTACCTGTCAGGCTGACAGGCGGACATTCTAACCACTACACTAGCTGGCTTCCCCAGAATCTCACGTTTATTTTAAACTGATATGTGTATAGACTTATGGCACGACAGTATGAAGTGGTCAAACAATGTGTTTGAAATGGCGAAGGCCGACATAATCTCCCTAAAAATTAGGTAATAAGGTATTAGTAGTACTCATATTCCTCTTTAGAGACTTATCGCACGACCTTACGCAAATGTAAACAAATCTAGCTATTTTCAGTCTGACTTCATTTAAGCACATTTTCTCCCAAATACTGTCGGCTGAAAATAGCTAGATTTGTTTACATATATATATATATATATATATTATAGGGTGCAATACATAAGAATGTATTGTACCCTATAATAAATAGATACAGCTGAATTTGAATATTTTTGGAAGTTTAAGTCCAACAAGGTTTATGGTTACGGTTTAGGGTTAGGGTTAGGGTTTAGGGTTAGTTTAATGGGAAAATAAATAAATAAATAATTGGGGTTCTGTTTTTTTTCTGTGTCACTCATGTTGCTCCACTAGAAAATAACCATACTGCTCTGACACCCGTAATCGGGCACTTTATTTTCAATCCTCCAATACAAGCAAAAACTACTAAATATATTAAATATATATATATATATTAAGAAATTACAGTTATTCGCCCATTTCATTCATAACATAAAGAAGGGGGAAGGAAGGAGAAAGAAAAAAATAAGAAGAGGAAAAAAAAAATATAATCACGCAAAAAAAAAAAATTAAGCACGTTCATTTCTGATTTTCGTCACTGAAGATAAAGTTTCCTTTGAAATCGATGAGACAAAAAAAAAACAACATCTTTTGTTCTTATTTTTTATACGCATTGTAATTGCCTTCAAATTATTAATATATTATAGGGCCGGGTTAGCTCAGTCGGTAGAGCGTTCGGCTAGAAACCACAAGGTTTCTAGTTCGATACCCGCCCTCGCCAACTCAGCGTATGAGTAGCACAGGGATCTGTGCGGTAAAGTAAGGAGCTGATGGTAGGTGTGGCGCTCCACCTCAGACGCTAACATAATCTCCTTGGTCTATCGCTAGTGAAAAGGGGATAGACTCCCTCGCTGCATGGCTGATATCGACATTAGGCCGCCCTGAAGACTTTACTTTACTTTTATATATATATAAATAATAAGATGACTTACCGGGAATAAAAAAATATCGAGTTAATCGCAATATTGGCGGACGATACAAGTATTAACCGAATAAGTCAGTGTTATAACGAATATAAATTGCATTATTCACTTCCGCAATTCCCTGTAATTAATCAATATCTTGATTAATTCATTGTAATTAATTCTGAAGTTTCTTTATGGAGAAACTTGAGTAGGTTAATTCTATATACACCTTACTATTATATATATATATATATATATATATATATATGAAAGTACATAAATAAACATTGTGTTTATTTGATATGGCTTTTAGCCGACAATTTTCGGAGGATATGTGCTTAATTGAAGTCATACCTAATTTTTGAAAATTAATTAGTTAATAATTAATGAATTTAGGCGGGCATACATGTTCAAATGTGAGGCTAAACAGATCGAGAAAATGTCAATCCCTGAATGTTCATTTCGACCTATTAGGTCTCATCAGCAAGGTTATAGACATGGGAGACTGCTCCGTGTGTGACTCGAAACCTCGACTGCCAAGCTGACAGTGGTTAGAATCTCCGCCTGTCAGTTATTAACTAATTAATTTTCAAAAATTAGGTATGACTTCAATTAAGCACATATCCTCCAAAAATATATATATATACTAGCAAAAGAACCCGGTCTATGGCCGAACTAAAAAAAATTTGAGAACAGAAATTTGTTACAAATAGAAAATTGTCTTTATTTTTTATACAATAAGGAGTAGAATGGGGTCTGTTCAAAACCTGTGCCGACGGGGGTTGGGATGGAAGTGTCGTTTAACGGTAGTTTTGTTTATTTTAGTGTTTTTTTTTACAGTAAGGCGAGGCCTACAGATGTCGTTGGTCTGGTTGGTTTGACACCAGTTCAAAGGTGCCGATGGGGGCTGGGAGTTGAAGAGTTTGTTAACGGTAGTTTTGATTTTTCTGTCTTGAAAGTTAAAAACTCGACTTGTGTCGACGGTAGTCGAGTGGGGTATATATATTCAACACTTATGATTAAGAAACTATATATATATATAATTTCTTATAGTTATAAGTATTATATATTATTATTATAATAGTTATATGTATTATATACAATTATATATTATATATATATATATATATATATAATATATATATAATATATATATTATATATATTCGTAAGAAAGAAATATTATATGGGCTTCACAACATGAAAATGATAAAAATCCCTTTCTTAAGAACTGGCATCAATTCTATGTCTCGTTGACAAACATTGTTTATAACCATTATTTCAAAACCGTTTTAAAGATTTATAAAAAGATATTACCTCAACGATGTCTTTTGTAAAGAAAACCAGAAGATGTACTCACCTGAAAAAAACAAAAAGAATATATAATTAGAAAACAATAGATTTAAATTACTTACATCAAATTTCATCAATATTGTTCTTGCTTTGATCTTTTGGCACAAGACTTGGATGGGAATATATTTTCAATATATTTCCTATCTAATATTCATTATTGAAACATAATTATTTTGTTTCTTGAAATTATGTCTATCAGATAATCATAATTTGTTTACATACAGTTATATGGTTTCAAGCTGCGGGTGCGTGTTGTAGTGGTTAAAGTCATGGAAAATGGACACGTCGCTCCGAGTTCAAATCCTGGACGTGGTAATTGCATTTCACTTAGCGCTAATACTCTTGGGAAAGGTATGAATCCTACTCTCTCTCCAGCTATGGGTAAATAGTAAGGCAGACTTGACTCTTTAACCTTGGTTAGAAAACCGGTCTAGGAGAAGGAAAACACTGAATTCAAACCTGTTAAACTCTGCTTTCAAAATTGACCTTGTGTCGCATCCTGCTCGTGCGGAGGGGTTGGTAAATAAATATATGTACTTAGACCCTCACTAGGTTTCGAGCAGGAAAGATGGAATTCATTTTGTTTCAATTTTCGCCCGGCCGACCAAAAAAAAAAAAAAAAAAGACTTGGAAACCCAATTTTTAGAAAAAAAATACGTTAATAACATTATGTTACAAAATGAATAGGGTGTCCTATTCATTTTGTAAGGTAGTGTAGGATTCAAAATTTAAATTTCAGCTTTGAAGTATAATACATATATATATATTATATATATATATATATATATATATATGCGTGGTGTAATGGTTACCGTCGTAGGACATTGACATTAGGGTAGATTGATTTTTCACTTTTTAAAAAAATATCAAATTATCTTAAAAAATGAAAGTTGTATGTTGTTATAATAAATATTGATACCAAAAACTAGATCTCTGGCTTTCACCATTGTTTGAGGAAATACCCTCAAAGATAATCAGTTAAAATACACTAAAATCCTCGTTTTTGCTACACTTGGCCCAGAAATTGATTAGAAAATTTGGTTAAATACTATTTAATGGATATAC
>CM042160.1:586008-606008 GCA_023376005.1 Doryteuthis pealeii
CCGGTTCTCACTATAAATAGTGAGACACCGAGTGGAAAGGAGGACTGTTCCCGTTAACGACAAGCTAGTCGTACATGTACCATTAATTGTAAATACACTTGTCTTATTTTACCCCATCTCGACTTGACTTCTTTTTACTGTTGGGACTAACATCACAACACTATTACAATTCAAATCATTTTTGGTAGAATGAGAATTAAAATGCAAAATGTTTAATGTATTTGTTACAATTTGCAAACATTCACAGAAAATTATTGACTCTTATTTTGAGAAAAAACAAACAGATTATTAATAAGCCACTAAAAAGATCTTATCTAGTTTATATAAATGAAGTACAAGCAAAACTGAATGGCAGAAATCAGAGAAAATACACTCAGTAATGAGTTATGAAATAGAATAATCTGAACAGTACCAGTGCACAGGTGATAGAATACAAAGAATGGAAAATATTTAATGTAATTGGAAAAATATAAACACATAATAAGAAATTTATAAAGTTATTTTTATGTTATTTACAAGAAATCATTTTCTCAGATATAAAAAGATATTATGTCATTAAATTATCTGTTATCTTAATAAGAAATTTATTCAAGCTACAGCTTTAGTACCTTGTGTAGTATTCCTTGCTTGCAACCCTACACTCCTATCCCTCACTTATGTGTAGTAGATGTTATTTGCAATAACACATGTAGATGTCAATCCACCCATAAATGAAAATGAGACTGGTTACTGATAGTTGTTATCAAAATGCACCTCCCCTTTGTTTGCAAAGAGCTGTCTTACTTCTCAGTATATATAAGGTCTCTAAGACTTTTAAATGGTAAAAGGATTGCGACTTGCAACACAAGCAATACTATTCAATACTATCCAAGGTGTACAATACCAACAATACTATTCAAAATGATTCCCCTGGTTGGGTCATTGCTATGCTCAGAGAGACAGGAAACACCTTAGGAGAACCGGACCAAAACGTACCACAATAAAGATGAAGAAAACAGTCTGAAAAATCAAAATTATTTATTATTTTATTTTATTTTTTTTGTTTTTTGTTTTAATGGCATATCAATATTCGCGGGGTATTTAATGCCAAATCCATCCTTGTAAATGTTAAATCGAACTCAACAGACCTAAATTCTACCATCGTATGTCACCCAGCCGAAAGATAAAAAATACTAAAAATCAGGGAATTCACCGAATTTAATGAAAAATTTCAGTGTTGATATATTAATGAATAAAATCTATAATGCATCAGTTATTTTATTTAAAATACTATACAATTTTTTTTAGGTCAGTTAACTTTGAACCACATATCTTTGAGGCGTAACACAGATTCTCAAAGATACGTGGTTCAAAGTTAACTGATCTGAATTTTAAAAAAAATGAAATAACTAGTGCATTATATATTTTATTCATTAATATATCAACACTGAAAATTTCCTTAAATTCAATTATTTCCCTGATTTTTGGTATTTTTTTTTCTTTTGGCGAAGTGACACACAATGGTGGATTTTAGGTCCGTTAAGTTCGATTTAACGGCTTGTAAAAACAATAAAGTAAAAGTAAAGTCATCGGGGCGGTCTAATGTCGGTATCACCCAATCAGCGAGGGAGTTTATCCCCTTTTCAATAGCACTAGACCAAGGAGATTGTTTTTACATCTGAGGTGGAGCGCCACACCTGAGCTAAAAAAAACAGTAGTTGTATCATTTAACCCATTGCTGTAAGGACGTGGGGGGGTTCGTATACGTTCCCCAAAGGGTAGTAGTTCGAAAGTGAACGCAATAGCGGGACTGAAGTTCGAACTCGCTTAGTACGACATCGTAGTAATGCCCGTTAGCCACTGCACCACTTAAGGTTTTTGTATCTTCCTCTTTGATGAACGGATACTGTGGAGAACAATTGACATTAGGAAGAATTTGAATGCGTGAAAAAGTTGCCAATGATTTAAAAAAACAAAAAAAAAACAAAAAAAAACAAGCAAAGATTTAGTGAGTTTCAAGACGTGCAGCTTCGCCATGTTGAACGTCGTGCAACTGATACCACGTGATTAGACCCTTTAATGCCGGGGCACGTAGCCAATCAGCGGGGATTTGTTGACCGAGTCACGGGAATATGTCGTTCGTGTGTCGGTCTCACTACGGACGTGGCATGTGGCGAATACTGTCCTTAATTGAATAGTCGATCTCCAATGGAACAGTGAGTAAAAGGCATTGTTGGTGAGGTCAGGGGAAAATAGGCGAGCCGGGGGGCGTTGTTTGAGGGGGTGGCAAATTGGAGGGTGGAAAAGAGTGGCTATTGGGTCTGAGGTAAATATGTTGTCTGGACAAGGCTGCTTGAGTAGCAAGAGAAATCTCTGAAAAAGAAATCACTATTTATCGTTCTGTGTACACATGCAACGGGTGGATAGAAAGATAGATAGATTGATAGATAGATAGATAGATAAAATTTCAGTGATATATATATATATATATATATATATATATATATATATATATATATATATATATATATATATATATATGCATAGATAGATAGATAGATATGATCAAAGTGTGACGGATGCTGATAGATAGAGAATGACTGATATATATATATATATATATATATATATATATATATATATGAGGAAGAATGAATAAAGAAAAGAAAGAATAGAATGGATAATAAAAGATGAATTTAATCAATATCACTTACACATGTGTTTCGATCAGTTCATCTGTGTGAAAATATTCCGCACACAGAGAAAAAAAATTATTTTGAAAATCTTCATTCAAAATAAAATTTCACGCTGAGGAAGGTCGAATCTTCTCTGTGTGCGGAATATTTTCACACAGATGAACTGACCGAAACACATGTGTAAGTGATATTGATTAAATTCATCTTTTATTATCCATTCTATTCTTTCTTTTCTTTATTCATTCTTCCTCATATTGTCAGATTCATTTCCAATTTCCATTTTTGCACAACACACACACACACACACACACACACACACATATAATATATATTATATATATATATATATATATATATATATATATATAAAGTTTTCTTATGGATCCAATGGGGGAAAATTAAATATTTTATAAAAAAAAGGTCCGCAAAATGGATTATGTTTTTTAAAATTGTTATTATTATTTAACATTTGTGACGCGTGTTCCAGATTTTCTGATATATATATATATATATATATATATATATATATATTATATATATATATATATATATATATATCAGTCATTTCCTATCTATCTTCTCGTCTGAAGAGACTGAGATAAATAAGAATAGACTAAAATAGTAGTATATAGATATAAAATAGATACATACATATCAAGATGAATAGATGTAAACAGCTTGAGATAGATTGGTCTGAATAGAGGAAGATATATACATAGATAGATTAGAACTTTTATATATAATATATATATTATATATATATATATGTGTGTGTGTGTGTGTGTGTGTGTGTGTGTATGTGTGTGTGTGTATGTGTGTATATATATATATATATATATATATATATATATATATATGAGGGTAAGTAAACAAACAGATGTGTTTATTTTTATTTGGCTTTTAAGCCGACAATTTTTGGAGGATATGTGCTTAATTGAAGTCATACCTAATTTTTGAAAATTAATTAGTTAATAATTAATGAATTTGGGCGGGCATATATGTTCAAATGTAAGGCTAAACAAGTCGAGAAAATGCCAATCCCTAGAATAGATCGAAATGTACATTCAGGGATTGACATTTTCTCGACTTGTTTAGCCTTACATTTGAACATATATGCCCGCCTAAATTCATTAATTATTAACTAATTAATTTTCAAAAATTAGGTATGACTTCAATCAAGCACATATCCTCCAAATATATATATATATATATATATATATATATATATATATATATGAATTCACTGCTATAGGTATTTCTCCAACCCGTTCGGTAGAACACCATTCTACGTGTGGACACAGACTAATATATATATATATATATATATATATATATATATATATATATATATATTATAGTTTATACGCATCAAAATTCTGTAACTAATTTCTCCTTATCAACTCCAACAGGGAACTCATATCTTTTCAAACGATCTCTACTCGTAATTTTCTGAAAGTAATACAATCTTTTCGGAAACTCTCCGCTTCCATAAATGACAGCAAAATGAAGATAATGGAGAAAAAAAATTATTACTCCAGAAAAATCAGATTTTGACGTACATGTGCATTTGTCGTAAAGGTCTTTCTAAATACAATGTCATTTCTTTCGTCATCAACCGCAAAGAAAATAATTCATGTGAAAAAATCCATACATCCAATAAAAAGGATTGGATATTATCATAAGGAAGAGCAGATAAGTTATCGGCCCAACTAAAATGAAGATAGACTTTAAAAAAAAGTATTATAAGTATTATCTTCCTTGCTTTCTTTTTTGACGGAATGTGATCCCTTGTTGGGTTATATTCTCCCCAAAGAAACGGTTTCAGCTATAATGATGCGATACAAAGACACTAAAGTGATGGTACGCTCACCTGAGTGCGACACAGATTTCTTCGACATCGCCGCAGGAGTCCTTCAAGAACACACATTGGCACCATATATCTTATTATAATGGAGATTGTGTGTTTTTCTGTCTGTAACCGAAACTATATTACTAATCGAGTCACAATTCCCATAGTTATTTACATCACATTCTCCATGATTTTATTTTTATTCAAACCTCAATTATTAATAAAATTGTCTTATATTATTAATACTGTTAACCATATCTACATACTGACAACATGCAATTATATTTATATATACAACAAAATAGCGCTTTACAATGTGAACGGGAAGGCTAATTTGCATATTAATATTAAAAAATCGAATTTAATAAATATGTGCTTAGTATTATTGATTTCTAACTGTTTGGCTTTATTTTAATGAATATAAGCAAAAATCTCTTCAATGAATCTTAAAAGAAATCTGTTAACAAGAAGAAATAACTGTCATTTTATTCTTTACTTCCTCTTATAACTAAATACTTAAATGAGAAAAAATAACAATGAAAGACGAGAGTGATGGAAGAGTAAGTTTCAGTTGTTCTATTTTTCGATTATACTCCCCCTCTGTTTCAAATCTTTTTATCTGCATTCTTATTTAGTTTCATTAGTCTTTCTAATTTAATATAATATATTATTACATTAAAACTTAAATACTTGCACCCAGAGGGTGCATATATTTGCTAGTATTTATAATATGCCTAGACTACGTACTCTGAACATCATTAGATACCATAAAAGAAAAAGGTTTCACACTAAAAAGGGCAAGAAGCAGGCGATATCCCGCACGAACAGTCACAGATGCAGACTATGCTGATGACCTTCCACTTCTTTCAGATACACCGGCACAGGCTGAATCACTGCTACATAGCTTAGAGGAGGCAGCAAAGAATATCGGCCTCTATGTGAACTCCGGTAAAACAGAGTTCATGAGTTTCAAAAATAAAGGAAACATCTCCACACTCAACGGCAAGCCTCTTAAGCCAGTAGAACAATTCACGTACCTGGGTGGTAATATCTCCTCCACAGAGAGCGATGTTGATACACGGATAGCAAAGGCATGGTCGGCCACAAATAGATTATCAGTCATATGGAGTTCGACCCTAGCCAAAGATAGTTGTGTCTAGCCACACTGAAGAGGCGTGAAACGCCGAAACACGTGTTTGTGGATTACTTATTAATATATATATATATATATATATATATATATATATATATATGTGTGTGTGTGTGTGTGTGTGTGTGTGTGAAGTAAATACACAAGCGATGTATTTTGATATGGCTTTTTTTAGCCGAAAGTTTTTGGGAGAAAATGTGCTTAATTGAAGTCGTGCCTAATTTTGAAAGTTAATTAATTAATAATTAATTAATTAGGCGGGCATACCTATTTAAATGTAAGATACACAAATCGAGAAAAATCAATCTCTGTATGTACATTTCGGCCTATTAGGCCTCATCAGCAGAGTAATAGATAGCCTTGTGCGTGATTCGAACCCTGACTGTCAAGCTGAGAGTCGAGGACCGTAACCCCTACACCAACCGGACTTTCTTAGATTTTTCGTTTTGTTTAGAAGTAGGTTTTTATTCCTCTTATAGTGACTTTTTCTACACGACAGTATGAGAAGTAAATACACAAGCGATGTGTTTTGATATGGCTTAGCCGACAATATATATATATGTGTGT
Organism: Doryteuthis pealeii; assembly: GCA_023376005.1. Taxonomy (NCBI): domain Eukaryota; kingdom Metazoa; phylum Mollusca; class Cephalopoda; order Myopsida; family Loliginidae; genus Doryteuthis; species Doryteuthis pealeii. Next base: position 592,250 of record CM042160.1, read on the forward strand.
GAATTTAACATTTTGAAAAAACAATTAGTAATTATTATCTGCTGACAGAATCTGTTTCGACGCCTGTCAGCAGATAATAATTACTAATTGTTTTTTCAAAATGTTAAATTCATTCTGTCGGATTAATTTCCATTTATTTACACATTTGTCTCATGAAAAAACAAAATATACGGATTTTTACACCTCCGAAGATTATTCTACGAACACTACAAGAAATTTACCTACACCACAAACTTTTTGAAACTTAACATCTTCTTTCAATTGTGCTGTGGACATGTAAACAACTTATTAAGCTGGATTATATTTTGAACATTTTTGATAATCTCTTAAACTTTTTTTAATATATTTACACCAAACTCTTTTTGAGTTTATTTTTGGATTAAAAATGTTTCTGATTTTTAAAAATAAAATTTTATTTTATTTTTGAAACAGTATGCGCATTTTAAAAAATTCAAGCATTCCAGCGTGTGTTTGTACCCCCTATTCTCTTCCAACGGTTTTTTATCCCTTCTTCCTTTCATAAATTTTTTTTTGCTCGTTGATGATGACCCTTCTACTAAGGTGTCGAAACAGATTCTGTCAGCAGATAATAATTACTAATTGTTTTTTCAAAATGTTAAATTCATTCTGTCGGATTAATTTCCATTTATTTACATATATGTGTGTGTGTGTGTGTGTGTGTGTGTGTGTGTGTGTGTGTGTGTGTGTGTGAATATAGGTTTGTCAATATGTATTTACGGGTGTGTTGTTTGTGTATATTCCTGTTAGGGTTTATTAGCTTGAAATTAAGAGACCCTAACCCCAAGGAAATATTGGCTATTTAAACATTAACTAATGTTTTCATAAAGTTTAATCGCTGTTCTTTACGTAGTTCTTTACGCAGTTCAATGCACAATCAATCAGTATTCAGATTCCAAAAGACGATGCTATCAATGCAAGAAATATTGACTTTTTCCCCGTAGAAATTGCTAAACACACATTCTTCTTTCTTTCTTTCTTTCTTTCTTTCTTTCTTTCGTTTTTCCTTTATTTTTTCTCTTTTCTTTTCTTTCTCGCTCGAGAAAATTTAAATAACATGGCAAACACGTATTCGCCCCGAAACGCTGGTCATTTCAGACGACACAATAATGAATGAAATTAACTCTAAATGAAGACAGCTTCTTTAGCTGGAAGAAAAAGTTGAATTGTTTTAACTCAAAGTGACGGGAGAATATTGCCATACGTTTTGTATATAAATCAATTAGAGGTGACGCTATATTAAGAAAGAAATAAAAAATAAAATAAAAAATAAAGCACACTAAGTTACGATAGTTTGGTTTGGTTTGTTTTGTTTTACGGCATATCAACCTCAGTGGGTCATTTAATGCCGATAAAGTTTTGAAATAAATCAATTCTTAATGGATAATACAATTTTTTTATAAATACATTTTTCTATTTAACCCATAGATGGGACCCTAACAGGTACCACCACTCCGGGTCAGAGTGGACCAGGGAGCAATGGTGATGAATGGGGTGCTCCACATTCCCCAAACCTCCAAAACTGGAACCTCACCATCGGATAGAGTTTAACGTCATTCCCAGGACATGTAGACCCGCAGCCACTGCCTTCTAGCACCCATATGATAAAAAGGGGTTGGGGCTTGCCATGAAGGCAATAGGGTTGGGAAAATCATATAGGTGCTAGGGCTTGACGTGACCAGCCGATTGATCGGAGGGGGCCTCTCCGACCACCTGTCTAGCCCAAGATAGGGCCAAAGAGGAGTATTACAAGTCATGAACTGCTTATCCACCTGGGCTCTATCCTTAAGCATCACGGGTCGCCACCTACGGCCAACAGGTGGTCCCATTGGGGGAGTCTTACCCCTCTGCAGAGGTGCAGTCGGTGCATTCTAACGCCCCAGCCGACAGGGCGGTCAAACTGATATGAATGATTTCTCTGAATTTTTGAGATGAGGCTTGATAATTAGTATTATTTGGATTTTTCAGACTGTTGTCCTCATCTTTATTGTTATCTACACTATTTCTCTGAATTTTTGAGATGAGGCTTGATAATTAGATCAGACTGTTGTCCTCATTATTGTTATTTACACTAATTTTTTAGATGAGGCTTGATAATTAGTATTATTTGGATTTTTCAGACTGTTGTCCTCATCTTTATTGTTATTTACACTATTTCTCTGAATTTTTTAGATGAGGCTTGATAATTAGTATTATTGGATTTTTCAGACTGTTGATTTCTCTGAATTTTTTTAGATGAGGCTTGATAATTAGTATTATTTGGATTTTTCAGACTGTTGTCCTCATCTTTATTGTTATTTACACTATTTCTCTGAATTTTTTAGATGAGGCTTGATAATTAGTATTATTTGGATTTTTCAGACTGTTGTCCCCATCTTTATTGTTATTTACACTATTTCTCTGAATTTTTTAGATGAGGCTTGATAATTAGTATTATTTGGATTTTTCAGACTTGTCCTCATCTTTATTGTTATTTACACTATTTCTCTGAATTTTTTAGATGAGGCTTGATAATTAGTATTATTTGGATTTTTCAGACTGTTGTCCCCATCTTTATTGTTATTTACACTATTCTCTGAATTTGTTTAGATGAGGCTTGATAATTAGTATTATTTGGATTTTTCAGACTGTTGTCCTCATCTTTATTGTTATCTACACTATTTCTCTGAATTTTTTTAGATGAGGCTTGATAATTAGTATTATTTGTTTTTGGGCTATTGCCCTAATCTTCATGAAAATGCATTGCAAAATAATTTTTCTATGAAAATGCATTGGAAATGATTTTTCTATGAAAATGCATATTATTTTTACTTTGAAAATGCATTGGAAATGATTTTTCTATGAAAATGCATTGGAAATGATTTTTCTTTGAAAATGCATTGGAAATGATTTTTACTATGAAAATGCATTGCAAATAATTTTCTTTGAAAATGCATTGGAAATGATTTTTACTATAAAAATGCATTGAAATGATTTTTCTATGAAAATGCATGGAAAATGCATTGTAAATGATTTTTACTATGAAAATGCATTGCAAATGATTTTTACTATAAAAATGCATTGGGAATGATTTTTCTATGAAAATGCATTGGGAATGATTGTTATTATGGTTATATACAAATAACCCCCCCCCTAAATCAAAACCTACTCACAACTCAGCTTTCTTTATACGATCATGTTTCATCTTGTTTCTGACTCAAGTCACAATTATGTTGATCAGATCTACATATTAAGATGTCTACGCACTTTGCGACTAAGCAGGAAATTTGGACGCCTTCCGGCATTTTTGACACCGAGACAACACGATTGATTGATTCATAGATTTTAAAGACATAACAACACATTGGGGGTTACTTCATGCCGAGGGGCCGGTTTAGCTCAGTCAGTAGATTATTCGGCTAAGAATCACAAGATTCGATACCGATCCCGGCCAATTCAGCGTATGAGTAGCACAGGGATCTGTGCGGTAAAGTAAAATCTGGTGGTAGGTGTGGCGCTCCACCCAGGCACAACAACAATCTCCTTGGTCTAGCGCTATTTAAAAGGGGATAGACTCCCTCGCCGATTGGCTGCTACCGACTTTAGGCCGCCCCGACGACTTTACTTACTCATGCCGTACGGTTAGGGAATCGCGTTCATTGTACGTTATCGCTTTGGGACAAAGTCTGGCAAACAGGAATAAATTTTTACGTTGTATCTTTTTTTGACATGTCCTCTCCCGGAATTAAAATTTGTTGTTGTTGTTGTTATCAGGGTGATTGCTTTTGCGTCTGAGGTGGGGTACCACACCTACCATCAACTTCCCACTTAACTGCACAGATCCAAGTTGTGCTACTACCACTCCAGGTCAGAGTGGACCTGGGAATAATGGCAAGGGTTAGGGTTAGGTTATATATATATATATATATATATATATATATATATATATATATTTGTATGTGTGTATATATATATATATATATATTTGTATGTGTATATATATATATATATATATATATATATATATATATATATATATATTTGTATGTGTATATATATATATATATATATATATATATTTGTATGTGTATATATATATATATATATATATATATATATATGTATGTGTATGAAGGGGTACTCCATATTATTCAGTGCTCCAAAATTGGAACTTGGCGAGGGTCGGTATCGAACCCAGAACCTTGTCGTTTTCAGGTGGATGTTCTATCTACTGATTTACCAACACCTCCACACGAATAAAATGTGACACATGGTAAATTTCTGAAGCAGAGTATACTAGTAAGTAAAGTCGTCAGGGTGGCCTAAAGTCGGTATCAGCCAATCAGCGAGGGGGTATATCCCCTTTTCAATAGCGCTAGACCAAGGAGATTGTTTTTGAGTCTGAGGTGGAGCGCCACACCTACCATCAGCTCCTTACTTTACCGCACAGACCCCTGTGCTACTCATACGCTGAGTTGGCGAGGGCCGGAATCGAACTTGGTGCCTTGTGGTTTCTAGCCGAACGCTCTACCGACCGAGCTAACCCGGCCCCTTTAGTCTTCCTTCTCCTAGACTGATTGCCTAACCATGGTTAAGAACCCTGTCCGCCAAACTATTTTCCCATTTTTTTCGACCTTTATGGAAATCCAAGTATTTTTATTATTCATGTGCTAGAAGGCGGTGACTGAGGGTTTTTGTATGACGTTAAACTTAATCTAATGGTGAAGTTACAATTTTGGAGCTCTGAATAGTGTGGAGTACCCCTTCATGGCCATTATTCCCTGGTCCACTCTGACCTGGAGTGGTAGTACCTGTTTCGGTCCCATCTAAGAGCTGAATAAAAAAATTGTGCTTAAAAAATTAACTAATAAAAAAAAATGAATACCCATCATTAATAATTAAAACAAAATGCCGTCGGCATAAAATGACCCATCAGGGGTTAACATGCTATTTCCTAAAACGATACCCATTACGCAACGTGCGGCTTCAGCCAGAGTGTATTGCAGTATAACGGGTTGCCCTGTTACTATTGCGCTTGTCTTAGATTGAGAAAAACTTGGCAAAAGAATACACATACCGTGTCTGCAATCTTAGTTTTTTTATGGTCTGCAATTTAAACAAAAACATTTTTTTTTTGCATAGTTATATGGATCGAAAAATTGAGTTAAAAAAATTGTACTTAATAAATTGACTTTTATAAAATAAAAAAATTGAATACCCATCAAGAAGGAATACAACAAAATACCTTCGGCATAATATAACCCAGAAGGGGTTAACATACCATTTCCTAAAACGATACCCATTACGTGACGTGCGGCTTCAGCCAGAGGGTTTTGCAGTATAGCCGGATGCCCTGTTACTATTGTGCTTGTCTTAGATTCAGATAAACCTGGGAAATGAATACACATACCGTGTCTGCAATGTAAGTTTTTATGGTCTGGAATTTAAACAAAAACATTTTTTTTTGCATTGTTATATTGATCGAAAAATTGAGTAAAAAAAATTGTGCTTAATAAATTGACTTTTATAAAATAAAAAAATTAAAATCACATCAAGAAGGAATACTACAAAATACCTTCGGCATAATATAAACCGGAAGGGGATAGCATACCATTTCCTAAAACGATAACCATTAGCACAAGAGCGCCTCCAATTAGAGGGTATTGCAGTATAGCGGGTTGCCCTGTTACTATTGCGCTTGTCTTCGATTGAGATAAACTTGGCAAAAGAACCGTGTCTGTAATGTAAGTTTTTATAGTCTGCAATTTAAACAAAAACATTTTTTTTTTGCATAGTTATATGGATCGAAAAATTAAGTAAAAAAAAATTGTGCTTAATAAATTGATTTAAAAAAAATTGAATACCCATCAAGAATGAATACAACAAAATACCTTCGGCATAATATAACCCAGCAAGGGATAGCATACCATTTCCTAAAACGATAACCATTACACGAAGAGCGCCTCCAATCAGAAGGTATTGCAGTATAGCGGGTTGCCCTGTTACTATTGCGCTTGTCTTAGATTGAGATAAACTTGGTAAAAGAATACACGTACCGTGTCTGCAATGTATGTTTTTATGATTTGCTAAGCAATTTTTTTGCATAGTTATATGGAACGAAAAATTGAGTAAAAACATTTTGCTTAAAAAATGGACTTTAATAATAATTTAAAAAAACCCAAAAAACAAATGAGTACCCATCAAGAATTAATACAACCAAATACCTTCGGCATGATATAACCCAGCAGCGGTTAACATGGCATTTCCTAAAACGATAACCATTGCGAAACGAGCGCCTCGAATCAGAGGGCATTGCAGTATAGCGGATTGCCCTGTTACTATTGCGCTTGTCTTAGATTGTTATAAACTTGGTAAAAGGATACACGTACCGTGTCTGCAATGTATGTTTTTATGATTTGCAAAACAATTTTTTTTGCATAGTTATATGGATCGAAAAATTGAGTAAAAACATTTTGCTTAAAAAATGGACTTTAATATAAAAAAAAACAACAAAAACAAATGAGTACCCAACAAGAATAAATACAACCAAATACCTTCGGCATGATATATAACCCAGCAGGGGTTAACATGGCATTTCCTAAAACGATAACCATTGCGAAACGAGCGCCTCCAATCAGAGGGCATTGCAGTATTGCGGGTTGCCCTGTTACTATTGCGCTTGTGTTAGATTGAGATAAACTTGGCAAAAGAATACACGTACCGTGTCTGCAATGTAAGTTTTTATGATTTGCAAAGCAATTCTTTTGCATAGTTATATGGATCGAAAAATTGAGTAAAAATAATTGTGCTTAAAAAATGGACTTTAATATTAAAAAAAAAACAAACAAAAAAAAACAAAAACAAATGAGTACCCAACAAGAATAAATACAACCAAATACCTTCGGCATGATATATAACCCAGCAGGAGTTAACATGGCATTTCCTAAAACGATAATCATTACACGAAGAGCGCCTCCAATCCGAGGACATTGCAGTATAGCGGATTGCCCTGTTACTATTGCGCTTGTCTTAGATTGAGATAAACTTGGCAAAAGAATACACGTACCGCTGAAAGACAAATGCCCGCGTCACGTTCAATTGCCGGTGAAAATAAATTGTTTCTTACGGAAAATGTATTCGCCAAAATGGAGGAGAAAAAAAATATATTATATTACTGTTCCTTTCGGTGTTAATTTGCATATATTGTCTGTAAGCAGTTTACAATTATTCAAAAGATTCTTTTTCCTTTTCATTCAATTTACACCGGGACTTTCAACAGCTTCATTTATTTGGTTCCGGGAGCAAATGTCATTACGAGTTTATCTGGCCGTTTCTTCTGCCCGGGCAATACAAAGGACGTTTTGTGGTTTCATTTTTAGGAGAACTCTTTCCAGACCGAGGCCAAGTGTTGTGTAGAGAGCCTAGACCAACACATTTGTCATGTTACCGACATTTAGCAGCGACAGCGTTCAAGTAAAATCAAACTGCGGGCAAAAAAAAGCCTATTAGCGGTAATTACTGTTTTGGATAACAAATGTCTCACCAAAGAGAACCGCTTGTATCCATATCAATAAAAAGGAGGAGTTTGTCTGTCAATCCTCTATAGACGAAGAAATCGCTTGACACCATCATCATCATCAGTAGCAGCAGCAGCACCATCAAGTCGTTCTGATAACAGGGATTCACTTACCATTCTCTCCCTCCCCATTCTGATGAATGTAAGTTTCTGCTTTTAAGTCAAACTGTAGCATAATGGTCGGGCCTTACCCGAGAACACCATATTTGTGACCTTGTGTCAAACAGAAAGAAAGCTTAATAGATGTAGTATGATTCTCAGACCTTACCGGGTGGTCTCTTTGAAGAATCGGCCCGAAACGAAATAAAAACATAAACGAGATTTTTGGAGACATGAAGGCGGGTTTTTTTAAGGAATCCAGTCTTCTTGACTGTTAATTGTTCTTTGATCCGAACGGCCGTGAACTCACAATGACCGTAGAGGGAATCGAATGATTAGAACGAATCGAACATTCTTTTCCTTCAAGGAAGAGATGGATTATTCGAGAAAAAGACCCTTCTAGATTGTTCTGTTGAGATAATATATAAGGCGGCACCTGGATAGGAGATCAGAGTTGGTCTAGGGGTTGAATAGTAGAGTTGGTCTGACAGTTCGAGTTGGAGTTGGCTTGGGCTGAGATCGGGGAACGATCTGTTGTCGCTGTAACGAAAAGGGCTGGCCTGATATTTGCCGACTAGAAAAAGTTCGTCACCAAAAGTTTACTCAAAGTACTGAAACTCTAAGGACCATATAAAGAAAGATATTCCTTATTAATTAAGCTGACTTCTCTCTCTCTCTCTCTCTCTCTCTCTCTCTCTCTCTCTCTCTCTCTCTCTCTCTCTCTCTCTCTCTCTCTCAAAGTTAAGAAGCCGAAATTGAATTTATTCTAATAAACTCCTGAAAAATAAACTCGGTATCATAGTTATCATTTACTACGAAGAAAGTACTACGGATAGTATTATGAATGAAAACAAACAACGATACTCCCCTGACCATTAGACACCCGTAGATATAAAGTCAATTGGCCGTAACGAAAAGCACGCGGCCTGTGTAAAGTGATACACCTTGACTTGACACTGACCAACGAAAGAACTGCTGGAATCCTGTGTGAGTGTTGTAAACAACCAAAAAAGTTTACGCGTGTGGAAAACGACTAGAGAATGTGTTTGTCCTTACTGATAACACGGATATAATACGTATTGCCTTGACTCCTTCACTTGCCATCCGTCCTTACCAGTTATCACTTCTGGTAGATCCTCGACGCAGCATCCATTGTCCGTACAGAGCTGATGAATGTAAATTTTTGCTGTACGGTCAATACTGGTGTGTCCATGTGTACGAGTAAAAAAATGAATGTCACTCATGAATTCGTCATCACTTCACACAGATAACACGGATATCATAGGGATTGCCTTAACACTCTCGCTGGCCATCCATCTCTATCGGTCAATGCTCTAGCAGTCCCCAACACAGCATTCAGTGTCCGCACAGAGCTGATGAATGTAAGTTTCTGCTGTTTGGCTAACACTGGTGTGTCTAGGTGTAGGATTAAAATTTAAGTGACCAGCCCATCTCAGAGCTCGACAAGTATGACATGCATGCCAGAGAGTCCAGTTTTCTTCAGGATGGTCCTATTTGAAACATGCTGCCACAACGTGGCATTTAATATACTGCGCAAGTGAAGCATGTAGTAGAAATGTAGTCTGTGTATACCGTCCAGGCTTCCGCTTTGTATATCGTATAGGAGGGTTTAGAGAACTATTCCACAGTATACTGCACATGTAGTTCTCAAGGAGATGTCTCTGTAGAACCAGACTTGACTTTTCAGCCGGTCAAATACTATTAGGCCTCATCAGCAAAGCTATAGATAGGAAGACCGCCTTGTACGTGATTCGAAACCCGACTGTCAAGCTGACAGGCCGTAACCCCTACACCAACCGGACTTTCTTAGATTTTTCGTTTTGTTTAGATGTAGGTTTCTATTCCTCTTATAGTGACTTCTTCTACACGACAGCATGAGAAGTAAATACACAAGCGATGTGTTTATGACATGGCTTTTTTTAGCTGACAATTTTTGGGAGAATATGTGGTTAATTGAAGTGGTACCTAATTTTGAAAGTTAATTAATTAATAATTAATTAATTAGGCGGGCATACCTATTTAAATGTAATGCTAAACAAATCGAGAAAAATCAATCTCTGTATGTACATTTCGGCCTATTATATATATATATGTGTATTTTGGCATCATTTTTTCTTTTAAACATGTTTCGTTAAACTGTACTGACGATTCTTTCTGTCTGGACATCTTTTCAATGTCAGGGTGAAACTAGTGTAGCAGTCCACCAAAGGTGTCTTCACGAGCGCTTTTGGCATGTCTATCTGCTATCTTCAGATGTGAAACCGATAGAATGTTTCAGTTGTCTCGTTTTGCCAATTCTTACTATCTCCCACTACCAATTCCTATGCTACTGCTTGTTTTACAAACGAGACAACTGAAACATCTCATCAGTTTCACACCTAAAGATGGCAGATAGATATGCCGAAAGCGCTCGTGAAGAAACCTTTGATGGATTGCTACAACAGTTCCAAACTGAGATTAAAAAGATGTCCAGACAGTTAGAAAAGATCGAACAAAAACTCGTCCGACAAGAATCGTCAGTAGAGTTTAACACAATATATATATATATATATAATATAACCCTCCCTTCTCACAACTTGTCCCCCTCCCACAAAAAATCACTACTGCATCGCTCGCTCGAACCACTACCATTCCTACAACCTCCCACTACCAATTGTTATTACCTCCCACTTCTAATTCCTTGCTACTACTCGTTCTCCGTAAAAACGAGACACGAAACCATACCATCGTTTCCTACCTGATGATGGCAAACTGTATTGCCGAAAGCGCTCGTATCGAAACCTTTGGTGGACTGTTACACCAGTTACACCCCGACACCAAAAGATGGCCCGAAAATTAGAAAGGAATCAACCAAAAACTTGTCCGACAAGAATTGTCTGTACACAGTTCAACAAAACTTATATATATATATATATATATAATATATATATATATATTATATATATATATATATATGCATTTTTAGTTCTCCATTCATGTACCGCGCTGAACGCGTTACAGCATTTGACAAAGAAAGAGAGAGGTAAAGCCACTTTCACTGCTTTGTTTACGACGGAGAAACCTTATTATGTTACCCAGGACGACGACGGGAAACGAACCGGAAACGGAAATGGAACTACGACGCTGACTCTTAGCGAATTTAATTCAGAAATGCCCAGCAACAAATAAAGAGTAGAGAGTATACATTATTCGGCAACTGAGGTGGATGAAATCGGAAAGAATTAAAAAAAAAATATGAGCCTCGATTTAAAGCCGAGTTACTTATATCAAAAGAATATACAGAAAAGCCTTTAAGAATAAATCTTAGCTTCTAGTAATGCTTCTAAATTCGGCTTGAACTAATATATAGTTTGACTGGGACGTAGCTAAAGGCATTACAAGAATAATACATTTGAACTATATTTGTGTGTAGGTATATATATTAATATATATATATATATATATATATATATATATATATATGTGTGTGTGTAGAATTGGAGTAAATATGGTCGTGGCATTGTGTTCCTGTATGAAAGCAGCTGAAATCGATTTATATCTTTGAGAAAATAACTTCCTTGGACTAGAAACAAAAATGTACAACTTTTAATCTTGCTAGAATTAACTGCGTAGGTAAAAAAAAATCTATGTAAAAATATATATTCGGAAGCGTTTATATATTCAGATGTAAGAAAATACATATAAGAATACGGACGTATACGTATACACAACACACACACACACACACACCACACACACACACACACATATATATATATATATATATATATATATATACATATATATATTATACATATATAAATTAAGAAATATTAGAATTTGAGTGCAAGCGAACGTAAGTCTGTTTATTCGAGCATATATATATATATATATATATAATATATATATAATATATATATATATATAAAGTTTGTTTCTTTATAGTATCATTGAAGCATTGTGTGTATGTGTAATATAAAGATTTTGAAGGCAATTTACAATGCAATATGTGTTTGAATTTATTTAACTTTTTTTTTTTTTCAAAACTAAATATTTTCGGAAGTAAAATTCCATCTTCAGAGTTATTGAAAGTTGAAAGTATTGAAAGTACTAGGTGTTTTTTTTATAGTACTTATCCCACGCGATATTGTAATCTTCTGCTGTTTAAGAAGTTGATGAACGCCGTATATTTGAAAATTTTTTCCGTGATGTTAAATCGGCTAATTCCGTGATGTTAACTCGGCTCGGCTTTAATTTAAACAACAGAAGATTACAATATCGCCGTGGGATAAGTACTATAAAAAAAATCACCTAGTACTTTCAATACTTTCAACTTTCAATAACTCTGAAGATGGAATTTTACTTCCGAAAATATTTAGTTTTGAAAAAAAAAAAGTTAAATAGATTCAACACATATTGCATTGTAAATTGCCTTCAAAATCTTTATATTACATATATATATATATTTTAACAATGGAAAGGAGTAACCTACTCGAGTTTCATCGATTGATTCTTCAGGGTTACATTAGTTAAATTAATCGAGTTTTCGATTAATCTTAGATGGTATAATACATGCCCGTTGGAATGGGATTTATACTTAGTAGACGAACGCTTATTTATATTTTCGAAGATCGAAAACGGTTTTTGTTTATTGGATTACAAATTTGGATTAATTTATGGGAATTATTTTTTCAATTACTATTTAATGAAAGGTATATTATGGGTCGTATTAATAGTTTAAAAGCGAAAGGTCAAAATTATTTATTAACTGGTTTAATTTGGTTTGAGAGTATTAAAAAAAAAACTAGTTGTAGGTGTTACGATAACAGAAGTTTTGGGTAGTTAAATATAGTTAATTATATAAAAAATAATATAAAGAGATAAAAGTAAGAATGAAAGTAATGATAAGCAAAAATATAATAAAATAAATCTATATCCCATTTGATTCAACGAATTTCTTACACTTTTGTCACAAACATTGACTTCTCTTTCGACCCATTTATTTTTCAATCGTTTTGTTGTTAATATTCCACTTTCAAGGCATATATCCCTTTGAGTTTTATATCCCGACTCTTTGATGTCTTTCTAGGTCTACCAGTTTGTTTCCCATTTTTTTTCTTTTATTTTTGCGCCAAATTTTAGACACAGCTGACTCGGAACAACCAACGTCTTTCGCTCCACTCCGCTTGAATGAGTTTTACGATCCTTTCCATTGTTTCAATTGACAGTTCTTTGGTTCGAGCCATGTTTCCTTTCAATTAGGTATGCCTAATAGCCCTTTGAGGTCGGCAAGTGTAGAATGATTTGCATATCTAGGCTTCGGCTGTTTTTTTAGGCATGCAGAATATTTATCATTAAGGTTGGTTGGTTGGTTGTTGGTTATTTTCAGACATAGTTGAGAGCGGGTCACTTGACAACTGAATCAATTAAGGAGCCAATCACAATCTACAGTTCTTTCTTTTGTTTAAAAGCCAATTTGAACCAATGCAAAAAATAAATAAATAAATAAATAAAAACTGGCTGGTTGGTTGGTATTTTGTTTAATGGCACATCAAACCCTTTGGGTGACTCAATGCCAATTCTTGTCATGATTTGTAAGCGAATAATTTGTTGTAGGCATGGCAGAATATTTATCATTAAGGTTGGTTGGTTGGGTGGTTGGTTATTTTCCGACACAGTTGAGAGCGGCTTCACTTACAATAACAGCCTACAGACTACCAGTTTTAGCTCAGTCGGTAGAGCGTTCGGCTAGAAACCACAAGGTTCCTAGTTCGATACCCACCCTCGCCAACTCAGCGTATGAGTAGCACAGGGATCTGTGCGGTAAAGTAAGGAGCTGATGGTAGGTGTGGCGTTCCACCTCAGACGCCAAAACAATCTCCTTGGTTTAGCGCTATTGAAAAGGGGATAGACTCCCTCGCTGACTGGCTGATACCGACTTTAGGCCGCCTCAACGACTTTACTTATTTATGTTACATATGCAATGAAAATCAGATAAAAACTGGTTGGTTGGTTATTTTGTTTAAAGGCATATCAAACCCTTTGGGGCGACCCAATGCCAATTCTTTAATGATTTGTAAGCGAATA
>CM042160.1:608508-618508 GCA_023376005.1 Doryteuthis pealeii
TATATATTATATATATATATATATATATGTAAGTATATATATATATAAGTAGTGTAAAGAAAAAATAATAATATGGTAACAATGATGTTGTGTGTTAAACTTGTATTTAATTCTAATAATAATAATAATAATGAATAATAATAATAATGAATGAATGAATGAATGGATTAAATTGATTTATATTACATCCAACACGAAATATTATACATCACCATGGACACAAATGCGCTCTTTCATACGCACATACATATGCACGTGCAATCCGCGCTAGGATACAGCCATAACGTCACAATCAACACGCATTTTCATGGACACGCGCATGTCAATATACGCGCAAGTACAAAAAAAACCCGCATTCACGTAAAAATACAGCACGAGAATACAGTGTATATAAAAATACCATCATTTAAAAAAAAATTCATTTAAAAAGAAATGTCATAACTAGACTGCTTCAGTTCCAGTGATCTTTTGAAAAAGAGATATTATCTCGAAAATTCAAGAATTAAATACAAGTTAACACACAACATCATTGTTACCGTATTATTATTTTTTCTTTACACCTACATTGTGATAGCCTTCTAAATCAACCTCCTAACCAATATATACACAATGCTTCAAGCAAATTATAAAACTCTCTTATATATATGCATATATATTTTTTAAATGTACCTTATTTCTTGAATGGGCCACGTATATCTGTGGCTTACTAATCTTTTAGCCAGATAGGAAGAAAAGACAACGTACCAAATTAACACCGAAACCATTCATTTACAATACACACAAATTGACAAGTAATAAAATATCCCAGGAGACAAAATTAGACAAATATATGTCTACTCAGACAAGCAGTATGTGTAAGGGGACAAAAGAAAATGACTTCTTACGTCCTCTGGGGGTCACGGAAGATTCAAGAGTGTCCTTATCGCTCCACAGTGGAAACTAAAGATGAATATCTCATCTTGTCAGAATCTTGGTAGCAATTGGTCAAACAATCCCCAAAGAGGCTGTAACATAACACTAACGAACCCCTCGTGGTATATATTTACTAACCACGAGAAGGGTGTGACACAAGGCCAATTTTTTAAGCAGTGTTTTACAGGTTTGAATTCAAAGTTTAACTTCTCCTTGACCGGTTGCCATACGAAGGTTAAAGAGCCAAGTCAGCCCTACTTTTAATTCATACAAGGATGGAGAATACATGGATGCATACCTTTCCCAAGGGGGTTAGCACTATGGCAAAAGTAAAAAGGTTCGGCCAGGATACGTTTTTTTGTTTGTTTGTTTCCTTCTTTTTTTCTTATTCTACATTTTATATTGTAATTCGCACCACACCAGTAAGTGACTGTTTATCTAAACCATCTATCTAACAATATCTCATATCTATCTATGTTCTTTTGTTCTACGTCTTTTGTTACGTTTTTTTTTTTGTTTCCTCGTTTCTTATTTTTTTATCTACTTTGTATATTCTATTGCCCCCTGTAAGTAACGTTTGACCTCACATCTCTCTCTCTCTCTCTCTCTCTCTCTCTCTATATATATATATATATATATATATATATTATGTGTCGTGTGTGTGTGTGTGTGTGTGTGTGTGTGTGTGTGTGTGTGTGTTCATATCTAACAATCTATACCAGTCTTTTCTATCTATCTATTTTTCTCAGTCTGTTCATATTTATCAATCTGTCTGTTCGTATTTATCTATCTATCTATCTATCTAATCGAGCAAGTTAGCTATATCTACCTATCTACCTCAGTCTTCATATCCATCCATTTATCTATCTATCAGTCTTTTCATATCTATCTATCTATTTATCTATCCATCTATATATCTCTTTCAGTCTCTTCCATTCTATCTATCTATCTATCTATCTATCTATCTATCTATCTATCTATCTATCTATTTATCTATCTACGTCAGTCTTCTCTATCTATCTATCTATTTATCTATCTACATCAGTCTTTTCATATGTTCTATCTTCTATCTACTCTATTCATATTATATCTATCTAATTATCATTCTACGTTCTCTCTATCTTCTATCTATTTATCTATCTACATCAGTCTTTTCATATCATATCTATCTATCTATCTATCTATCTATCTATCTATCTACATCAGTAATTTCATATATATCTATCTATTTATCTATCTACGTCAGTCTTCTCTATCTTATCTATCTATCTATCTATCTATCTATCTATCTCATCGGTCTTTTCATATCTATCTATCTAATCTACTCTATCTACATCAAGTTCTCTTCATATATATCACTTCTATCTATCTATTTTTATCTATAATACATCAGTATTTTCATATCTATGTAATTCTATTTATCTATCTACATCAGTCTTCTCATATCTATTATTAATATATCTAATCAGTCCTCTTCCATATTCTATCTATTCTATCTATCTATCTACAATCATTCCTCTTATATACAATTACATTCATCTATCTATCTAATTATATTATATATACTACATCAGTCTCTTCATAATTTCTATCTTTTTTTGTCTTTATATTCTTCTATTCTATCTATATATCTATCTACATCAGTCCCTTTTTATATCTATCTATCTATTTAGTCTATCTACATCAGTCTTTTCATATCTATCTATCTATCTATACTATCTACCATCAGTCTTATTTTAATATCTATCTACTTTTATCTTATCTACATCAGTCTTTTTTCATATCTATCTATTATAACATCAGTATTTTCATATCTTTATTATATATCTATCTGTCTATCTATCTTAGTAAGTTTTATATCTATCTATATTATCTTCTATATATTTAACTTAGTTTCTCCCATTTTCTATCTATCTATATATCGTATTTATCACTATCTCTCAGTCACATATTTATCTTCTATCTATATACTCTATCTATCTGTGTGTATATATATTATAAATTATAATATTATAATCTTTATATTTCTTTTATATCAGTTTTTTCTTACATATACTATAATATCTATCTATCTTGACTATTTACATCAGTCTTTTCTTACATATCTAATACTATCATTCAATCTTATCTCATCGATCTTCTATAATCTTCTATCTATCTATCTATACTTTATCTCCTCTTATTTTCATATCTATCATCTATCATCTATCTACACAGTCTACTCATAAGTCTATATATCTATCTATTTATCTAATCTACATCAGTCTTTTCCCTATCTATCTATCTTAATCTACATTAGTATTTTCATATCTATCTTATCTATCTATTCATCTATCTACATCAGTCTTCTCATATCTATCTATCTATCTATCTATCTATAATATATATCATCGCTATCTACATCAGTCTTCTCATAGCTATCTATCTATTCTATTCATCTATTCTACATGCAGTCTTTTATCTCTCATATCTATAATCATCTATCTATCTAATCTATCTACCATCAAATCTTTTTCAATATCTATCTGTCTATGCTATCTATCTATCCTTCAATATTCATAGTTAACTCACTGTCTTCCTTTAATTTATTAATTTTAGTTACTTTAGAAAAGCCTGATATATGGCCAGATACAGGAACTATGCCTTGCGATTTAATTTCTAGCCATGAGATGACAAATTTACATACATTGTCTCACGGCTTACCGGATTAGTTTATACTTGTGGGTTGGGAGGTGCGTTTAATAAACGAGATATGAAAGGCAAACGATAAATTCTGTATTATTATTAACCAATGAATTTCTAAGTGAAAACCGTTAACGAAATTGATTATTGATTTTCCGAGCTTTGCTATTTATTATCAGTAATGTGAAAAAGTTATGGTTTCTCAGTTTTGCAATAGAAAGCAATTGTATTATCAAGATTGAAAGAATGACCAAAAATCTTTAAATGGATTGCTAGATAGATTTAGATATAATATTCAGTAGGAAATCAAACATATATGTGGAAGCCTATAACTATCGTGAGTGTGCTACTGATAGAACTGATTGCATCTCACGGTCTCTGATCTATCCTATTCTATCTATCTATCAGATCTATTATCAACAGTTATCTGTTACAGGGACTATCTTTATAGTTCTTAGTTATACATCTGTTCTATTTGATATATATTTCAGTCTTTTCATCTCTCTCACTCTCCTCTCTCTCTCTCTCCTCCCTCTCTCTCCATCTCTCTTCGTCGTCTCTCGTCTCTCTGTTATTTATCTTATATCTATGCTATCTAGTCTATTCTCGAGGTCTGCTCACACAAATTCAGTGTTCAGTGCTGCTCACTTGTATCATTATATATATCATATCTTTCTATCTAAATATCTATGCAAATTGTATCTGTTCAGCTATCTTTATATGCTCATCTGTCTATCTGCTGTTCCTGATTCTTGTTCCTTTTTAGTCTTGTTCATGTTACTCTCCCTCTCTCCTCACTCTCTCTCTCGTCATCTCATCTCTCATCTCTGACTCTACTCCTCATCTCTGCTCTCTCTCTCTCTCTCTCTATCTATCTCGCGTCTGCTCAACACTATTCAGTTCAGTCTAGATTATATACTGTCTATCTATCTGATCTATCTATCGTAAGTCTTTCTAGTCTGATCTATATATCTATCTATCTGATAACTTATAACACACATGATTATATATGATCTGTCATGTGAGACCCTGTTCATATCTAGATAACTGTCAAATCTATCTAATCTGATTGCTATCTGTCTATCTATCATATCTCTCTATCAAAAATTATGCTTGTTCACAGCCGTATCTTCTTATATGTAGACTCTGTTATCTGTGTTCGATATTTTGTTCCCTCTTTAGGGCTGTTCATCGGGCTGGTCAGTCCGCGGCTCTCTCTCTCTCATCCTCGAGCTCTCTCTATATAGTACTATATTTATAGTATAGTATATATATGATATAGTAGTATCCTGCAAGGTAATTATATAATATTCAGTCTGGTTCAGCTCTATTCAGGTTCAAGTTTTGCCTCACTTTATACTATCTAAGTGCTATCTATTCTATCTATGACTTCTATAAATGATTCTAATATATCGTATGTGAGCCTGTTCATATTAGTCTGTCCACATCACTATCATCTATCTAATGTATCTTCTACATAATAATGTATCTGTATACAAAACCCTCATCTTTATTGTAATCTGTACTTGTTCCTATTTTGTTCGCTATTTTACGTCTGTTCATGGCTTCTCTCTCTCTCGTCTCTCTAAGTCGTCCGTCATCTGCTCTCGCGTCTCGTCTCTCTCTCTCTCTGCTGCAATCTATCTATTACTAATACCTATCTATCTACAGTCTGCTCACCACTATTATCAGTTTCAGTCGCTGCTCACTTCTGTCCTTATCTATCTATCGCATCGCTTTCCTATTATCTGTCTAATCTATCTTATCTATCATCTATAACACTGTGTTTCATATATATCTGGTCAAATGTGGTCAAGTCAATAGTAGTCTGTCCAAATCTATCTGTCTATCCTATCTATCTATGCTATCCTAATAAAAATTATCTGTTTACACTTCTTTATTGTATCTGTCTATCTCTGTATTATAATTTGTTCCTTTTAGTCTGTTCAGTAGACTCTCTCTCCACCCCACTCTCTCTCTGTCTCATTCATCTCGTCC
The DNA here is from genome assembly GCA_023376005.1 of Doryteuthis pealeii. Lineage (NCBI taxonomy): Eukaryota > Metazoa > Mollusca > Cephalopoda > Myopsida > Loliginidae > Doryteuthis > Doryteuthis pealeii. Next base: position 614,101 of record CM042160.1, read on the forward strand.
TCCTGTCTCCATGTCTGTCTGTCTGTCTCTCTCTCTGTCTCTCTCTCCTCTCTCTGTATCTAATCTGTCTATGCTATCTAGTCTGCCGCTCAACAGTCAATTGGTCAGTTCGAGTTCTGCTCCACTCGTGTCTATCTATCTAATCTATCTTTCTATCTGATCTATATATCTATGCTATCTATGCTCAAATCATAACAACTGAATGTTCATGATATATCTATCTTTATCAAATTATCTGGTTACTAGTAGCTACTCTTGATATACTGTATCTGTCTTATCTCATGTTGTCCTATTTGTATCCTTTTCTAGGTCTCGTTCATGGCGCTCACTCGTCGATTCAACGGCGACCCTCATCTCTCTATCTTCGTCTCTCTCTTCTCTCGTCGTCTCTGCTACTACCATCTCTCTGCTGTATCTATTCTATCTATCTATTCAGTCCTGCTCAACACTTCTTCAGTTTCAATTCTGCCTCACTTGTCTATCTAATCTATCTATCTATCTTATCTCTCTGATCTATCTATATATATATAATGTAATATATATATACTACTATATATATATATGTAGCTAGTATTAGTATATATTAGTAATCAATTCTATAACACTATGTGATGATATAGTACTGTCAATGTGAGTCAGTCTCATAGTAGTAGCTCAGTCACACATCTATCTAGTCTATCTAATCTTAGACCTAAAAATCTATATCAATATTATCTGTTTACACGCGTACACTATCTTTATAATCCATTCTGTGTCTATCTCTGTTCCTATTTGTTCCTTTTAGTCTGTTCATGGTTCTCTCTCCAGCTCTCCTCAACCCCTACTCTCTCTCTCTATCATCTTATGCTATCTATCTCAGTCTGCTCAATCACATATTCAGTCCAGTCCTGCTCAGCTTCCTTGATCCTATCTATCTATCTTTATCTATCTTTCTATCATATTCTATATAGTATCATATACTATATCTATCAATCTATAAACACTATGTTCATGGCATATATCTGTCATATGATGCCGTGCTCATAATTAGGTAACTGGATTCGAAATCTATCTATATGCTTGCTAAGTGCCTATCTCCATTGCTATTCGAGGTCCTTTCTCCTAGTTTATTTATCTCTAAGATTTCCGTGACGTCGCTATCTCATACTCATCGCTCAAGCTTTCTTTTTTACTTCAGTCTTTCTATCATATTCTACTTTATCTATTTTGATTAGATCCATACCAATTTCACTCTCTATTGTATCTTTTGATCTATCTTAAATTTATTACTTATCCTGCTTCACTATCTATCTATCTATCTATCTATCTAATCTATTCATCCTTCTCCTGTCATAAGTTACAGGTCATCGACATCTCATCTCTTCACAACTCCCTCATCTCTCTACTCTCTCTCATCTCTCTCTCATCTCTCTCTATGCTATCTATGTCTATCTATCTATCTCACGCTTTCTTTTTATTTCTAATCTTTCTATATATCTATTTGTTTAATCTATCTGTCTCTCTGTCTATCTTTCTTAACTTGATCCCAATCTATCTATCTATCTATCTTATCTATCTATCTATCTAATCTATCCTGGTCTCTCTTCTCTCTCTTCATCTCTCTCTCTCTCTCTCTCTCTCTCTATCTCTCTCTCATCTCGTTCCTCATCTATCTATCTATCTATCTAATCAGCGTTTCTTTTTTATTTCAGCTCTTTCTATCCTACTTATCTCCTATCTGTCTGTATGTCCCAATCTATGCTTAATTGGATCCCATCTATTTCACTATCTAATCTATCTATCTAATCCTATCTATCTATCCTGTCTTCCCCCTCTGTGCTCTCTCTTCCTTTCTCTTCTCAATCTATCTATCCTATCTATCTATCTATCTATCTACACAATCAGCATTCCTTTGTTATTTCAGTCCATTCTTTTTCTCTCTCTCTCTCTATCTATCTATCTATCTAATCTATCTATCTATCTTAATCAGCATTCTTTTATTTCAGTCATTCTCTTTTTCCTCTCTTCCTCCTCTCTATCTATGCTATCTATCTACTACTATCTATGCTAATCAGCATTCTTTTTATTTCAGTCGTATTCTTTCTCTCTCTCTCTCTATCTATCTATCTAATCTATCTATCTGTATGTCTTCTATCCTATCTATCTTAAATGCGCAATCTATTTCAACTAAATCTATCGATCTACCTATATTCATTTTGCCATCTTGAAACTTCATTTCCCTCTGATAATTCTCTAGCGAAAGCATATTATTGCCTTTGTGCAGGAAAAGAAACGTTAAAAATAAAACAGTCACCGGGGCTTGAAATATCGCCTCACCAACACCATGACATAATAACAGAATCCCAGGAAAAAGAAGTGGTCATTTTTATGGACAGCGCTATGTCACCGCTCAAAAAAAAAATAAACAAAAGAAGCAAAATAAACATATACCGGGTTTATTCCGGTTTTTGAACACTTTCTCGTAAGATTAGGGAAAAGAAAAGAAGAAAAAAAGAAGAAAAAAGAAAAGAAGCCAAAAAAATTAAATAAATAAAAGAAAAAGAAAAATGAAATCGGATGAAAATACTAAGTATAGTTTTCTTGATTCGGTTCGAGGGTAATTTTGATCAGGACAAACTCCGATCGATCTGTGTTTTGCTCAACATCTCACGGCTTATTTTTCTTTGTTGTTGGTTGTTTTGTTGTTGTTGTTTGTTGTTGTGGTTTGTTGTTGTTGTTGTATTCATCTACCTCTGTGCACGATAGAGTTAAAGTCGCTAAGGCATTTCTATCCTCTAGATCAGTGATTCTCAACCGGGGTCCATATAACAATTTCTTTAGGGTGGGACCGCCAGGCAAGTGAAATGTATTTAACTATAAAAAGATACATGGGATTTTTTAGACAACGAATGGGGCTTATGGGAGCGGGGGGTTCGCAGCCAGAGTAAGCAAATAACGGATTTAAAAGGGGGTCAATGATAAAAAAAAGGGTTGAGAACCATTGGTCTATATCAGTCGGTTCTTGAACCGGGGTCCATGGTGGGACCCCTCTGGGACCCGGATTATAAAACTTTTTGGACCCAGGCAACGTAAAATGTATTTAACTATAGAAAATACAATGGGATTTTAGACAACGAATGCTATGGGGGGTGGGGTCGCACCGAGTAAATATCAGAGGTTAAAAGGGGGTCATAAGATTACCAAAAAAAAGGTTGAGAAACATTGGTCTAGATCTGTGGTTCTCACGCGGGGTCCATGTGGAAACGCTTTTGGGGTCATATAAAATTTTGGGAACCCATGCAAGTAAAATGTAGGTTTAACTATGAAAATATCAATGGATTTTTAATGCACGAATGGCTAGGGGTCAATAGGTAAAAAAACAGGTTTAAGAACAATTCGGTCTATATCAGTGGTTCTCGAACCGGGGTCCATGTGGACGCCTCTGGGACCATATTAAAACTTTTTGGGACGCCAGGCAAGTAAATGTAATTTAACTATAAAAATACAATGGGAATTTTTAAGAACAACGAATGGCTAGGGGGGGGGGCGGTCCACCAGAGTAAAATAGGATTAAATAGGGGAGCAAAAAGGTAATGAAAAAAAGGTTGGGAACCATTGTCTAATAATCAGTGGTTCTGGAACTGGTACCAATGTTGGACGCCTTGGAGATCCATATAACATTTTTTGGGAACCCAGGCAAGTAAAGATTATTTAACTAATAAAAATACACATGGGATTTTTAAACAAATGGCTAGGGGTCAAATAGCGTAAAAAAAAGGTTGAAAACCATTATGGTCCTAGATCTGTGGTTCTCACGGGGTCCATGTGGACCGCCCTCGAGAATCCAATAATAATATTTTTTGGGCCCAGGCAAAGTAGAATGTATTAAACGTATCAAAACAATACAATGGGATTCTTTTCACAAACAACGAATGGCTAGGGGTCAATAGGTAAAAAAAGGTTAAAGAACATTCGGTGCCTAGAGTCTGTGGTTCTCAACCGGGGTCCATGTGGACCCTTCGGGATCCATATAACATATTTTTGGGCCCAGGCAAGTAAGATGTATTTAACTATAAAGATTATGGGATTTTTAAAAATCGAATGGCTATGGGGGGTGGGGTCCACCGCAGTAAAATAGGATTAAAAGGGGGTCAATATGTAAAAGAAAAATTGGGAACCATTGGTCTAGATTGAATCAACGAATTGGTCTTGGTTTTTTCCCGCCCAAAATACACTTTTGCTGCCCAGCCTCCCAGAATTGGTATCATTTACATATTGAACTGGTCAACTACTGAAGATGTAAAGTTAAAGTAAAGTCGTCGGAGCGGCCTAATGTCAGTATCGACCAGACAGCGAGGGAGTCTAATCCCCTTTTCACTAGGAGCTAGACCAAGAGATTATTTTAGCGTCTGAGGTGGAGCGCCAACAC
>CM042160.1:622431-632431 GCA_023376005.1 Doryteuthis pealeii
AGAGAGAGATGTTTTAAGTAACACTCTATGAAACACGGATTTTTGTTTGTTTTGTTTTTTCTACGAACAAAAACACTGGGGGTTACCAAAATTCTGTAAAATACAGCAATAAAACTATGGTTGGTTGGTTGGTTGGTTGGTCGGATTTTACATCATGTCAATTCTAGTTAAGTTATTTTATGCCGAAGACGATTATTCCTTTTGAACATTTAACATATTATTGCAAATTTATTCTCTGAATAAATTTATTTGTTATTTTATAATAACTAGCAAATATATGCACCCTTCAGGTGGAAGTATTTAAGTTTTAATGTAATAAAATATTGTATCAAATTAGAAATGCTAATGAAACTAAATAAGAAAGCAGATAAAAATATTTGAAACAGAGGAGGGTATAATAAAAGAAATAGAACAACTGAAACTTACACTTCCATCACTCTCGTCTTTCATTGTTATTTTTTCTAATTTAAGTATTTAGTTAAAAGAGGAAGTAAAGAATAAAATTACAGTTATTTTCTTGTTAATGGATTTCATTTAAGATTTATTGAAGAGATTTTTGCTTATATTCATTAAAATAAAACCAAACAGTTAGAAATCAATAGTACTAAACACATATTTATCAAAATCACATTTTAAATATCAATATGCAAATTAGCCTTCCCGTTCACACTGTAAACCGTTATTTTGTTGTATACATAAATATAATTGCATGTTATTAAAATGTGGATATGGTCAACAGCATTAATAATGTAAAACAATTTTATTAATAATTGAGATTTAAATAAAAATACAATCCTTGAGATTGTGATGTCAATAACAAAGTGAATTGTGACTTGAGTAGTAATATAGTTTCGGTTACAGACAGAAAAACACACAATCTCCATTATAATAAGATATGTATTTGTTGTATCATTTCTCTGTATTCTCTACCTAAACTGTGTCATATTTTCATTCGTCATTTTAATATCATTTGCGAACCTCTACAACAAGGCCTCTACAATCGGTATTCAAATTTATTGTTTTTAGACTTGATGTAATGAATATGAAAATACCTAGGTACCCCTCACTGTAATCTGATTGGTTATTGTCCACCATAAATACTTAACTCTGTAGTGGTACAGACAACTACTAACGCTATTTCTATGCCAACTACTCGGAAGACGACTACTACTACTACTACTATTATTATTACTTCTACTCCAACGCACCAGTTTCTACTTACCTACAAATATACCTTACTACAACTTACTAATATATCTCTTACCAGGATACATCAAGACTCGATTTTTTAAAACTCATTTTTGTGGTATACTGAATCATACAGTATTCAGTATACTAGAATATTCAAACTACATGTGCGTCAGATATATAGTAACTCGCAACAGAGTACTAAAACCTCGAGGTAGACGGTTTGTGTAATGGTGTCGTGATCCTCGCAGTCTCAGTAATCACCCGATGCTCTCAGACAGCCGTGTATGAATAGTCATAGATGAGCATATTCACTCTCTACGCTAGGTACGCACGCTAGTCCACAACATTTTTAAAACTCGTGTTTCAATTCAATCCATAGATTAGACCCTTACTACCACTCCGGGTCACAGTGAACCTGAGAGTAATTCTGTTTGGGGTGAGGGGTGGAGTCACCCTGTGTATATACTATTACTGATGCGGACTACCAGCACACACACACACAAACAGAACCCAAATTCTGTTTTTTTTTTGTGGGGTTGGGTCACCCTGTGTATATACTATTACTGATGCAGACTCGGGAACCTTCTCGGACTCGGGAACCTTCTTTTCGATCTCGGGAACTTTCCGTGATGGCTCCCGATTACGACAAGAAAGTTCCCGAGTTCGGAAAGAAGGTTCCCGAGTCCGAGAAAGTTCCCGAGTCCGACAAGAAATACCTGAAGAAGGCCGGAGGGCATATCGGCCGAAACGTTGTACAAATAACAATGAAGATGGGGACAATAGTCCGAATAACGCAGATAATACTATTATGATTAACTATTTAATTTTTTTTCAATCCATGTCGCGATGTCATTGTTTCTATCAACTTTAACATTTCATTTAACTAATCAGGTTATTTAATAATTTAATAAAGATATACAACTCATTCAACTGTGACATATGGAAATCTAATAGATTGCAATGGAGTTATCAGAATAATAATTGATTAGAATAATATGATTCATACAACAACGATTAAATGACAAAAATACTAATAGCACCATGTACTCGCTTGGTTATCTCATTTCAGGAATGAAGCAGCCTTTATATATATATATATATATATATATATATATATATATATATATATATATATTATATCAACCCCTCCGCACGTGAAGGATGTGACACAAGTTAGCGAAGTTCAACAGGTTTGGATTCAGAGTTTTCCTTCTCCTAGACCGGTTGCCTAACCAAGGTTAAAGAGCCCAGTCTGCCCTACCATTTATCCATAGCTGGAGGGAGAGTAGGATTCATACCTTTCTCAAGGGTATTAGCGCTAAGTGAAATGCAATTACCACATCTAGAATTTGAACTCGGGGCGACGAGTCCATTTCCTATGACTTTAACCATTACACCACGCGCTTCCTAAAGCAGCCTTTATAGGTACCAGATACTTTTGACAATTTTGTAAGGACGCCCCCTTTTCGGTGCACATGTCCAGTACCAAAACTCTGAGCCTCTTTGCTTCTATCGTACCCAAGAAATCCTTGTCTTGTCGTTGGTTACAGTTAGCGTATTCTTAGTCCGATTGATTTGATAGACAGTTGACATGCAATACTCCACTTTGGCCCTACCTTGGGCTAGACGGGCGGTCGGAGAGGCCCCCTCCGATCAATCGGCTGGTCACGTCAAGCCCTAGCACCTATATGATTTTCCCAACCCTATTGCCCTTATGGCAAACCCCAACCCCTTTTTATCATATGGGTGCTAGGAGGCGGTGACTGCGGGTCTACATGTCCTGGGAATGACGTTAAACTCTATCTGATGGTGACGTTCCAGTTTTGGAGGTTTGGGAAATGTGGAGCACCCCTTCATCCCCATTGCTCCCTGGGCCACTCTGACCCGGAGTGGTAGTATCTGTTAGGGGGATTAAATAGAAAAATATATTTATAAAAAAATTGTATTATCCATTAAGAATTGATTTATTTCAAAACTTTATCGGCATTAAATGACCCATTGATGTTGATATGCCGTAAAACAAAACAAACCAAACCTTGATAGACAGGGAAAGGGTTAAGTAATTATGGCCAGTCGTTCCTATTAATGATTGAATTTTAAATTCAAGTTACCGTAAACAGTTGAGGAACATGTGCCCGATTAAGTTGAAATAACAACAAAATTACCGCTTTCTTTTTCTATCTACCTTTCTCTTTGATCTCCTCTCTGTTTTTATATTCTCAAACGATTTTGTGACACATGACACGATTTATATCATTATTGTTAATCCAAAGCGGGTTTAAAACAGAGAGAGAGAGAGAGAGAGAGAAAGAAAGAGAGAAAGAGAGAGAGAGAAAGAGAAAGAGAAAGGGAGAGAGAGAGAAAGGGAGAGAGAGAGAAAGAGAGAGAGAGAGAAAGAGAGAGAGAAAGAGAGTTAAAGAGAGAGAGAAAAGAAAGAAAGAGAGAGAGAAAAGAATGAAAGAGAGAGAGAGAGAGAGAAAGAAAGAGGGTGAGAAAGAAAGAGAGAGAGAGAGAAAGAAAGAAAGAGAGTGAGAGAGAAAGAAAGAGAGAGAAAGAAAGAGAGAGAAAGGGAGATAAAGAAAGAGAGAAAGAGAGAAAGAGAAAGAAAGAGAGAAAGAGAAAGAAAGAGAGAGAGTGAGAGAAATAGAGAGAGAAAAGAAAGAAATAAAGAGAGAGAAAGAGAGAGAGTGAGAGAAAGAGAGAGAGAAAAGAAAGAAAGAAAGAGAGAGAGAGAGAGAGAAAGAGAGTGAGAGAGAGAGAAAGTGAAAGAAGAGAGAGAAAGAAAGAAGAGAGAAAGAAAGAAAGAGAGAGAGAGAAGAGAAAGAAAGAGAGAGAGAGTGAGTGAGAGAAAGAGAGAAAGAGAAAGAAAGAGAAGAAAGAGAAAGAAAGAGAGAAAGAAGAAAGAGAGAGAGAAAAGAAAGAAAGAAAGAGAGAAAAGAGAAAGAAAGAGAGTGGGAAAGAAAGAGAGTGAGAGAGAGAAAGAGAGAAAGAGAGAGAAAAGAAAGAGAGAGAAAGAGAAAGAAAGAGAGAAAGAAAGAAAGAAAGAGAGAAAGACAGAGAGAGAGAGAAAGAGAAAGAAAGAGAGAGAGAGAAAGAGAAAGAAAGAGAGAGAGAGAGAGAGAAAGAAACAGAGAAAGAGAGAGAGAGAGAAAAGAAAGAAAGAAAGATAGAGAAAGAAGAGAAAAAAGAAAGAAAGATAGAGAAAGAAAGAGAAAGAGAGAGAAACAAAGAGAGAAAGAGAAACAAAGAGAGAGAGAGAGAGAGAAGAGAGAGAGAGAGAGAGAAGAGAGAGAGAGAGACTTGTGATTTGTGAATCTTTTAGTTTTAAGTGTGTTTCCTGCGAACCAGCCTCACATTCGTCTATAATCAAACAATAAATAAAACCTAAAATTAAATAAAATAAATGTAAAAAATAAAAAAAATTAAAAAAAGATTTAAAAAACAAACCCCCCAAAAAACAAAAACAGATTCTGAAATTGAGTCTTCTTCGGTGGAAATATTTTTCAATTGAATTTGAAATTAGATTAACTTTCCAAAAAAGGAGAGAAAAAAATCACACAAAAATGCAAACGCACAGAAAGAAAACAGAAAAAAGAGGAAGAAGAAGAAAAAATTTGAATACGAGAAAAGAGTATGACGTCAGAAAATGCGTTACACTCAATGAAGCGAATATCAAATCAGAGAAAAAGAACAAAAAAAAAAAAGAACAAAAAAGAAGATGAAAGAATACAGGAATAACGGAATTATAGAATAAGAATGAAATGTTCGCACAATACTGAAAACGAACTGAAAGATTCGAGAATCTGGAATTATTTCTAAAGTAACATTGTTCTGTTAATGCGAAAATAAATAAGTCCATGGAGTTCCGGCTAATGAAGAAAGCTCTTTTACATACGGAAAAATATAGTGAAGGAAATAACAATGAGGGGAGGGGGTAGGTTTTTTTGAAAAGAAAGAACAGTCAAATAATTTGACAGCTCTGTCGACTGGGGTTTTAAAATACACCAACTGTACCTCTGTCATTCGTATTGATTTTGAAAGGGTCCAAAAGATTCAAGGTAATATCAATCCTTTGCAAGTCTCTCCAGCAAACGAAATGCAATTCCTTTCCCAACTGAACACGCCACTCTCACTTCAAATAGCAGTCGTTAGATTTCACTTGCCGTCCAAACACTTTCTTCCTCACTCGCCCTGTCAGCGACAGTTCATCTTTATTTCCGCTCGTTTGGATGCGCTTATGCAAATTCAGGTATACTTGAAAATTGTCCACCAGCTTCTTCTTCTTCTTCTGCCCTTCTTCTTCTTCTTCTTCTTCTTCTTCTTCTTCTTCTTCTTCTTCTTCTTCTTCTTCTTCTCTGTTTTCTCTTCTTCTTCTTCTTCTTCTTCTTCTTCTTCTTCTTCTTCTCTTCTTCTTCTTCTTCTTCTTCTTCTTCTTCTTCTTCTTCTTCTTCTTCTTCTTCTTCTTCTTCTTCTTCTTCTTCTTCTTCTTCTTCTTCTTTGCTTTTTCTCTTCTTCTTCTTCTTCTTCTTCTTCTTCTTCTTCTCGTGTTTTTCTCTTCTTCTTCTTCTTTTTCTTCTTCTTCTTCTTCTTCTTCTTCTTCTTCTTCTTCTTCTTCTTCTTCTTCTCTTCTTCTTCTTCTTCTTCTTCTTCTTCTTCTCGCCCTTCTTCTTCTTCTTCTCTTCTTCTTCTTCTTTCTTCTTCTTCTTCTTCTCTTCGACACTGTTACTGAAGAACAAAAATGCAGTCTGTCGTTCAGGCCAAAATAGGTCGCTTTTATAGTAAAATAAAAGTTGCGATGCACTATGGGTAAGTAAAAGTCGACGGGGCGGCCTAAAGTCGGTATCAGCCAGTCAGCAAGGGAGTCTATCCCCTTTTCAATAGCACTAGACCAAGGAGATTGTTTTAGCATCTGAGGTGGAGCACCACACCTACCATCAGCTCCTTACTTTACCGCACATATCCCTGTGCAACTCATACGCTGAGTTGGCGAGGACCGGTATCGAACTAGGAACCTTGTGTTTTCTAGCCGAACGCTCTACCGACTGAGCTAACCCAGTCCCTAGTCACCCATAATTCCTCACAACCTCTACAAAAAGACTATTCTGCCCCCTCCAATTTCTTGACACTTCTTACTCAGAGTGGGCATAATGGCGTACCACATTCCTTCTTCCCCCGACCACATTCCTTTCCTTGCCAGGGACAGTTTCGCAGGCCAGACATCTAGGTCGCTTTGAGTCAGGTAAGTTCGACTCGTTACTACAGGTATGTATGATGGAGAACGAGAACTGCCGTATTCACTGAGAAAAAGAGCAAAACATTGTTGCCCGCCGGAGTCGAACCTGCGTCCTCCCAAATGCAAAAAAAAAATGAGACTTGGGCGTTGCACAGACGCGAGGTTTGACTCAGTTGCCCGGATGTAAACCCGCCCTCTGCTTACCCAAGCTACGGTAAGGATGCATCAGTGAGTTTTTTTGTTGTTTTTTTAGCTGTATAGATGGAAACTATTCTTCTGACCGTTAAGTCTGAACGCTAGCGTCCAGACGCTCAGAACTTTTTATTTAATTTAAATTCCCACAGTGGAGCGCCATACCTACCATTAGCTCCTCACTTTACCGCACAGATCCCTGTGCTACTACTTACGCTCAGTTGGCGACGGCCGGTATTGAACCAGGAACCTTGTGGTTCCCAGGCGAACGCTCCATTAACTGAGCTAAACCGGTCCTGAGAACATATACATAGATAATATAATATGTAATGTAATGAAAAATTGAAAAAAGCACAACAAACGCTGAAACAACGGTCGTAAAATGTAAACAGAAACAGTTAAGCGTTCATTTTATTTTTTAAACATCCAAGAACGCTAGTCTTTCTTTCAACAATTATTAAATAGACTGACCGACTAAGCAAAAGACTCTCACAGTTATCTTATTTTCTGTGACAAATTTATTCTTGCCTCAAATTAACAAAAGCCCTGATGAAGATCTATTGAAACAGATCGAAACATTGCAGCGTAGGCAAAATAGACATCAATCGTTTTATGAACTAGTGTTTTTTAATTTCTCATTATATTACATACTGTCGGATTCACTTCCACTTTCTCTTCACATAATATTATATCTACTAGCAAATATATGCACCCTCCGGGTGCAAGTATTAATGTCATAATATATTATATTAAATTATAAAGTCTAAAGAAACTAAATAAGAATGCAGATAAAATGATTTTAAACAGAGAGGGGTATAATCGAAAAATATAACAGCTGTAGCTTCTTCTTCCATCGCCCCCGTCTTTCATTGCTAAATTTTTCTAATTTAACTATTTAGTTAAATTAGGAAGTAAAGAATAGAATTATAGTTATTTCTTTTTGTTAATTGATTTCTTTTAAGATTTATCTCCGAGATGTTTGCTCATATTTATTAAGATAAAATCAAATAATTAGAAATCAACAATACCAAGCAGATATTTATTAAAATCAAATTTTGAATATCAATATGCAAATTAGGCTTGCCGTTCACACTGTAAACCGCTATTTATTGTACATATAAATACAATTGCATGTCATTACTACGTAGATATGGCCAGCAGTATTAATAATGAAAAACGATTTTATTAATAATTGAGGCTTAAATAAAAATGATTCATCGAGAATGTGATGTATAATAACTAAATGGATAGTGACTTGAGTAGTTATATAGTTTCGGCTACAGACAAACAAACACATAATCTCCATTATAATAAGATATGCTGATCAATTTTCATTATATTACATACTGTCGGATTCACTTCCACTTTCTCTTCACATAATATAATATCTATATGCTGATCAATTTTTTTTTGTTTTGTAATCAGATAGTTCCCCCCACAAAAAGAATTTTAAAATTATTATTCTTACCATATTTTTTTTCTAAAATTATCCAAATTAATCTTAATGTTTTTTTCCCGCTATTGCTGTTTTCAAGCAGATTTGTTCCAAAACCACGTGACTCTATTAGCAAAAAAATTCCAATTGGTTAATAGGCTTAGTTTTTGAAATCCAACTTGACAGTAAGTTTCCAGTTTCCAGTCAGAGGAGGAATATTTTTTAAAAAGTTTACCACATTTAGTAATTCCATTTATCATTTTGAAAATTTCAATTAGATCCCCTCTCATTCTTCTTTCTACTAAAGTAGTTTTTCCTAATTTCTCCAACCTCTTCTAGTCTTTTTATTATTTATTATCAAAAAATATCAATAAATAAACTGACCGTGTTGTAAATAAACGGACTGTTTTATTTATTTTTCACGATAACGATGAGTAATTGCTCCCCAGTCGGATAATTTGATCTTTGAATTAACAGTTTTTCTTTGTAACAACTCTTTATGTTTGTTATTTCGTTTTTGCGAGATTTTAAAATAAATCTCAAAAATATTGACGTTTATTTTTCAATATGGCCTAAACTGATCACGTGACCTATTTTGCATGTACCTAATTTAAATGCTTTAAAAAAAAATTGATAAATTATTTTTTTAGTTCTTATTTTCATTTTATTTTCCAATTTTCTGTACTTATTTTCTACCATAATATCATCCTTAATTTTCTTCTTTATTCACACCTCCGGTCTTTGTCTTTTTATTCACACTGTAAATAGTTTCAAAATTATATAACCCCACCGATATTTTGAGCCCGCAAAATAAGTGGGAGCGGTCAAAGTTAAATGCCCTTAAAAATCAGAAGGTTTTGAAATAAAATAACAGATGCATTATAAAATCCATTCATTGATAAATAAACACTGAAAATTTTATTAAAATCGGATAATTACCTGATTTTTGGCAATTTTTTTGAGAAGTGTGTGTGTGTGTGGGGGGGTTACAATTCTTTTGTAAAAACAAGGATTTTTCAACAAATTGGGTATACTTTTTGTTTATCTTATTTTCCTTCCTTACATGTGTCTAATTCTGTTGTAATTTAAATATATATTACATTGTTAAGTTTTTCTGTTCTATTAGGTACATGTGATGTTACACAATTTACAAAAAAAAAACAAAACAAAAAAACAAATCTACAAACGAATACTTTCATTTGTTGTATAGTAATATATAATAATTTTAAACTGTAAAACAGAAAATACAAATCCTGAAATATAAAAATTCTCAATGATTTTAGTTTCAAGAATTATTTTCCTCTTACCCCCTCTCTAATTACTGTCTTCCACTTTCTCTCTCACTCCCTGGTGTTCCAAATTTCATTTTAGTCCGGTCATGGTCCGCGTACTTTAGCTAGTATATATATATATATATATATATATATATATATATATATAATATATAAATATAAGAGGTTCTTGCTTTTTGTGCAAACATTATATCTGAAAATCAAAAATATACGTGATAATAAGGGTCCTGCGAGACTAACTTACTAACCATTAGACAAAATGTTTGCCCCCACCCCCTATAACCAGGTGATTATGGGTAGCCGGTTCTAGTTTTAAATATATCCTGAATTTTTCAATTGAGAAAATGAACACTTTCGGTTTGGTTTCTTTGTTTAATCCATTCCTTGCAGAAGAACAGTAGTAGTATTATTTAATGAAATAAGGAATTCATACTTTTTCCAAGAGTGTTAGTCCGAAAGTGAACGTGAACTCGGTTACCTCGAAAGGTAGATAAATGGTAAATCTCGTCGATTTCGACACATGAGGGTTCATCCAATAAACAACCTATGGGTAATTCCATCTAGACCATGTCAACCACCCCTTCAATTCTTCTGAAATTTTGTACATGTGTGGACTAAGTTAAAGTTAGACATTATTTGTACCAAAAAGATAGTTTG
>CM042160.1:637431-659533 GCA_023376005.1 Doryteuthis pealeii
CACCTGGACCTTGATGAAGTGCGCCGGAAATTTACGATAGGGCTGCACAAGATGCTGCGTATGATCTTAAACAAAATCGTTGGAAGCAACACTCACCAGAGAAAGCAGCTATACGGTCACATGCCCTTGTTAGTGCAAACCATATATATAATGAAAGGTGAAATGGATTATGAATCCGACAATATGTGTAGAAAGTTTGAGAAAAATCAACAAGATGTTTAAAGTTTTGCTGACAGACATCTGTTTCGACCATATGAAGAGGTCTTTATCAAAGCAACATTGTAAACGGAAAGAAGAAATAAATATATCATTAATCACGAGACAGAAACGCTCTCGCATAGTACCGGAATTTTAAAAAAAAAATTTAAAATGCGTATTTTATGTTAAAAATAAAATAAATTTTATTTTTAAAATTTTATAAAATTATGAATTTATAAAATTATAAATTATAAAATTTATGATGAATTTATAAATTATAATTAAAGGATTTTTAAATATGCTTAATAATTTTTTAAAAAATAAAATTAATTTATTTTTAACAATAAAATATGCATTTTAAAATTTTTTTGAAAATTCCGACGCAGGTACTGATCGATGACGATCTGTGCCTCGTTGATGAATGATATATATTTCGTCTTTCCGTTTAACAATTGCTTTGATAAAGACCTCTTCTATGGTCGAAACAGATTTCTGTCAGCAAAACTTTTAACATCTTGCTGTTTTTTCTACAAACTTTCTACACACACGCGCACACACACACACACACACACACACCACACACACAATATATATATATACATATACAATATATATATATATATATATACCGTTTAATATCGAATGGTTTAAAAATTACCGGCTATAGTTCTCGCTGTAGCGCGAATCTTTA
The DNA here is from genome assembly GCA_023376005.1 of Doryteuthis pealeii. Classification (NCBI taxonomy): domain Eukaryota; kingdom Metazoa; phylum Mollusca; class Cephalopoda; order Myopsida; family Loliginidae; genus Doryteuthis; species Doryteuthis pealeii. The sequence goes on from CM042160.1 coordinate 638,321, forward strand.
GGCTCTTCAGGATTCCCTGAAGATTTATATATTTAGCTCTTTATATTGAGCACGTTAGTTGGTTTTGGGAAAAATACAGAGAGTAAATAGCCATTTTATATTTGTTTAAATATTCCACAGACACGTGTTCGAAGTTTACTTCTTCATCAGTGCGGCTCGACTTTTCAACAGCTACTTCTTATCCGGATCAAAACCGACAAATTTTCGATCTGCCAAGTTCCTTTACCCTTGCGCTATCAGCGACCGTCATTCTAAGGTGGCGACATTAATTGTACATACTTACCGCGGTAGTTTTTACAACACCAGAGAACTCCAACTGTAAACAGGCTGGTAACGGCTTATGCCAAACGGTAAAATTTCAATTAATGTGTGTTCGACCATTGGAGTGGGAAGCATATAATATCAGATCATCCACAAGACACGTGTTTTCGCAAGTTATTAATCTGTTAATAATGCGGATTCGCTTTCGTAGTTTTGTCTGTAACAAAAATTACGTCACTGCTAACCCAAAATCATTAAACATATAGATAAAATTTATTCTATGACGATTTTTGGCCATGTTCAAATTTTGAGTGTATTTATTCAATAAATACACTCAAAATTTAAACATGCAACATTAGACAGTCCTCATTGTTTTTTAAAACAAGTTTTTAATAAATACATGACTATATTATATATCATAATATAAATTTTTTATTTAATACATATTTAAAGTTTCTACATTTCAAATTGGTTTATATTTTTAATCCTTTAATGAGTAGTGTGGTGATTTTACTTACTTGGTACAAACTCGCTGACATGAATTTTTACTCCCCACTCCTCAGGCAATATAGTTTCAAAAAATCTATTTTACATCGCCCAGAGGAGGTGTATTTTTATTTTGCTAGTAATAATAATGTTGTTTTTTGTTATGGCATTTTCAGGTCATTTAATGCCCGAATCATGTTATTCAATAAATAAACTCGCTGAAATTGAATTGTTAACTCCCACCCCTCAGCATATTTGTTCAAAAATCTATTTTTACATCACGCCAGAGGGCTCATCGTTTTTTATAATATTTACAGTATATGAAAATAGACTTACGCAGCTCCCACTTTTCCTGAACCCACTCAGAATTTCATTTTGAGAGCAAATTCCGATGGTGGCGGCGGGAATATGACCTTAATTGATGTTTACGCGAAAATTTAAGAGCTTCATCAGTTTTTGACGCGAAATCTGAAGATACTAATTTAGAGGGGGGTGTAATTACTCCAACTACTCCTCATATTTGTTTCTTGATATTTAGGATATACGTTTATAACTGAGCTGTGCTTCATATTCTAATATACATAATAATGCGCGCTGCATTTTATATTCTGAATTATGTTTTCGTTTCATCATTTTGATTTTTCGGACTGTTGTTCCTCGTTTTTATATGTGCTATGAAAATCAACAACATTTCAGCCGCTGTATCCTCCGGCCTTCCCCCCCTCTCTCTCTCTCTCTATATATATATATATATATAATATGAGGAAAAATGATAAAAAGAAAAAGCAATGTAGATTGATAAAAATGGAATTTTATCGATATCGACTTTTAATCGATATCACTTACACATGTGTTTCGGGCTCGTGTTTAAACAAATGTATAACGGATTTACGTTATTATATATTATTAAAAATAATCAGAATGAAGTTTTGAAAAAATAAAAAAATAATACTCTTGTTGAATGTCGGCAAAACTATTCGAACATTTATGCATTTTTCCTTATTATATTATCATCATTCATTTTTTCCTCATATTGTCGGATTCATTTCCCCATTCTTACATATACACACACACACACCACACACACACACACAACAATATATATATATATATATTATTATATATATAATATTATATATGAGAGTAAGTTTAAAAAAAAGTCATATATGTATGTCTGTTTATTTGATATGGCTTTTTAGCCGGACAATTTTTGGAGGGATATGTGCTTAATTGAAGTCATACTGATTTCGAAAATTAATTAGTTGATAATTAATGAATTTAGGCGGGCATATATATTCAAAGTAAGGGCTAAACAAAATCGAGAAAATGTCAATCCCTGAATGTTACATTTCGACCTATTAGGTCTCATCAGCAAGGTTATAGACATGAGGGAGACTGCTCCGTGCGAAATGTACATCAGGGATTGACATTTTCTCGATTTTTTTAGTCTTTCATTTGAACAATATTGCCCGCCTAAAATTCATTAATATCAACAATTCATTTCTTCAAAATTAGGGTAATGATTTCAAATTAAGCACATATCCTCCAAAAGAAAAAAATATACATTTGATATAAACAAACAAAGCTCCTGCGATGCCAAAACATCTATGAGCTATTTGCCTCAGAATTCAGGTTAGTTTCGTTGCCAGCCTATAATTACTTACTAATTTAGTGGTACTCAACCCTATCGTGGTAAATCGCGACTTATTTTATTTGTGTTTCTCCCTCGAGAATTATTTAGGTATGTTTGTGAGTAGTGCGAGGGGGTAAGCAACCTGTTATATACCCTACCTATAACATAATGGTCTATGTCCCGAATCCTTTAAATGTTGAAGATATATACCGACTGAGTAGTCTGATTACCACAGCAGTGGTTTAACCTTTCTCATGCTGATGCAAGTATGATTGTTAATTGTATTTGTTATGTTTCGATATTTAGTAACCTTTGTTAGTACAAACGATGGACGCATACAGCTTACTGTTTCGTGAGTGCTGCTTCCTGGATTTGTTCAAAACAGTACGCAGAATACTGTATATTCCCATCTAGCTTTATTCCAGGTGTCTTGTTAGATTTCAAGTGTGCAACCTTACAGTTAGTATTGACATGGCTGTATTCGTGAAAGAATTTCCTTATTTTATTTTATTCTAAATCAAAATTTAGTTTCTTTGTGATTCCTTTGTTAATTCCCGCAATGAAGCCTTTTATTCAAAGACGCAACATTTGAATTAACTTATAAGATTAGCCCCACATTACACTTATGAATAGAATTTACGCGGACTACACGTTTCACGTGAAATTTAATGTACAGAATCCCCAAATAACACTGGTGGGTTTACAAGAAAATTGAGGCAAGGACAAAAATAGCTGGTTTAACCTGATTTGGGGGTGTTAAATTTCAGATTTTAAATCCGTTTTTACTCATCACCTCTATTGTATTTTAAATATGCATTACTGTACATTTGGTATACATACTGTACATAAAGCATATATTGTTTTATTCTAATACATACTTAAGGTATACATTTCAAATTGTTTTATTTTTTAATTCTTCAATGAATTTATGTTTACTTTACCTTAGAGGTACAAACTCGCTGACATTGATTTTTTTACTACTACCCCTCAGGCAATATGTTTCAAAAACCTATTTTTACATTCGCCCGGGGGTGTATTTTTATTTTGCTAGTGCATATAATATATGACGATTTGCCATTATAATGTATGTCTCTTTTGTATATATATGACTTCAAGTGAAAAAAGAACAAAAAAGAACTACATGATTTGCTGTGTGTGTCACCCTGTCGGCCAATAACTGGAAATGTAAACGGACAGACAATAAATCTAAATATAACCAGAACAATATATATTAGCTCTGGACTGGAGTTTTCTTCTTCTTCTTCTTCTCTTCTTCTTCTCTTCTTCCTTCTTCTTCTTCTTTCTTCTTCTCCGGACTTCCCAAAATAAATGCTGGATTCGATCGAATAATGAGGCCATAATAACTAATAATGATTTCAAGAATTTCTAATTGTAGCCATTTTTGACCAATAAAATTTCACTGCCTTGCCAGTTACGGGATGGGCAAAGGAATCTGCTAATATTTGTGTCTGTTGGGGGGATTTGTGTATTTTGTATTTCATTTGTCTTTTTTTTAATTTTTAACTTATTCATGTTAATAGGAATATAGGTTGATTGCTTGTTTGTTGGGATTTTACGGGATCCCCGGTATATATATATAATATAATATATATATATATTATATATATATATATATATATATTATATTATTTCTCGATTTGTTTACACTTACATTTAAACCGATATGCACGCCTAATTCATTATAACTAATTAATTCTCAAATTAGTATGACTTTAATTAAGCACATAATCTCCATAAATTGTCGGCTATTGCCATCTCAACATTACACACACACACACACACACACACACACACACACACACACATATTATATTATATATATATATATATATATATATGACCACACACGTAAATCGACTGCTATTAATCCGATGTCTCGATTAATTCAGTGGATTTAACCCTGAAGATCCTATGTGAAACGCGAGTAGGTTATGTCTTGTCCCATTTTATAATATATATATTATATATATAATACAATATTGTATCATATATATATATAATATAATATTATAAAATATATTATACTGAAGCTGAGCGAATCAATGTTTTGTTTCCCTAAGGCTTTGTTCTTGTTTAGTTTAATCAAATACTGAAATATTCCTATATTTTGGGATTGAATTATGTTTGAAAAAAATTCATCGTTTTGATTAGCAGTAATTGCAATTAACCCACAAGCAACCTGTCTCTGACTTAATCATGTGCCTATCATTTCATTCCCCTCACTTGAATTGAATTAGTATATCGTGTGAGAGCAATGAGTGGTAAAACCATGAGGAATAAGCCACTCTCTTAACCCCTGCCACCACCAGGAGAAATCTGTTTACCACCCTCTTTAGCTAATAAGAATCCCCGACACCTCAGCTTCTCTTTCATTCTGTCATAGTAAAAATCTGTCAATAGCTTTTTTTTTTAAATTTAATGCGCACATATATATATATTTACCAAACCCTCCGCACGAGCAGGATACGACACAAGGTCAATTTCTTAAGCGGAGTTCAACAGGTTTGAATTCAGAGTTTTTCTTTCTCCATAGACTGGTTACCTAGCCATGGCTAAAGAACCCAGTCTGCCCTGCTATTATCCCAGAAGCTGGAGGAGAGTAGGATTCATACATTTCCCAAGGGTATTATCGCCAAGTGAAATGCAATTACCACGTCCAGGATTTTGAACTCGGGGCGAGACGAGCCATTTCCCATGACTTTAACCATTACACACGCGGCGCTTCCTACAATGTCCCGATCCTATTCCCCCTTATGGAAAGCCCCAAAAAGTATTAGGGGTCACATCGATTGGGTTAAATGGAAGAAAAATGAGTTAAAAGTGTAATTCAAAAATTGGAATTTAAAGAAATTGAGTACCCCCGTATGTATGAATAAAACATATCGGCATAAAATAACCAACAAGATTTGACATGGCGTAAAATCCAACCAACCAACCTACCAACCAACCAACCAAGAAACGAATGAAATAAATATTTCACCCGCACTATTTTTGTGTACACACAAAATTAACCCAAGTAGGAAATTTGTCCAACTAAAAAGGAAAAGAAGAAACACCCACATTTAAAACGAAAGAGCCAATGGAATAAAAGAATAGAATTATGAATTATTTTAAAAAATGAAAAGAAAAAAAAAAAAAAAATAAAGAAAATGAAAAAAAAAAAAATATAGCTGTAATTTGACAAAAGTGATTGAAACGTAACACTCTTAGTAGACATACCTAGCATTTAATTGTTCTTGGGTGACAAAGAGATAGTCAGTTGGCATGTGTAAAATATACGAAAATAACCCATGAGGGAATACACATTCAAGAGCGACAATGCATGTTTCTCAATCGTAAAAAAAAAACTGAATGATTAACAAAACATTTGCCCGAAGAAAACATCGATAAAATTTCTTAATAAATATTTAAAAGATTTCAAGGACCACATCAGAAGATTCGGAAATTGATATATCTAAATATAAGAAATTTCTTAATAAATATTTAAAAGAAATTTCTTAATAAAGATTTTTAAATTTAAGATAAAATATTTATAGGCACCTGTTTTATTTGATAAAAAAAAAACCCCATCATTTTGACTCATGATTATATCTATTAATAATGGAGATTCGCTTCCGGTTTTGTCTTGTAACCAAAACTACGTCACACTGCTTACGTCATATTACCAAAATCGTCATAACAAAGATTTTATTTTTGAGCACACATTAATTATTTGATGTATGCAAATTTTATAAATGACATTTCAAAACCGAGCCATTATTTTTGTAACAACCTAATATCTTATAAATCAATAATATATTTACTGTTCCTTTGATCTAAGACCCGACAGCGATTTGATCTACTCTTTTTTTTTTTCTTTTTTTTTTTTTTTTTGAAACCCGAACAATGCTTCAACAAAAACCTATCTCGGATGTTCCATTTCATTGTTAGTTCCCCATCAGGTAGCTTTTTTTTTTCGTTCAAAAAAAACAGTTGAAGAATTTTCTTCTACTTTCTCCTCTCTCTCCCCCCCCTCTCTCCTCTCTCTCTCTCTCTCCCCTCTCTCTCTCTCTCTTTTGTTACTTTTTTTAATCTGTGTACTAACATGATCGTTAGTGTCCCAACTCGAAATGCATTCGGAAAATGAAATAATAACGACATCACCTGAACGAGGATATGCTACAGGGAAAATTAAAATCCGGGTCATTACATGTTATACTACCTCTTTATGGTTCATACAATTCTAGATCTATCTATTTATCTATCTATCTATGAGTGAAAGAAAGAGATAAAAAAACCAAATTTAATAGTACGCTGACAGATATCTGTTCGACCTTTTATAAAAACGGTCTTCTTCAAGAGAGTAAACTATATTGATGAAAGAAAGAGGTGGGATAGTTAATGGTTTGGTACGAGAGGCTCAAATAATGCTCACGCTTCGGAAGTCTCTTTTAAATTTGTATAAAAAATGTGTGTATTTTGATAAAAATAAAATAAAATAATTTTAATTTTATAAAACTCCAAGTCTCAACATCAGTGAGAAAAACTCAAAAAAATTTGAAATATTTTATTTTCAATACGATTTCAACTATATTTACCTCCCTCCTTCTATCTATCATCTATTCTATCTATCTAGATAACGTCTCTCTCCCCCTCTCTCTCTCTCTCTCTCTCAATGTTTGCCTGTCTATATCTCTGTTTCTATCACTGTTTGTCTGTGATCTCTCTCTGTCTGTCTGTCGTCTCTCTCTCTCTCTCTCCTCATAAATATATATAATAAGAAAACAAAACAAAACAATGTATTCGAAAAGATAAATGATTTTTAGATGGTGAATTCGACGTTAAACAAATTTCAGTTTAAAAAAAGATCTCATCAGGACATTAGGATGAATAATGTGTTGCTAAACAGTGCAGGAATCTTTCAAAATGAAACGAGAGATGAGGAAGTATTAGGGAAAAATGTTCTTTTTACCTACAGACGGATTTATTTCCATATTTTACCACCCATTATATATATATATATATATAATATATATATATATATTATATATTGATATATATATATATATATATATATATATATATATTATATATATGAAGAGATGTAAGGGAATCTGACGGTATGTAGTATATTAGAAAATAGCTGGACGGAAAATAGTTGATGCATACCTCTCCAGAGAGAGAGAGAGAAGAGAGAGAGAGGAGAGAGAGAGAGAGAGAGAGAGAGAGAGAAGAGAGTGTGTGGTGCGTTGACCCTCGATGAGAAATAGAGATGAAAGTTGTATCAAAAAGTGTTTAGATGCAATCCAGCCACGAAAACGAGTTTAAAATGGAAGTCTGCAGCACAACAAAGAAAATACTATTGACTTTTTCTATCTGATATATCCTGGTTAAGGGATATATTCTGAAGTTTGTATTTGGTATATTATTCGCAGTAGTAATTGGTACATCGAATAGCAATCCGTCTGCCGAGCAGTTGTTAGTGTCGTCTAGCGAGTAAGTTAGCTTGTAGACTTAGGTAAGGTATAGTACCAACACAGTGTCGACTATTATACATGACACTGTCAATCAGATTATAGTGAAGGGTACCAAGTATTTACATATTTCATTATATCACTATCTCTTATCAATCATACTGTCGGATTTATTCCATTTATATAACTTATATACTATCTATCTGTCTTAGTCGGTTCATATCTATCTATCTATCTACCTATCTCTATCTATCTATCTATACTCTCTCTCTCTTACTCTCTCTCTCTCTCTCTCTATAATATATATATATATATATTAATATATATATATATATAGAGAGAAGAGAGAGAGAGGGTATAGATAGATAGACAGACAGATAGATGTATATATATATATATATATATTAATATAATTGTTGTTATTGTAGTTTTTCGTAGGCTTTGTATATTTGTGTATGAAAGATTAAATAGGGTGTTTTGTCTTTTTACTGAAGCATGAAATTGCATACTGGTTCTAAAAAAACGTGTTTAATAAGTAATTACTTGGTGTTATTGATGCTGATACTATTCTTTAATACTCCAACGGTATCAAATAAAACCCTATGAATAATTCTATATAGAAAACCAATTAAAATATTGATTTAACTAAGTGTAATCTCTTTTATATGCGTTCTTATTTAATTTCGTTAGTTTTTCTACTTTAATATATTTCATGCATTAAAACTTAAATACTTACGCCCTTAGGACACGTCTTCTTCTAGTAACAATAATGAGGCAAAAGTCCGAAAAATCAAAATAATAGAAATTAACAGTTTTGTAACCATGATTCTAACGTTTTTGTCTATCCTTGTATTTCCGCCATTGTTCGTCGTAAAAAAAAAAGAAGAAGCTAAACTCAATGTTATTCTCATTCTTCAATTCTTCCCTAACCTCCCTAACCCTCAATTCTGCTACTTACTCACTTTCTCGGCTAAAGTATAAAATGTACGTAATTTGTGTTTTGAATAAAAGTCATATGACTGAAGAAGTCCTTCGCGTTTAGTAAGAGACGAAATATTTCTCCCCTCGATTGAGTAGATTGATTTTGTTCACTTTCCTTTTACCTCACCTCATATATATATATATATATATAATATATATATATATATTAGTATCAAATTGCCNTCTTTAACTTTTCTGTTCCATTGGCATCGGGAAATAATCCAAAAGTGCTCAATATATCAAAAACATAGAGCAGTAATACTAAACCGCTAAAATATAATTAGTTAAGTTTTAACTAAGTGTAATCTTTTTTATATGCGTTTTTATTTAATTTCGTTAGTTTTTCTACTATAATATATTCAATTGCAATAAAAATTAGATACTTTCGCCCGTAGGGTACGTCCTCTTGCTAATAACAATAATGAGGACAAGATTCCGAAAAATAGAAATAATAGAAAGTAACAGTTTGTAACCATGATTCTAACGTTTTGTCTTTCCTTGTATTTCCGCCATTGTTCGTTGTAAAAAAAAAAAGAAGCTAAACTCAACGTTTATTTCGTCTTTTCTTTTCTCGCTTTGTAGGTAAGTGATTTTATGGTCTCAAGTATTTCGCTCAGACTTCGCAGCCATTTTAGCTGAAAAGCAAAAGAAACATGAAAGTAGAAGATACCAGGGAAGGCATTAAATGTCGACCAGAAGAAACATGGCGGTAAGTGAAGTGTGATAGACACAAAAACGCGACCAACGCTTTGATTTGGCGGTAATTGTGCGCACCTTTATGATGCACAATCTTACCAAGATGGCCGTTCCCATAATTACGTATACTTTCCTAGGTAATGAAGGACTATTTGCTCGTAAATTCCTGCCATAAAATAAACTGAACCCCCATTTTATGTCCGTGTTTTTGCAATAAATGTTTTATTTTTTGGCACCCGTTATTTTACAATACAAAATATATTTTCATTATTTATTTTAATATTCACTTCAATGTGTATATACTAAAAGTTTTTTATTTCGCGAGAATGGTTAGTTTTAAAGTGGGGGGTTCGTTTTTACACTTCAACTTTTTACTCGTAAATTCCTACCATAAATATATATATATATATATATCCAACTAATATCTATCTCTCTCTCTCTATATATATATATATATATATATATATGTAAAGGGACAAGGACATTTGAACAGTATATATATATATGAATATTTATACATATATATATACATACATATATATACAATATATATATATATATATATTTTGTGTTGTGTGTGTGTGTGTGTGTGTGTGTGTGTGTGTATGTGTGTGTGTTGAAAAAGATAATTGGAAGGAAAATATATGCACTTGAGTGTGGAGCAATTTTTTTTACTGTTATTTATTGACACGTGTTTCGACCAAAATTCGCTTACACACATTTTTCTATTTTAAATTATTTCAAATATAGAAATAGAGTAAAATAATGGTAACATAAAATAAAATTAAGAAGGTCATTATTAGAACAGAGTGTTTTGATAAAAAAACAACAAGAACAAAAAAAAACAAGTAATAATAATAAATTTCATCCACACCAAAGTCTACATATCTTTCTTTGAATTATCTTTTCAACATCTCTGTCGGATTCATTTCCATTTTTTTCTCACCTTCTCTCTCTCTCTCTCTCTCTCTCTCTCTCTCTCTCTCTCTCTCTCTCTCTCACACACACACACACACACACACGTCGGACTAGGAACCACAAGGTTCCGGGTTAGATACCGGCTCGCGCCAACTCAGCGTATGAGTAGCACAGGAACCTGTAATAAATGTGTGGAGCTGATGGTAGGTGTAGACGCTAAAACAATCTCCTTGGTCTAGGGCTCGTGAAAAGGGGATAGACTCACTCACTGTCAGGCCGATACCGACTTTAGGCTACCTTGATGATATATATGTGTTTTTTGGGAGATTACGTGCTTAATTAAAGTCATACCTAATTTGTTAATTAATTAATTATAATTAAAGGAATTAGGCGTGCATATCGGTTTAAATGTGAAGCGTAAACAAATCGAATAAAAGTCGATCTCTGTATGTATATTTCAGCCTATTAGGCCTCATCAGCAGAGCTATAGACAGGGCAATGCTTTGTGCGTGATTCGAACCCCATCTGCCAGGCTGACAGATGGACATTCTAATCACTGCACTAGCTGGCTTCCACAGCAAAAAAAATTGTCGACCTTCGCCATTTCAAACACATTGTTTGACCACTTCATATATATATGTGCACTCATGCATGCAAACTGGTTATTTCCTATAACTACAACCTAATAAAGGGGAACCACTCTGATTGACTGATAAATTATTTATTTATTTATTGATCTACTAGGAAAAAAGAAGACGGGTTAGGGTTATGGTTAGGGGTTAGGTTTAGGGTTAGGGTTAGTTTAATGGGAAAATAATGGGTAGATTAATTAACAGATAAAATTCATTCAGAGTGGTTCCCCTTTTTTAGGCTGGAGTTATAGGAAATAACCTGCAAACTTGTATATAAGAAAGGTTTTGATGTTTATAATTATAAATGACATAACAAAATGGACAATAGAAACCGATTTTATAAATGATGATTACAGCCACTTTTAAACTGAATTACTTACGATGACAGAATGTGCTTTATTGAGAAAATAGAGAGAGAGAGAGAGAGAAAGAGAGAGAGAGAGAGAAAGAGAGAGAGAGAGAGAGAGATGTTGAGTATGTTTATTAGAGAGATAGAGTAGGAGTGAGAGAGGGTGGAGTTAACCGGAATATAAAAATCTGCAGTGTTTGTAGAAGTAATTATCTATGGAAAGATTTTCTCATCTTTGTGAATTCTTCAATTTTAATTCCTTTGCCGTTATTGAAGATTCTGCAATATTTCCATATTGAATTCTGAAGTGCAGACCCCACAACATAATGGCCAGTATATTACGAGAGATGATTGATGTGGCTTTAACGGAAAGGACGTGATTTATACAAATACAGTACACGTCTTCGAATAATTACACAACATATTTGAATGAAAAACACTTATTCTTTTCTGTTATAAAAACCCTAAGACTGAGTCAACAATTGTTGAGAAAAATGAGTATAAAAACAGTATTGCATAGTCATTTTAAACATGTTCTGTACTTATCGATATCTCTGGGTAGTTCTGTTATGTCTGTTATATCATCTTCTATCTTTTCTGATTAGTATATATATATATATATATATATATATATATATATATATATATATGAAAGTACGTAAATAAACATTGTGTTTATTTGATATGGCTTTTAGCCGACAATTTTTGGAGGATATATGCTTAATTGAAGTCATACCTAATTCTTGAAAATTAATTAGTCAATAATTAATGAATTTAGGCGAGCATATATGTTCAAATATAATGCTAAACAAACCGAGAAAAGGTCAATCCCTGAATGTACATTTCGACCTATTAGGTCTATAACCTTGCTGCTGAGACCTAATAGGTCGAAATGTACATTCAGGGATTGACATTTTCTCGATCTGTTTAGCCTTACATTTGAACATATATGCCCGCCTAAATTCATTAATTATTAACTAATTAATTTTCAAGAATTAGGTATGACTTCAATTAAGCACATATCCTCCAATATATATATATATATATATATATATATTGTACATTTTCGAAGGGAAGAACACTTTGTTTATCTTTTAGTAAAAGGATTTTAGTTTCGTCTACTTGTTTCGTAACCGCAGTTCTGATTGGCTGATTATAAAATGGCAGATAAAATCACTAATCTCATTGGCTAATTTTTATTTGTAGTGATAGACAAAGATTGATTTGAACAGTTATAACAATATATATAGATAGATATGAACAGAAAGATATATATATATATATATATATACATATATATATAATATATATATATATATATATATATATAGATAGATAGATAGATAGATAGATAGATAGAACGTCTGATAGATAGATATATCTATATCTTATATCTATCTATCTATCATATTATATATATATATATATATATATATATATATATATATATATATATATGTATATAGATAGATAGATCGATAGAAACAGTCTGATAGATAGATAGATAGATAGATAGATATCTATATCTATCTCTCTCTCTCTCTCTATATATATATATATATATATATATATATACATATATATATATATATATAGATTGATACATAGATAGATAGATAGGAACAGTCTAATAGATAGATAGATAGATAGATAGGAACCGTCTGATAGATAGATAGATCGATAGATAGATAGAGAGAGAGAGGGGGAGAGAGAGAGGGAGAGAGAGAGGTAGAGAGAGAGTATGAGATAGATAGATAGATAGATAGAGAGAGAGAGAGAGAGAGAGAGAGAGAGAGAGAGGGTATGAGAGAGAGAGAGAGAGAGAGAGGGGGGAGAATAAATGGTTGAAAGCTTACTTAGGCAGATCAAATTTTTCAATCCAACTGACAAACTGGTTTTCCCTTCAGACGTAATTTTTTTTTTCCCCGGCGCGTGATAAAGCCGACATGTCCCTCAGCCATTGTATATCGAGCATGATCGGTACTGACAGGTAAAATTCACTGACGCAAAATTCTACTCGCGCCCCCCTGCACATTTCGCGCGTTTTCGGCCCCGAGGTGTCACGTGACGTTGATGGAAGGGAACCTCACGACCCGAGCTCAAAGCAAGCATTCGACTTTATGAAAGCACAGGTTCGTGTGACTCTGTGTGCAAAGCGCGCACTTGTGTGTGTGTATGTGTATTGTGTTTGTATGTGTATGTGTGTGTGTGTGTGTGTGTTCTTTTTTGTTTATTTTTGTTTTTTGGGTTTTTTTATTTCACGATGTAGGTAATAACGCTTATTTCGTAATATTCGAATGCCCTTAAGACCAGACTGCGCCCTTGTTCAATGGGTCACCGGAGAAGACAACGTCAAAATACGAAAATACAGAAAAAGCAGATTCTTGCAAAGTACAGAAATTACACTGTCGGGAAAAAATATAAGAGGCGCTTATCCCGACGCAGCGGGGAGGGAAGCAGTAGCGAGCTTTAGTGGGGTAGCCACCTGACCAGGTAAATAAAGAGGTTGCGAAATTTAGTGGGCTTTGCAGCTAACCACTTCAAAAAACGCGACCCACTGTTACTCGTACTGGGTCAATTAGTTGAGGGGAAATAAGTAATGTGGAATTGCACGTATAACCAACTCGCTTTCACTTTTTCTGTTCGCCCGCCTCGCAGCCGGACTTTTAAATCCTTGGTATAAACCACAACGAGGGGTTGTCAGCTTCAAGAGAGGGAAATGGGACAACCCAGTCGGCGACCACCTCACCAACTCGCTACCAGGTTATAGCAAGATGGGTGGGGGGAGAAAAATAATTCTCACAACACAGAGGACGCGACAAGGGTCGTTCCGAATGTACTTCCACCTATTTATCACTCGCCCTGTCGGCTAGGGCAGAAGAATACGCCGACTACAGCGGTGTCACATCCCCTCCCCGCCATGGAGCTACCAGTTGGCCGTGGGAGACAGCCCATGATGCTTAAGCGTGGAATCCTAATGCCCAAGCAGTCCATGACATGCAACACTCCACTTTGGCCCCTACTTAGGTTAGACGGATGTCGGAGAGGCCCCTCTTTTTAATCGGCTTGTTACAATATCATCATCATCATCATCATGTCGCGCTGTCAGCGCGGATATCCATGACAATCTCTCTCCACCCGTCCCTATCGCTCACACATTCTCGGAGGTCCTCTATGCAGCATCCTGTATCCGCACAGAGCTGATCAATGTACGTCTTTGCTGGTCGACCCACACTGGCGTGTCTATGTGCTGGCTTACACAGGAGGATGTCGCTTATGAGTTCGTCCTTGCTTCTCTAGCTGTGTCCCGCGTGTCTTGTCCGTCTTACTCGGATGGTTTGGGTGATATGTGGCAGGTGACCGTGCAGCTGTTTTCTCGCAGGGTGTTGTTTCCATGTCTTGTTCAGGATCACCCGCAGCATTCTTGTGCAGCTCCCATCTAGTTTATTCTCTAGTCTCTTAGTTAGGGTCCAGGTGGTGCAGCCATACAGCAGTACTGACACGACAATGGCCTGGAAGAACTGTCTCTTTAACTTGTCTGTGAGATTGGATTTTCATACGATCGTTAATTTATTTATTGCGGCCCATGCTTTTCCTATGCGTGCACTAACGTCGTTTTCTGTGGAGGAGATGTTACTGCCTAAGTATCTAAATTGTTCTACAGAGTTTAGGAGTTTGCCATCGATGGTTGAGATGTCGCTTTTGTTTTTGAACGACATGAACTCAGTTTTATCTGAGTTCACGTACAGGCCGACATTTCATGCTGCCTTTTCTAGGCTGTGTAGTAAGGGTTCGGCTTGTGCAGGTGTATTTGCGAGTAGTGCCAGATCATCAGCGTAGTCCGCATCCGTAATAGTATGTGCGGGATATCGCTTGCTTCTTGCTTTTGTTAGTGTGAGACCTTTTTCTTTTATGGGATCTAGTGATGTTCTGAGTACGTAGTCTAGGCATATGATGAGTATATATGGTGCTAGTGTATCCCCTTGTAGGACTCCGGCTACAATGTCAAAGAAGTCTGTGTCGCCATCTGGTGATCGTACCATTGCTTTTGTATTTTGGTAGAGCATCATTGATAATTGTTCTTTATTCTATGTATTGGCGACTTTGGTAATTGTGATATCTAAAGTAATAAAAAATCATTTTTCTTTATATTTGTTTTATTATCATTATACTATTTTATTCATTATACTAGCAAGAATATGTGCTCTTTAGTCACAAATATTTATGTCTGAATACATTCTAACATTTTAATGATGGTCTACCAAAATGTTACAATATATTCAGACTTAAATATTTGTGACCAGTGAGCACATATTCTTGTTAGTATAAAGAATAAAAGTTAATAAAACAAATATACAGAAAAATGATTTTTTTTATTACTTTAGATATCACAATTTTCAAAGTTGCCAATACGTAGAATAAAGAACAATTATTAATGATAAAATAGATATAAGCTATTCTTTATAATTCAATGTTTGAATCCTTTCAATTGTGATAAATAAAGTATATATTATCTAAAAAGATAAAATATATAAACTATGAAATTAATTAGAAAATTGTATTACTTTAAATGGAAAAAATTATTTGCCAAATTTGTAATCCATTTAAAAAAATATTTTTTTAATCTCGCCGCTTTTTCAGTCACAATAAGTTAACTAAAAAGTTTACAAATAAATAAATACCTACGATTTTGTGTAAAATTTATGTGCAAATTATTCAAAATAATTATCTAATTAATAATTAATAGATGCACGCAATATATTATTTGAGGGGAACAGGACTAAGTTTCCATTTCAAATTGCTAATTTTTTTTTACTCCTTTAATAAATCTAATGATTTTGCTTACTTATGATAAAAACCCTCGGACATTGAATTTTTAACTGCCTCCCCTCAGACAATATCTTTTTAAAATTAATTTTTACACCACCCGGAGGGTGATTTTTTTTTTTTTTCTTTTTGCTAGTAAATATAGTTATGGAACATATTTTTATCTACGACGGCCACGCTATACTGTAAGCACCGGTTCTTGCAAAATCATCAAATTTAAACAGCGAGGAAACAGTTTAATATTTAACTGGGGGACCATTTAAAAAAACAGCAAGTAAGGTAAGAAAACTGACTCCTTTATTTATTAAAATAACAGGATTCGGCATTAAATGACCTGAAAATCCTGTAAAACAAAAAACAACATTATTATTACTAGCAAAATTTTAAAAAATACCCTCCGGGCGATGTAAAAATAGATTTTTGAAACATATTGCCTGAGGGGTGGGAGTTAAAAATTCAATGTCAGCAAATTTGTACCCTAAATAAGTAAAATCATCAAATTCATTAAAGGATTAAAAAATAAAACAATTTGTAAACTTTAAATATATATTAAAATAAAACAAACTATATATAGATATATAATACCAGTCATGAATTTATTAAAACTTGTTTTAAAAAACAATGAGGACTGTCTAATGTTGCATGTTCAAATTTTGAGTGTATTTATTCTATGTTATGACGATTTTGGGTAATGTGACGTTAGCAGTGACGTAGTTTTTGTTACAGACAAAAACTGGAAGCGAATCTCCATTATTTATAGATTAACAAAAAACTTTTTTCCGAATAAAACATTTCTAAAAAAATTGAAATTAGAATTAGTTTTCATGTCTATAAAAAATTATCTTATGAATTTTATGAATGTTATCTACCAAATTCAATCTCACCATAATTAATGACTCCTTATTTGGGGCCAAAAGACGGGACGGTACACATCCCTAACCAACACTGGTTAGCTGCTATTCCTACGGACCGAGGTGGGGGAAATGTCACGAGACGGTTATTTCCTATAAATCTAACATAAACAAAGGGGAACCACTCTTGATTGATAAATTATTTATTCGGAAGCGAATCTCCATTATTATTATATTTTTTTTTAATCCCGGGGATTGCCTGGTACCTCTGCTAGTTTACTATATATCCTTTTCCAGTGAAGAAAAGTATTTACTTCCGTAGATTCCGTTTGCGTTTGATGTTAAAAGCTGCCCATCATTTTTTGATGAATTCGTTTTTTTTATTACCAGTGACTCTTTACTTCATAAATAAGAGTTTTTTTTTCGTCTGCGGGAAAAATAAAAACTGAAAATATCTTAAACGCTGAGCGAAGTTTTATCTTCTAATTTCACGTGGAAACCATTTTTTCCATAAAAGTTTTACTTAGGTCTCGAAAAAGACGGATTAGAGTTGACTGTTTGCACAAGAAACAAAGGGTTGATTTAACTTCAAAGACTCTTCTCAAATAGCGCTATGAAGTTTGCCATAAACTTAATGTATGCATTAGCTGAGACCTGTAGAATTTAATATAAATATATATAATATATATATATATATATATATAATGTGTTGTGTGTGTGTGTGTTGTGTGGTGTGTGTGTGTATATATATATATATATATATATATATAAATATATATATATATATTAAATTGGCGTACCTAAACTGATACACACACATATATATAAGTAAGGGAAAGATTTTTAAATGTCCAATAAACTTTTATGTTGGTTAGAAAATATGTATATATATGCATACATACATATATAAATAAGTGAAATAAATATCAATTTCACATACATATATATACTTATATATATAATAATTTCACATACATATATATACTTATATATATACATATATATTTATTAAATAAATATCAATTTCACATACATATATATACTTATATATATAATAATTTCACATACATATATATACTTATATATATACATATATATATTTATTAAATAAATATCAATTTCACATACATATATATACTTATACTATTGTATAAATTTTTTCTTTTTTGCAACGTCAAGGTTTTTGTTTTGAACTCATATGACTTTGTCTCCGCTCTTAACAACACGGAGTATAAACAAGCTCTGATGACGATTTTCATAAAATCGAAATATTGTTCAATATCAGTGAAGTTATAAAATGTTTTCACTTTAACAGCATTTTGTGGTGTTTTCAAATCTTTTTTATATATACTCATATATACATTAAAATGGCATGCATAAACCGACACATACACACACACACACACACACACACACACACATATATATATATATATATGTGTGTGTGTGTGTGTGTGTGTGTCAGTTTATGTATAAACTATCGCACATATGTAAGTACACACTAGGGAGTGTGTGTGATACTTTGTATGTATGCGTATGCTTTTTAAGTTTCTTTAAAAAGGGACTATCAATTTTGCCTTAAAATGCTATGCCTTAAAATGCCTATGTATTAATGAGCTGATATTTGTAGATCTAATGTATGTATGCTTATACACACAAACACACATACATATATATATATGAGAGTAAATAAACAAACAATGTGTTTATTTGATATGGCTTTTTTAGCCGACAATTTTTGGAGGATATGTGCTTAATTGAAGTCATACCTAATTTTGAAAATTAATTAGTTAGTGATTAATGAATTTTATGTTCAAATGTAAGGCTAAACAAATCGAGAAAATGTCAATTCCTGAATGTACATTTCGACCTATTAGGTCTCATCAGCAAGGTTATAGACATGGGAGACTTCTCTGTGTGTTACTCGAAACCTCGACTGCCAATCTGACAGGCGAGTACTCTAACCATTACACTAGCTGGCCAATCTCAGATTCTTCGCTTGTTCAAAATTATGTATGACTTCAAATAAGCGCATATCCTCCAAAAACAAATATATATATATGTATATTTGTATATATACATATATATTTCTCTGTGTGTGTCATTTATGTATACAGTATCACAGATATATAAGTACACACTAGAAAGTTTGTGTGATACTTTTTATGTCTATGTTCTACGTTACTTTCAAAATGGCACTATGAAGTTTGCCATAAACCTAAACACACGCATATATATATATATATATATATATATATATATATAATATATATATATATATATAATATATTATATCCTTATTGATCAGCAAATTCCGTCCTGAACTCTGTATACAAAAACAATCCTTCAATTTACTGTTATTCGATCCAACAACCACTCCTCCAACAATAATATTGTTGATAATAACTCTGCATGTTCTCACAACTTTGCTACGTAATATATATATATATATATTATATATATATATATATATATATATAATATATATATATATATATATTACTTCCACATCTGCGGATTTTACACATTATTCCTCGTACACACATTAGTGTCACGGTATGCTTCTCTGATGAGACGTGACCGAAAAAAAGATATCTTTTTCAGAAGGAAAAAAAAATTG
Source organism: Doryteuthis pealeii (assembly GCA_023376005.1). Classification (NCBI taxonomy): domain Eukaryota; kingdom Metazoa; phylum Mollusca; class Cephalopoda; order Myopsida; family Loliginidae; genus Doryteuthis; species Doryteuthis pealeii. Next base: position 658,049 of record CM042160.1, read on the forward strand.
TGAAATTGTATTTATTATAACATCTCACAATGCACACGCTTTTTAAACCATTTTCAAATTTTGCTCGTACCACAATCTATTCACACACACACACACACACACGCGCGCGCACGCGCACACACACACACACACACACATATATATATATATATATAATATATATATATATATATATATATATAATAGAAATTAGAAGGCATTTGACAATTCAATGGAATAGGTGTTGAAAATGATGTTTATTTACCTTTTTTCCCTAAATATTTTCGGGATAAATCCCATCATCAGAGGTCATAGAAGTACTTGTGTTTTTTAGTACTTATCCCACGGCGCTGGCGTAATCGTTTGTTGTTTATTAAGTTAAAGGAACGCCGGATATTTGAAATGATCGGGTTTTTTGCGTGGTGACATGTCGGCCCGTTTGTACGTGCGCTCGTGCAGTTTCTTCGAAATTCTTTTAACTTTTTTTTTACTATAAATTTAGCCTCGCTCAGGCGTAGTGAAATAAGTTTTTTTTAAATAGTTTGTTTGAAGCATTGTACGTATGTGTAAAATAGAATTTTGAAGGCAATTGACAATGCAATGGAACAGGTGTTGAAAATTATGTTTATTTACCTTTTTTTTCCTAAATATTTTCGGGATAAATCCCATCATTATATATATTTATATATATACATATATATTTATCTCTGTGTGTCGGCTTATGTATACTGTAGCACACATATATAAGTAAACACTAGAAAGTTTGTGTGATACTTTTTATGTGTATATTCTAAGTTACTTTCAAAATGGCAATATGAACCTAATATATGCATTAGCTGAGACCTGTAGATTTTAATGCATATATATATATATATATATATATATATATATGAGAGTATGATTGTATGATCCAGTGTGTATAAATAGAGTGAATCTTTAAATCACTAAAGAGAGCTCAATGTATAATAAACTTTTTAGATTATATACAGAGCCATATTTATCTTAGAAAGGAAGGAAAAACTCAACACCGTAATTCCATAATAAATTTATTTCGACCAAAATTGGGGCCTATATAAATCTAAGTTGATTTAATATAGCTCCCCAAAATCCAGTCTCATCAGATGGAAGATCAGGTTATTTGAATAGCCTAACTAAAAAATGTTACTTCTCAAAAAAAATGTGTATGTGTGTGTGTGTGTGTGTGTGTGTGTGTGTCGGTTTATGTATACACTATGTCACATATATTTGAGGTATCTTAGAAAAGTTCCAGGTTTATCACATTCTTCGATGTGAGGGCATCGTCCACCGCGAGTTCTTGCCACAGTGCCAGACGATCAACCAGCATGTCTACCAAGTGATACTGCTACGTTTGCTTCATTCAGTGCGCGAGAAGAGGCGAGAGATGTGGAACGACAACTCGTGGTGATTCACTTTTGCAATAGTTCTTAAATATACATATAAAAAGTTGCAATAGTTAAATTATCATACTACAGTATATACACAGGT
>CM042160.1:659633-689633 GCA_023376005.1 Doryteuthis pealeii
CCTAGCTACCCAATCTACCTATCTGTTAGTCGACTAAAACATTAGGAACTGATTTTAGAAATGATTTTGAAGAAAAAAAAGAAACCAAAAAAGTGTCAACGACTGCCTACAAATAATCACAGATCAATTGACAATGCCGATGATACGACTAAAGATAAAACATCCTTATTAATTCATACATTCAATCCATGTTATTGATCTCATCTAATATGTATTCAAACATATATAATGTACCTAGTGTTGTTTGTTTTACGATGTCAAACCCTTTTGCTTTATTTTATCGAAGGACGTTGACTGTATTTGTATTAATCTGTGATGTTATTGGTTTGGTTGGGTTTTAACGCATTTCAACCTTGTTGGTTTATTTCAATGCACGAAGACGTTTTCTGTATTAGTTATTTATCGATGAAGTTGTGGTTGTTGTTGCGATTTTACGGCATTGTCAACCTTGGGTTATTTTATGCCGAAGACGTTCTGTATTCAGTTATTCCAGTTATTATAATCCGATTGATGGTTGATGTTTTTTTTGTTTAGTTGTTGGATATACATTCTGCAGAGGTTTGAAACACTGGCAGGTTTTTGAACTCTGCAGATCAGCCGTACATTTCTAAAACCCAACCGAACAAGCTTGATGTTCAGTGTCCTCAACCTCAAGCTCAACCAGTGACACGTCTCGGAGAGCCGCACTAGACCCGAATAATATACGGTAGGAATCAAGTGTTGGAGAGCCGTTGTAGTGCTTAAGATAGGAAAGCATGTTCTAGCATTCTTTGTTAAAGTCCTATTGTAAAATATTTATATTCGCCCAAAAAATGTATTATGCGCTTCCCTCTGGTCTACATTGTGGACCCCGTCCCCCCGTGTTTTTGAATAACCACTGTTTGTTATGCTTATTCATCTATGATTCTCAAATACACGTATCCTGTATTTTTTTAAAAGCCACGATGCGGCAACGATCAAAATGTTTCGCAATTAGAGTGTATATACGACTTCGCATCGATGAATAAATCACGCAGTCGTTTGAAACACTGGAAAAAGTGAAGGGTTTTTTTCGAATTATTGCAAGATTCGTGAAAAGTCTTAAGCCAAAGACATCCGGTGATATTAGACATCCTTTAATATCTTCCTAACGGAATGGATGTTAATTGCTTTCTGTTTGTCTCTGCCAATATACAAAACAGGTTGACAAGCGGAAAACATCACTGTTTGATGAACCCGTAAACGATTTCCAATTATATCTTGGAGACGCCGCGTCTAATGCGTTTTTAAGTAATAGGAAATGGACTCTCGCATCCGAGTTCAATTCCTTGACGAAGCGTTTTTGAATTTCACCATAGCGCTAATACCCAGTTCTATATCCTTGCTAGAAACCCAGTTTAGGAGAAGAAGAACTCTGAATTCAAACCTATAAAGCTTGTATATAGTCTATAAGAGAGCGGTGTTGTAATTTAAATCGATGGAAAGGACTCTCGATCCGAGTCAAAGCCTGGACAAGCTGTTGAATTTCACATAACGCAATACCCTTGAAGTATGATTTCATTACTCCCTCCAGCTTATGGCGTAAACAGCAGACCAGACAGACTGGCTCTATATCCTTCGCTAGGAAACCAGTTTTATGAGAAGGTAAAATCTCTGAATTCAAACTTATATATTAAGCTTTTATAGTTCTCTATGTAAGGAATGCGTGTGTAATTTAAATCATGGAATGACACGTCATCCGAGTTCAAATCCTGGACGACTGTTGAATTAGCATAACGCTAATACCCTTGGAAAGCATGAATCCCAATTCTCCCTCCAGCTATGGTAAAAGCAGACAGATGCTGGCTCGTATCTTGCTAGGTAACCAGTTATATCGTTCTGGCGCGCGGCGGTCATATGTGTTAAAAAATAGCAAATGTACTCGTCGTCCGAGTTCAAAATTCCTGGACGAAGCTGTTTTGAATTCACATTTTATCGCAAATACCCGTGGAAAGCTACAATCATCTCCCCCAACTTAGGTGTATAAAATAGCAGGCAGACTCGGGCTCTACCTGGCTAGTTAACCAGATGAGAACCAACTCTGAATTCAAACCTGTTAACTTCGCCTTAAAATTCGACCTTGTGTCACATCCTGCTCGATTGGAGAGTTGGTAAAGTCATATATATATAGTCTATTACAAGAACACTACACTTAATGAATGCTATTACGAGAAGATTAGGCATTTATTTCTATCTATCTATCTATCTATTCTACACTCTCCCCCTGTCCATCTCCCTCTGTACTATCGTTCCCTTCCCTCTCTTCCACTTTCCTCCTGTTCTCGTTAACTCCACTAAAATTAACCTGTGTCGCATCTGCTCGTGGAGGTTTAATATTATATATATATCGTCGCACAAAAGTCCAAAATTATGGGCATCCATGAAATCGAGCACTAACAATGTCTACTAGTCTAGCTCAATTACAACAACATCTACGCAATATCTGACACAGATGTCATTTTCAACAGTAGTATCAAGGTAGATATGTTTTACGAAATACTCTAAGTGATACACGGTATCTGTTCTCATTCCGCAACATTATTGGGTAAGAGGCGTAAGCTGTGGTAATTATTTATTCTATATTACTGCTGCCCTTGTCAGTATTGAACCGCAGTCAGAGATAAACTTCACTACAAACTACCTTACCTAATCTCCTTTATCCACTAGGCTATCTGTCCATTCTTGATGTCAGTATTCTCGTAAAGTGCGCTTCCGTCTCGATATTTTTTGCTTACAGACGTATGTATCTGATAAGATTCTTCGTAATTATACTTTTACATACGTACGATTTGATTTGATACTTTTTTCTTTTTCTCCGCTTATTGGTGAGAAATTCATATAAGCATGTGAACGGGAATTCAGTCTGTGTTTGATAAGCGATTACTTTTTTTTTGTTGTTGTATTTGTTGTTTTTTGAAAGCTGATCCTTGGTCCTTTCTGTGTGTCGCTGGGTTCGGATACAATAAATACCGATGCTGTAAGCAGAAAGTATTCGGACGCCCCGTAAGTGCACTTTACAGAGGGATACTGAACAATAAAGAATCGGACAGATAGCCTAGTGGATAAAGGAGTTAGGTCAAGGTAGTTTTAAGTGACAGTTATCTCTGGACTGCAGGTTCAATACTGACCAAGGGCAGCAGTAATATAGAATAATAATTAACACAGCTTAACGCCTCTACCCCAACTATGTTGCGGAATGAGAACAGGATACCCCTGTACTTAGTATTCTCGTAATAACATATCTACCTTGTACACTGTTGAAAAATTGACCATGTGTCCCAGACTATTCGCGGTAATTTGTTCAATGAGCTAGGACTAGTAGACCATTTAGTGAGCTCGATTTTCACTGGATGCCCCATAATTTTGGACTTGTGCCGAACGATATATATATATATTTAACAACCCCTCCCCACGAGCAGGATGCGACACAAGGTCAATTTTTTAAGTGGAGTTCAACGAGAGACAGGAGGAAAGTGGGAGAGAGAGGGGGAGGGAACGATAGACAGAGGGAGATGGACAAGGGGGGAGAGTGGTAGATAGATAGATAGATAGATAGAAAAATAAATAAGCCTAATCTTCTCGTAATAGCATTCATAAGTGTAGTGTCTGTAAATATATATATATATTTACCAACTCCTCCACACGAGCAGGATGTGACACAAGGTCAATTTTTAAAGCGGAGTTCAACAGGTTTGAATTCAGAGTTTTCCTTCTCCTAATCTGGTTAACTAGCCAAGGATATAGAGCCCAGTCTGCCCTGCTATTTACCCATAGTTGGAGGGAGAATTGGATTCATACCTTTCCCAAGGGTATTAGCGCTATGTGAAATTCCAACAGCTTCGTCCAGGAATTGAACTCGGACCGACGAGTCCATTTCCTATTTCTTTAACCATTAGACCGCGCGCCTCCAGAACGATATAACTGGTTACCTAGCCAAGGATACAGAGCCCAGTCTGTCCTGCTATTTACCCCATAGCTGGAGGGAGAATTGGATTCATGCCTTTCCCAAGGGTATTAGCGTTATGTAAAATTCCAACAGCTTCGTCCAGGATTTGAACTCGGATCGACGTGTCCATTTCCCATGACTTTAACCATTACACCACGCACTTCCTTAATAGACTATAAAAGCTTAATATAGGTTTGAATTCAGAGTTTTCCCTTCTCATAAACTGGTTACCTAGCCAAGGATATAGAGCCCAGTCTGTCCTGCTGTTTACCATAGCTGGAGGGATAATTGGATTCATACCTTTCCCAAGGGTATTAGCGTTATGTGAAATTCAAACAGCTTCGTCCAGGATTTGAACTCGGATCGACGAGTCCATTTCCCATGACTTTAACCATTACACCACGCACTTCCTTAATAGACTATATAAGCTTAATATAGGTTTGAATTCAGAGTTTTCCTTCTCCTAAACTGGTTACCTAGCCAAGGATATAGACTTGGGGTATTAGCGCTATGTGAAATTCAAACAGCTTCGTCAAGGAATTGAACTCGGATCGACGAGTCCATTTCCTATTACTTTAACCATTAGACCGCGCGTCTCCAGAACGATATAACTTGGAATGTTACGGGTTCATAAACAGTGTGTATTTCCGCTGTCAGCCCTGTTTTGTATATTGCAGAGACAAACAGAAAGATTAACATCCATCCGTAGGAGATTAAAGATGTCTAATCACCGATGTCTTTGGCTAAAGACTTCACGAATCTTGGAAATAATCGAAAAACACTTCACTTTTTCAAGTGTTTCAAACCACCTGCAGGGATTATTCATCGATCGAAGTCGTATATAATCCTCTAAATTGGAACATTTGATCGTGCCCGCCATCGTGGCTTTTAAATACAGGATACGTCGAGTATTTGAGAAACATAGAAATAGCATAACACAGTGGTTCTCAACCGGGGTCCATGTAGACCCCCAGAGGACCATATACATTTTTGGGCGAACTATAAATTTACAATAGGACTTTAAAACAACGAATGGCTAAACTCTTTCCCTACTTTAAGCCACTCACACCGGCTCTCCAACCACTGTGATCCTACCGTAAACCGCTGGCAGCGGCTCTCGCGCGTGTCACTTGATTAACACTGAACGATCAAAGCCTTGTCGGTTGCGGCTTTAGAAATATACCGACTGCACCTCTGCAGAGTTCAAACCACCTGCAGTGTTTCAAACCATCTGCAGAATGTAAAATCCAACCAACCAACCAATCAACCATCAATCCGATTAAATAACTGAATAACTGAATACAGAAAACGTCTTCGGCATAAAATAACCCAAGGGTTGACATGCCGTAAAATCCAACCAACCAACCAACCAACTATCAATCCGACTAAATAACTAAATACAGAAAACGTCTTCGGCATTGAAATAAACCAACAAGGGTTGACATGCCGTAAAACCCAACCAACCAACCAATCAACCATCAATCAGATTAAATAACTAAATACAGCAAACGTCTTCGGCATAAAATAACCCAACAAGGGTTGACATGCCGTAAAACCAAACCAACCAATCAAGGTACCATTATATATTGTTGAATCATTTAGATCGATCAATAAAATGGCTTGAATGTATGACATTTAAATAAGGATGTTTATCTTTTGTCGTATCATGGCAGTTGCCAATATCTGTGATTAATACTGTAGCATCGTTGACAATTTTTTGGTTCTTTTCTTCAAAATATCATTTCTAAAATCAGCTTCCCTAATGGTTTTAGTCCGACTAACACAGATAGATAGATTGGGTACCAGTTGCCATAGAGATGCAAAAACGGAAGAGGAAAGAACAAAGAAATGATAAAGATGAAATTGATTGGGTGAAAATGTAAGAAAAATAGAAATTGAGCGGGAAAATATGCAAATAGTAAAGAAAAATGATGGAAAGGGAATTTGAAGAAAAATAAAGAAACGAAATGAAAAGGAACTTTGAAAATGGAAGAAAAGAGAAATGGATTGAGGGAATATGTAAAATACGAAATGGATGGGGAATTTGAAAAAGGAAGATAAACGAAATTGGGAGAAGGAATTAGTAAAAAAAATAAAAATGAAAGAGGAGGTGGAATTTGAAAACGGCAAAAAGGACGAAATGCAGTAAGGGTATATAAAAACGAAATGGAAGGAGAATTTGAAAAAGGAAGATTAACATGAGAGGGTAGATGTAAAAAAAGGAACGAGAGAGGAATTCGAATTTTAAAAAATAAATAGGGTGAGGGAATATGTAAAAAACGAAATGGACGGAGAATTTGAAAAAGGAAGATAAACGAAATTGGGAGAAGGAATTAGTAAAAAAAAAATAAAAATGAAAGAGGAAGTGAAATTTGAAAACGGCAAAAAGGACGAAATGTAGAGAGGGTATGTATAAAAAACGAAATGGAAGGAGAATTTGAAAAAGGAAGATTAACATGAGAGGGTAGATGTAAAAAGATGAACGCGACAGGAATTCGAATAAAAATAATTAAATAGGATGAGGGAATATGTTAAAAACGAAATGGATGGAGAATTTGAAAAAGGAAGATAAACGAAATTCGGAGAAGGAATTTTTTTTTTAAATGAAAGAGGAAGTGAAATTTGAAAATGGCAAAAAGGACGAAATGTAGAGAGGGTGTGTGTAAAAATCGAAATGGAAGAAGAATTTGAAAACGAAAGATAAACATGATAGGGTAAATGTAAAAAAAAGGAACGAGAGAGGAATTCGAATTTAAAAAATTAAATAGAGTGAGGGAATATGTAAAAAACGAAATGGATGGTGAATTTGAAAAAGGAAAAATTTGGAAAAAATGGGAGAAAGAATTAGTAAAAAATAAATAAAATAGCAGACGAGTTAGAATTTGAAAACAACAAAAACGACGAAATGCAGAGAGGGTATGTGTAAAAAACGAAATGGAAGAAGAATTTGAAAAAGAAAGATGAACGAAATTGGAAGAGGGTAGATGCGAAAAAAGGGAATAGGAGAGGAATTTGAAATTGAAAAGAAATAAGGTGAGGGAATATGTAAAACCGAAATGGATGGGAAATTTTAAAAAGGAAGATAAACATAATTGAGAGAAGGAATTATTTTTAAAAATGAAAGTCAAAGGGGAATTTGAAAACGATAAAAAGAACGAAATGCAGAGATGGAATGTGTTAAAAACGAAATCGAAGAGGAATTTGAAAACGGAAGATAAACATGAAAGGGTAGATGCAAAAAAAGAAACGGAGAGGAATTCGAAAAAAAAAAAAAAGAAATGGGGTAGAGGGAATATGAAAAAAAAAAAAAAAAAAAAAATCGATGGGAAATTTGAAGAAGGAACATAAAGAAGGAATATGTAATATAAAAAAAATAAATAAATATAAAAAGAAGCAACGAAGAAATGGAAGAAGATTTTTTAAAAAGAAACGAAACGGAAAGAGGATAAATGCAAAAACAAACAAAACAAACAAAACAAAACAAAACAAAACAAAACAAAAAAATGAAATAGAAGAAGAATTGAAAAGAAAAAAAAAAGATAAGCGAAATTGGGAGATGCTATATGCAAAAAGGTCCGGGTTAGCTCAATCGGTAGAGCGTTCGGCTAGAAACCACAAGGTTCCTAATTCGATACCGGTCCTCGCCGACTCAGCGTATGAGTAACACAGGGATATGTGCGGTAAAGTAAGGAGCTGATGGTAGGTGTGGCGCTCCGCCTCAATTGCCAAGATAATACCCTTGGTCTAGCGCTAGTGAAAAGGGGATAGACTCCCTCGCTGATTGGCTGTTACCGACATTAGGCCGCCCCAACGACTTTACTTCATATGCAAAAAAAGAAAAAAGGAAAAAATGTAGAATTTAAAAAAATAAAAAATAAAAACGAATTGGTGAGAGGGAATATGTAATAAATATGTAAAAATATTTATGTAAAGATAAGTAAAAAAAAAAAGAAAGGAAATGAATGGAGGAAGATAAACGGAATTGAAGAGAAAATTAAACAAAAATAAATTTTTTGAGAGAGGTTCCTTGAAAAGGATTTTTCATTTATTCCACCCATCTCCTTCATTTTTATTTCACTCATTCATTCATTTTGTATATATATATGTATATATATATGAACCAGACTTGATTAGATATATATTAAACAATTCAAATCTTTTCTCAATAGAACACCACAAAGGTAAGCGACCGATCTTATCTTCTCCAATAGCTTATATGATAATTATATTAATTTGATGCTTTATTCTTTGTTATTTTTTACTTCTGGAAAGGATTTTTCATTTATTCCACCCATCTCAATCATTTCTATCTTATTCATTCAGCCATTAATTTATATATATATATATATATATATATATATATATATATATAGTCATCCACGGACACGTGTTTTGACTTATCAAGTCTCTTAAGGGTGGCTAGACATTTGTAAGTTACCTATAGCCGGGATTGAAATCCGATCGGTTAAGTGTTAGACACCTTAACCGCTAGGCTATCGAGACGAACAGAATGCGGAGGGGATTTTAACTGTTTTAATACTCACATCTCTATGTATGTAAAGGCCGCCATAGAGTGCTCCATCCCTTATATAGAAGAGTGTTGCATATATATATATATATATATATATATATATATATATATATATATATTATATATTAAGAAAATTGAAAAAACAAGTGTTCCAAAAATAAGATAAATTTATTTATCGACGCTTAAACGTTTCGGTTTCTTTAAACCTTCATCAGGATGTATTATGGGGTCAAGAAATTGATGGATGCTTTACAGATGACAGGAGATAAAAAAATCTTTATAATTTGTTTTGTTTTTTTTGTTTTGTGTAACTGTATTTGTTCAGCGTCTTTCACAAATATAACGCTGAACAAATACAGTTACACACACACAAAAAAAAAAATTATAAATATTTTTTATCTCCTGTCATCTATAAAACATCCATCAATTTCTTCACCCCATAATACATCCTGATGAAGATTTAAAGAAACCGAAACCTTTAAGCGTCAATAAATAAATTCATCTTATTTTTTTCAATTTTTTTAATATTGTCGGATTTATTTCCATATTTACTCCCATATATATATATATATATATATATATATATATATAAGAAAAGTTAAAAGCTATAAAAATTCAGCTAATGACTTTATTGGTAAGCCACCCAAAAGCAGGAACACCTGCTTGAGGGACTAGTGTTAAAGATGAAATTCCATTCCACCCCCATAAAAAAAGGGAAAGAGAGGGTGAAGTGCTCATGTGTATGTATATATATACACATACATGTAAGAATTCATTTTCATATTATCAACCAAAGCCTGAAGAAGATACCAGAAGATCTGAAACACGTGTTGCACATGTAAAACAAAAAGAATAAAAAAAAATTTTTTTCTGAGAACAAAATACATTTTGCGGACCTTCCTTTTTTATAAAATATTGAATTTTCTCCCGTTGGAACCAGAACAACACTTTATATATATAATATATATATATATATATATATATCGGTAATTTTCCCCTTCTCCTTTTTTCTCTTTTATTTATTTATCTCTCCCTATTCATCATTTCTCTTAACTTTACTTCTTCGTTTACTTTCTTCTTCGCACATCTATAATTTATATAAATCTTTCTTTCTTTCTTTTCCACTTTCCGCCAACACCTCTTACAATGTCTTCTCTTCTTCCATATTCCTTTGTAATTTTATTTTCATCAACCGTGCAACCCACGATCCGACCAGCCTTGAAGTCACCTTCTGCAATTATACACATGTGAGTCGTTCCTACTCTCCAGTCTAAACCAGTACCTCTCTCCACCCCGGTGCGTGCCTTTGCTAACAGAATTCTCTTGTCGCCAAGGAAGTCGGAGACTAGCGATTCAAATCAATCCACCGGCCCGGGGTCGACTCTTAAGGTCAATCAGTCACCTTGTTTGGCAAGGTGCCTCATCGCACTGACAGGCCACCACCGACTATTCTGGCCGGTTCGATAACAATGCTTGCTCATTTAGAAAACTCCGGCGGAAAATATTTTTCTCCTCATTTTATTTTTCTTTTCTTTTTGCCAAATTGAATCGCCTTCAGCGATATCAGCTAGATTTGCGACAGTTTAGAATTCATCTGACTTGTTTATCTCTGCGGGATGATTTAATTGCAGGCACATTTCCCCCTAGCACACAAGAATATGTCTTCTAACATGTTGTTGGCTATACCTTCGCTGAGCCTCTTCTAAGACGAATCTGAGTACTAAGAAGACCAAAAATGATTATATCAACCTATGCACTTGGGCCAAAGTGTGCACTTTTGTTCTAAATTACACATCGTGCGCTGTCTAGTCGTTTAGTTTCGTTTTGTTTTACGTCATATCAAACTCACTGTGAGGTCAATCATAATCCTCGTACAAATATTTATTAAAATAGACTACTACTACAAAATTGTAATTTTATTCATATATCACAATTGGTTTAAAACTCAGTTTTTAATTTAACAACAGATGGTATGCACTGCAATTAACTTTCTTCAGATGCGTTCGTCAAATATGGCACGTCTTGTAAATAAGTACAAAAAAATAAACAGAAATATATTAAATAATAAATAAGAAACAGTAAAAGAAATACAATTATATAAATAAATTTCTATGATTTATATATATAATAGGAATTGTGTATTTTACTAATATATGTTATGTATAATATTATTATATACTCATAGATACTTATAACTATTTTATTATCTAAGAAATATGAAAAACATTGTTCCAAATATTAGATGAATTTACTCTATATTGTATGAGGTTGAGCGAATTCTTTATCAAACCACTTCATCAGATGTATATCTATTAGGTGAGACCGATTTCAGCAATCATGTTTTCTTGAGGATGCAGAATATGTGTAATTTTAAAATTACTCTTTATAAAAACTTTTTATTGTTGTTGACTGTATTAGTTCACCGTTACTCTCAATGTATTTTTGTGTGATCTGCGATCTTGTGTACTATTCAAAATATAATTGGTTTCTGACACAATATACAGTTTACTACATACAAAAAAAATTTTATAAGAATTTCATCCATCCCTTGTCATCTTTAAAACATGTCCATCAATTTCTTCACGCTTAAGATAGATACAGTTCGACCCTTGCTTTTTCAAATTTCTAAATATGTGGATATATTTCCATATTTACTCCCCATAGATATATTATATATTATATATTTATATTTCATAATGAGTCACTTGACCCATAGGTTATCTACAATATACCTACTACGTGTTTCACATACGATCTGCAGGTTAATTCCACTGAGATCTACCTCTGCAAGATCATAATTATGGTTGAGAACCTATTAGTTCGGTAAATTACCGTGTATCCATTTTATGATATAAAATTTCATCTCTCACGATACTTAAGCACTTTATTTATATTAGTCTATATCGCGTTCTTTATCATTGATGAAACTTTGGCATCAACTATACATTGTGACACGATGTTTCACACTTTGGTAGATCACTTTCTACAAATACAGGATATTATGTAATATATATAATTATATTAATAGATGAAATAGTTTTATAGATTTTTTAATACCGTTTAAGAGAGCTCTAATAAATCAATCACTCACGGTATGATAAATTAAAAGTAGTATGAACATGATGTTTTTCGCAAATTATATCATTCGTATACATATTTGAGTAGTGTTTTTTATATCTCTCTAATGTTAAGCGTACACGATAAGAAACATTGTATTCTGACTACGTCTCCACTAATAGAGTAGACTCCTTCTGTATCTAATTCACCACTATATTGAAGTGCTAATCTATGCTCAGTTATACATATGTGACGTCACTCTACCACCAATATATATACTAATATATAATATATATATTACAGATTAGAATAAATATATACTTTGAATATGTGTTTTCATTACTATATATGCTTATGAGCAATCAACTTTAAAACATACTAATGCATTCGCTATTTAATATCTTTCGAGGCTAAATCAACTTTCTTCTATTTAGTATGATTAACTTACTTTTACTTATTAGCTTAGTTTTCTGCCGGTTTTTAGAATTTTTATATATCTTATTTATATATATATATATAGTATTTATTTATTATAACATTAGATACATGATATTTTTGTGTTCTATTAGCCAAAAAATATATGTACAAATAGATTTTTTAGGCTCCTCAAACTGATGATCTATAGGTCTTTTGTTTATTTTCCAAAAGAACATAGATGTTTTCTCCCCGTTGAGTGTTTAGATCGGTTGATGAGTTGAGTAAAATTTTTTACTCAATGAAACTATTTAGCATGTGGGTTTTTTTCTCACCGCGAGGAAGAATTTACCAACTAAGTTTGGTATATTATAGCTATATATATTATATATAAGTTATTTGAATCGTTAGTCACCTTCGACGAGATTTTTCCGATTGTGTCTGATATTTCTTAATCTTATGAAAATTAATCATATCTTGTATGTTCCCGAGTTATACCCCTTCTATACCTGTGTGCATATTCAATTATTTTTAAACACGAATGTTTTACCCAATTATTCCTATTCTTCATTCCATATATTTATTACTTATATTAATATTATTAGTATTATCATATTTAAGTCTTTAAACTCTATATAATATATAATTTAATATATTTATATTAATATTGCGATGTTGTTGTGTGTGTGTGTGTGTGTCGAGGTTAAGCGACTCTCGAGGTTTTCCTCCATTACTGACTTAGACAGAGAAATAAATCGTAATGAAAATAGATTCTTTAACTATTTTAACAAAAGTACGTTTCTCTCTGCTGAGCAAATATAAGTTACGTATTAACATGTTCGTAGTAATTTATTGCATATTTATACTTTGCATAATAAGCTATATATATTAAATATAATAATTTAAAATATAATATATTTTGTTGAGTGTGTTGTGTGTGTGTGTGTGTGATAAGTGAATATGCCATAAAATAAGTGAAAATGATAAAATAGCATATTTTAATAATTAGGCTTACACGTGTTTCGGTTCAGGGTTTATCCATCTGTCACATTATTTAATTTCTATTATTATTTTTAAAATATCAACAATAATAGAATAATTAATGATAGAAAAAGTAATAAAAATGTTCAAACACACAAGAAATATCGACCTTCCTCTAGAGTAAATCCTTATTTTTTTAAATGAAAACGCGGAGAATTTTTCGAATGCTGGAAAATATTTTTTTTTTTTAAATCACTAAGAAAGTGTTCAAACGCGTGATGAAGAAAATGTTTCTTTGTGCTGCTGAAACTAATTCACTTCCATTTTCAATTTACAACACAAACACAAACACACACACACACACACAACACACACACACACACACACACACGCACCCCCCCACCCCACCATATATATATATATAATATGATATAATAAATATTATTTCCTTTATATAAGGAAAATATGTATAATAATATATACATATTATGAATAAATGATTTAATACTTTAATCAATATAAAATTTTCAGCATTTGCTTCTTCAGATTGATTTGGAGATAATTTAAGATTTCATATCCGTCTTAATTTAGATTTAGACTAAAAGATTCATTTGTTTTTGTTTGTTTGTTTACGCATATCAAACTCAGTGGATCATTTAATGCCGATAAAGTTTTGAAATAAATCAATTCTTAATGGATATACAATTTTTTATAAATACATTTTTCTATTTAGACCATAGATGGGACCCCTAACAGGATACTACCACTCCGTGTCAGAGATAACCAGGGAGCAATGGTGATGAAGGGGTGCTCCACATTCCCCAAACTCCAAAACTGGAACCTCACCATCAGATAGAGTTAACGTCATTCCCAGGACATGTAGACCCGCAGCCACCGCTTCTAACACCATATGATAAAAAGGTTGGGGGCTTGCCATAAGGGCAATAGAGTTGGGAAAATCATATAGGTGGCTAGGGCTTGACGTGACCAGCCGATTGATCGGAGGGGGCCTCTCCCGACCATCCGTCTAGCCCCAAGATAGGGCCAAAGTGGAGTAATTGCATGTCATGAAACTGCTCATCCACCTGGCTGATATCCTTAACCATCACGGTCGCCACCCACGGCCAACAGGTGGCCCCATTGGGGAGTCTTACCTATGCAGAGGTGCAGTCGTGCATTCTAACGCCCCAGCACAGGACGGAAGGTATTCATTTATATTATATATATAATATATATATATGTATATATATATATATATATATATGTGTGTGTGTGTGTGTGTGTGTGTGTGTTAATTTTCAGTATTCTGTTTAGAGTCAGTATTTAGAATTCGTATTCTAATTATATTTAGGTTAATTGGTATTAAATTCAGAATATACTAATCCTGTGAATTTTAATTACTTGATCTATAATATCCGGTTTTACACCACAAATATCGATGTTTCATATCCTGATGGCCGCTGCTATTTATTTTAACCACTTAGTAATTAGTTGTTAAAAATATTTTCACGCGTAGGCGATAGAAATTGCGTCATTGATGAACGACTGCCAACGTGTGAGAGAAAGTGAAAGATTTTTGACAATGCTAAATTTCACACTTTTTGACAAAAGTTCTTTTGTAATTCAATTTGCACTGTCTTGTGGTATTATTTTTATCACGTACTAGTATAAAGAAAATTGGGTAATTTATGAGGAAGTCATATTTTGCAAACTATTGTTAGAAATCATTTTTCGGTAATTTATGAGGAAGTGCGTCCCGGACTCAAAAATTGCTACCCGGTGACTATTAATATAACGACCTAGCTCAGTCTATTCAAAACTATACATCTTCATATCTATCTATCTCAATTTGTTCATATTTATCTATATTAAGAGGGGCCGGGTTAGCTCAGTCGGTAGAGCGTTCGGCTAGAAACCACAAGGTTCCTAGTTCGATACCGGTCCCCGCCAACTCAGCGTATGAGTAGTACAGGGATCTGTACGGTAAAGTAAGGAGCTGATGGTAGGTGTGGCGCTCCACCTCAGATGCTAAAACAATCTCCTTGGTCTAGCGCTATTGAAAAGGGGATAGACTCCCTCGCTGACTGGCTGATACCGACTTTAGGCCGCCCCGTGGACTTACTTTAAATACTAAGATTTTTTTATTCATGTTTGTTTAATGTCTTGTTTTTAGTTTAAATAAACAAGAATTACGACAAAAAAGAGCAACCCTCCCCCCAAATACATTTACTTGTCGAAAATATCTATCTCCATTTGTTCATATCTATCTATATTATTTTGTTTGTTTATCTATCTATCTATCTCAGTCTATTACACACTATATATCCATCTTCATATCTAAACAAGAATTACGACAAATTACGATAAATAAACAAGAATTACGACGAGCTGGGGTTGTTATTTTGATAGTCACCGGGTAGCAATTTTGTGAGGCAGGATACCGGGACGCACTTCCTCATAAATTACCGAAAATTGATTTCTAACAAAAGTTTGCAAAATATGAAGAAAACCACGAGGTGTGGTGACAGACAGGTTAAGAGTTAAAGAATAAAACCAAACAACTAAAATTGGAATAAAAGACATGTATTACAGACATAAAACAATAATTACAGACTTTTTGGTTTGTCTGCGGAGAAATGTTTACAATTTGTCCACTTAGCTGAAATCCTGAGGTAGGGTTAGTTATCGAAGTCCCTTAGCTACGGCCATCTGATAGTTCTGCTGGAAATGAGAGAGACCCTTTTTTGAGACCTGACTCCGTTGCTGGTCAATCAGAAAGAGAGGAAATAATTTGTCTCTCTGGCTTTGCCGCCAAAGTATGCTGGCTTGTGATTGGTTGGTTCGATAGAGAGGCTCGTAGACAAGGACAATGACGATAACCCCTACCTCGGAATTCTTTACACTAGCAAAGATATTCACCCTCCGCCGGGTGCAAGTATTTAAGTTTAAATGTAATAAAATATTTTATTCAGTTGTATGTTGGTATCCTTCAGTCTATTAAAGCGCTTTTGGTTGTTTATATAAGTACAATTTCATATTATTAGTATGTAGTCAACAGTATTAATAATGTAAAACAATTTTATTAATAATTTAGGTTTAAATAGAATTATAAAATCATGGAGAATATGACGTAAATAACAAAGGGAATTGTGACTAGTAGTGATATAGTTCCGATTACAGACAGACAAACACACAATCTCCATTATAATAAGATATATGTTATGCATATTATCAGGATAGGATTTTAATTATATTTAAACGAGACGTTATGATACTTTCGTGATTTCGTAGTTCTATTCCTTCAGGTGTTTCTCTTTTCTCTTTTTTCCTTATAAGCACGGCACATTTTTTCAATCTCAAATTCTATTCTTGTAGCTTGCCTGTATATTCTGAAAATTTTATGAGCGTTAATAGTTCTTTTTATTATTATTGGCAAATATCGTAATAAAATCCATCTATACATATATAAAGGACAGATGTGTATATGTATTGAAGAAAGATTTGCAATACTGATGAGCACCAAGGAACAAGCAAAGGATTATTTACCAATGATTTCTACTGGACAATCGCTCTTGCTAGAAGCCTAAAGGGTGACCTATAAAATCGTAACATATCTAATAACCTGGCATTTTAGAGGCCAGGGAGAAGTGCTATCCACGCTTAACGCAAGAAGACGCTTACTAAAAATACTACGACAGCTACTACAAATGTTGTATAGCTGCTTGACTGGACTTCAATAAAACCACAGACACGTATATATAAAAAATAGGACCCATCTTTATTTTCTTCGGTGTGTGGGTGGTGAGGGGCGACGAGTGTTCACAATGAAAATGCCGGTTGGCTGGCGAAGAGCACAGTGTTCACAATGAACTTCCCGAGTGTGTTTGATACGGGAGACGAGGTTAATTTCTCGGCTGCTCGCTGGGGACTGATCTTCTACCCTTCATCCCCTAGGCCTTTATATACAATAAATATGCCTATGCATTTTTATCTTTTGATCTGATAACGGATATATATATTTCTTTATCTTTCTCTTCATCGGAAGACTCGGCTTCCGTTTTCCTTTTTTCTTTTGTCTATTTCTTCCTCTTCTCCCTGCTTCTTGACCGGAAGACCTCTCTTCCGTTCTCCCATTTTTTTAAATATATATTTTTATTTTTCTCTTTGTCTTTTGACCGGAAGAGGAATCTTCCGTTGCAAGATATGCACACAAATACGTCATACTCATGACACTATCGTAATTCTCTGGCAACTGATGATAAAGTTGATATGCTTGTCCGTCCCCCAACATTGCTTTGTGCCGGGTAACACCGGTTGTTCTTGCTAGTAAACAAGTGAAGCGCACCGCCTGTGACTCAAATCCATACTAGGAGTGACACGACCAAA
Source organism: Doryteuthis pealeii (assembly GCA_023376005.1). Lineage (NCBI taxonomy): Eukaryota > Metazoa > Mollusca > Cephalopoda > Myopsida > Loliginidae > Doryteuthis > Doryteuthis pealeii. The sequence goes on from CM042160.1 coordinate 676,967, forward strand.
AGCCAAGTGTCTGACTGGCATTTCACTAATTAAGTTAAACAAAGAAATAGATAATCCCAGGGTTGGGTAAAAAAAACATCAAGAACCTCGCTTCAAGACGAGAACTAAAACTAAATGAAATTATCAAATTAGTGGTCTTCAAGCGTCCTCTCCGTCTACCCCTTCCCGCCCTTTCTCTCACACCCACGAATACACATGCACATGCATGCACACACAGAAAAAGAACTGATACTTACTCCTCCATACCACATACTGTCCGATACTGTAATAAGCTAGCAGACTTCCGCTTCGTCTCTACCTCTTCACGACAATTGCAGTTACTGTCGATGTTTCAGAAAACAATGTATATATCCCACGTTGTAAAGTTTTTAAGTAGTGCCATCCTTGGCCAGTTAAAAAAGGGCTTAAAGAAAGTCCTATGTTATGGAATCCTTTGGTGATCCTTTGGTAAGCGTATAAGTCCTATCCTGCGTATTGGTAAAGGTCCAGTGGGCCAATCTTATGTCCGTCGTCTATGAACGTTGCAGTAATTATGACCAGTAGGGGGGAGTTAAGTATTGTATCAGCCTCAGAGTACTGCCAGTGATTGGCCAAGGAATAGATCACACGATCTCGCCTAGTCTATAAGTAGGAGCGGAGATCTATCACACACCTTATATCTGGGAAAAATATGTAATGGTTAGCAAGCTACATTAGCAGACCATTGTTAGTGAGTTCGATTCTCACTGGGTGCCCCATACTTCTGGCCTTGTGCTGCACCTAAGATATGCTTAGTAAATAACTATATCTGGAAAAATATGTAATGGTTAGCAAGCTAGATTAGCAGACCATTGTTAGTGAGTTCGATTCTCACTGGGCGCTCCATACTTCTGGCCTTGTGCTATATCTAAGCTATGCTTAGTAAATAACTATATCTGGAAAAATATGTAATGGTTAGCAAGCTAGATTAGCAGACTATTGTTAGTGAGTTCGATTCTCACTGGGTGCCCCACACTTCTGGCCTTGTACCGCATCCGAGCTAAGCTCAGTAAATAACTATCTCTGGAAAAAATCTCAACACACGCCTAACGGTTAAGAAATACAAGTCTACGTTTACTGGTTTAGTATTGTGTTTTGTATACATTTTGTTTATCCTTTTTGGTAAAAAAAAATAAATAAGTAAAAGATTAAAGTGCTCAAGGGATTAACTTTTTAGATTTTTCCTTGAATACTGAAAATTAACAACACACACACAACACACACACACATATAATATATATATATATACATATATATATATATATATGAATAAATGAATACCTTCCGTCCTGTCGGCTGGGGCGTTAGAATGCACCGACTGCACCTCTGCATAGGGGTAAGACTCCCCCAATGGGGCCACCTGTTGGCCGTGGGTGCGACCCGTGATGCTTAAGGATACAGCCCAGGTGGATGAGCAGTTCATGACATGCAATACTCCACTTTGGCCTATCTTGGGCTAGACGGTGGTCGGAGAGGCCCCCTCCGATCAATCGGCTGGTCACGTCAAGCCCTAAGCACCTATATGATTTTCCCAACTATTGCCCTTATGGCAAGCCCCCAATCCTTTTTATCATATGGGTGCTAGAAGGCGGTGGCTGCGGGTCTACATGTCCTGGGAATGACGTTAAACTCTATCTGATGGTGAGGTTCCAGTTTTGGAGGTTTGGGGAATGTGGAGCACCCTTCATCACCATTGCTCCCTGGTCTACTCTGACCCGGAGTGGTAGTACCTGTTAGGGTCCCATCTATGGTCAAATAAAAAATGTATTTATAAAAAAAATTGTATTATCCATTAAGAATTGATTTATTTCAAAACTTTATCGGCATTAAATGACCACTGAGTTTGATATGCCGTAAAACAAAACAAAACAAAAACAAAAATGAATACCTTAGTCTAAATATAATAAGACCGGATATAAAATCTTCAAATTATCAAAAACAAACTGAAAGAGCCAAAATGCCGAATAAATTTATATCTGAACTAAAGTATAATTCATTTTTCATTATTATATATATACATATTTATATATATATATATATAATATATATATATATGTGTGTGTGTGTGTGTGTGTGTGTGTGTTTGTGTGTGTGTGTGTGTGTTTGTGTTTTGTGTGTAAATTGAAAATGGAAGTGAATCCGACGTTTCAGCACACAAAGAAACATTTTCTCATCGCGTTTGAACACTTTCTTCATGTGATTTAAAAAAAAAATTTTTTCAACATTTCGAAAATTCTCCGCGTTTCATTTAAAAAAATAAGGAACGTCGATATTTCTTTGTGTGTTGAACATTTCTATACTTTTTCTATTATTATTCTATTTCCTTTGATTATTTAAAAATAATAATAGATTAATAATGTCACATGGATAAACTCTGACCGAAACACGTGTAAGCTAAATTATTAAAATAATCTATTTTATCCATTCAATACTTTATTTCCTTTATTTCACTTTTCAACACATATATATATAATATATATATATATATATTATATATATAAAATGTTAAACGTACTTATTTTGAACTCAGCAGAATAAACACTTTTTAAATGTTAACAACTTTCATCGATTATTCCCTGTCAAGCAGATGGAGGAAAACACTGAGGCGCTTACCTCGGAATATATATATATATATATATATATATATATATATATATATATAATGAATAGATAGAATTGGGTAAACATCTGTTTAAAATAATATTGCCAACAGGTATACAAGATTATTATTTTCATAAGATTGAAATTCAGACACAATGGAAACTGCAAGGGCTACGATTAATATATATATATATATATATAATATACCAAACTTGTTGGTAAATCCTCGCGGTGAGAAAAAAACCAGCAAATAGTTTGATTGTAAAAATATACTACCAAACATCAACCGGGGAGAAAAAATTTTTTGAAAAAAACAAAAGACCAAGATAATCGTACCAACCAAAAATAATCTATTGGTACAATATTTGGCTAAAAGAAAAAAATTATATGTATATATATATATATATATATATATATAAGATATATATATTTCATACAAAACCGCCAGAAAATAAAGCTAATAAGTAAAAAGTGCTCAATACCTAAGTAGAGAAAAGTCGGATCTTAGCCCAGAAAAGCATTAGGCGAACTTTTGGTAGTGACTCACCTATGACACGAACATAGACTTACCCAAAGGGTATATTAAACAGAGCAAAGCTACTCAAGTGAGAAGTAGCAGATACATGTTCTTCGTGTACGCTGTAACAAGGAAACCTTCCTCAATTGTACATTGATTTATTGCTGAATACATCTGTTCTCTACATTATATCTCCGTGTAGTGTGATTATCTATTGCCCCTTAAACAGGTCATAGCATATATATATATATATATATATATATATGGTATTTGTGAAAAGTGACTTACCGGTGAAAATGGTCACAATGGTTAGTTGATGCAAGTTTCACAATGATAAGACAGGATATAACAAAAATAAAGTGCTCAATACGTTAGTAGAGCAAATTTATTATCATAATGGTACACGGTAATAACCTACTCGAGTTTCACCATAATGATCTTCAGGGTTAAATCCACTGGAATTAACCTTGAAGATCCGTATGTGAAACTCGAGTAGGTTATTATCGTGTACCATTATGATAATAAATAATATATATATATATATATATATATATGGGAGTACATATGGAAAATAAATCCGACAATATTAAGAAATTTGAAAAAGCAAGTGTTCCGAAAATGTATCTTGGGGTGAAGAAATTGATGGATGTTTTAAAGATGACAGGAGATGAAGATCTTTATAAAATCTTTTTTGTTGTGTAACTGTTTTGTTCAGCGTTATATTTTTGAAAGACAAGTCGCGATCCACAAAAATATAACGCTGACAAATACAGTCACACAACAAAAAGTTTTTAAAAGATTTTCATCTTTGTCATCTTAAAACATCCATCAATTTCTTCACCCAAGATACATCCTGATGAAGGTTTAAGAAACCGAAATGTTTAAACATCATAAATAAATTCATCCTATTTTCGGAACACTTTTTTTTTCAAATTTCTTATATATATTATATATATATATATATATATATATATATATTATATATAATATTAATACTTTATTTTATAATGTTACTGCTCTATAATCTTTAATATATTGAGCACTTTTGGATTATTTACTGACGCCACTGCGACGGAAAAGTTAAAGCGGCAACCCATCTATGGTTAAATAGAAAAACATGAGTTTATAAACAAAATTTGCTTATCCATTAAGAATGAGTTCATTTCAAAACTTTGTCGGCATTAATGACCCACCGAGGTTGATATGCCGTAAAACAAACGAAGCCAAAGAGCCAAAGTGCAGTGTTGTATATCATGGACTTCTTAGACATCAGGATTCCGTCCTTAAGGCTCACGGATTGCCAACAAGTAGACCCATTGGGTAGGGGGGATATTACCCCCCGGCAGAGGTACAACTGGTGTATTCTACAGCCTCAGCCGATAGGGCGGTTTCATATTTGGCAAAAAGAAAAGAAAAATCAAAATGAAGAGAAAAATATTTTCCGCCGGAGTTTTTCTAAATGAGCAAGCATTGTTATCGAACCGGCCAGAATAGTCGGTGGTGGCCTGTCAGTGCGATGAGGCACCTTGCCAAACAAGGTGACTGATTGACCTTAAGAGTCGACCCCGGGGCCGGTGGATTGATTTGAATCGCTAGTCTCCGACTTCCCTTGGCGACAAGAGATTTCTGTTAGCAAAGGCACGCACCGGCGGGTGGGAGAGGTACTGGTTTAGACTGGAGAGTAGGAACGGCTCAACATGTGTATAATTGCAGAAGGTGACTTCAAGGCTGGTCGGATCGTGGGTTGCACGGTTGATGAAAGATAAAATTACAAAGGAATATGGAAGAAGAGAAGACATTGTAAGAGGTGTTGGCGGAAAGTGGAAAAGAAAGAAAAAGAAAGAAAAGAAAGAAAGAAAGATTTATATAAATTATAGATGTGCGAAGAAGAAAGTAACGAAGAAGTAAAGTTAAGAGAAATGATAAATTGGGAGAGATAAAATAAATAAATAAAAAAAGAAAAACAAGGAGAAGGGGAAAATTACCGATATATATATATATATATATATATATATATATATATATATCTTATTATAATGGAGATTGTGTGTTTTCTGTCTGTAACCGAAACTATATTACTACTCAAGTTACAATTCCCTTAGTTATTGACATCGCATTCTCAATGATTTTATTTTTTATCTAAACTTCAATTATTAATAAAATTGTTTTACATTATTATTACTGTTGACCATATCTACATGATATTTTCCACGTACCCACTTGTACGGGTCAGGCACAAAGGCCCCTATTTATGTGGGACCACCCAGTCTCATGGGGTGGCAGGTGAAAAATTGCGTCGATCCCGTCGGCATTCCCCTCAAGGGGCGCCTCAGGCGCTGGGCAATAAACCCAGCCCTGCCCCTTTAAATCAAGGGAGCAGGTGTTGCCTGGGGGATGGCCCCCTGGGATCGACGCCGTTAATTATATCAATGGTCCAGAGGCCGAAGCCACTGTTGACCATATCTACATACAAACAATGCAATTTATATAATATACAACAAAATAGCGGTTTACATTTTGAACGGAAAGGCTAATTTGCATATTGATATTACAAATGTGATTTTAATAAATATGTGCTTAGTATTATTGATTTCTAACTGTTTGGTTTTATTTTAATGAATATAAGCAAAAATCTCTTCAATGAATCTTAAATGAAATCCATTAACAAGAAAAAAATAACTGTAATTTTATTCTTTACTTACTCTTTTAAGTAAATACTTAAATTAGAAAAAATAACAATGAAAGACGAGAGTGATGGAAGAGTAAGTTTTCAGTTGTTTCTATCTTTCGATTATACTCCCTCTGTTTCAAATCTTATTTTATCTGCATTCCCATTTAGTTTCATTAGCCTTTCTAATTTAATACAATATTTATTACATTAAAACTTAAATACTTGCACCCGGAGGGTGCATATATTTGCTAGTATATATAAAACAGGAAAAACAATTTAACATAGAATAGAAAATACTGGACCAATCGAAACCATACGTAAATGGATAAAAAAAAATGCTCATTGCGCACCACTGAAAAATTGCGAATTCTACAAGGATTAAGCTCAGAACACATTTTTTAAAATAATAAAATGGAAATATTTAGAGCATACCCACACCGAAAAAAATTTTGATATGAAATTGGACTAACCAAAACCTCAGACCGCCATAATTTAGGAATTCACACATATATATAAACGCACACAAAATTTAAAAAACAAAATCATCATAAAAACACGAGACTCAATGACGACAAATAGGAACGCCGGTGAATGAAGAAAGCAAAAGCAAGAACGAATAACGGATCACGTTCACACGAGGCACGAAAAAAAAAAACTGTCCAATTTTTTCAAAAAGTCAACGTCTCCGATGACGGATAAACATCTGAAACCATTGGTAAGACGAAATTTGTATTGGTGACTTAAATAAATAAATAAATAAATACAGCTCTTAAAGAAATAATTGAGCACTTTATAATCATTTCTCAATATTAATAAGAAAAATTAACTATATATATATATATATATATATATATATATATATATGGGAGTAAATATGGAAATAAATCCGACAATATTAAGAAATTTGAAAAAACAAGTGTTCCAAAAATAAGATTCATTTACTTATCGACGCTTAAACGTTTCGGTTTCTTTAAACCTTCATCAGGATGTATTATGGGGTGAAGAAATTGATGGATGTTTTATAGATGACAGGAGATGAAAAACCTTTATACATTTTGTTGTTGTTGTGTAACTGTATTTGTTCAGCGTTATATTTTTGAAAGACGCTGAACAAATACAGTTACACAACAAAAAAAATATCGGCATAATGTCGGTATCAGCCAATCAGCGAGGGAGTCTAATCCCTTTTCACTAGTGCTAGACGAAGGAGATTGTTTTGGCGTCTGAGGTGGAGTGCCACACCTACCATCAGCTCCTTACTTTACCGCACAGATCCCTGTGCTACTCATACGCTGAGTCGGCGTCTACCCTCTTCCAATTTCGTTCATCTTTCTTTTTCAAATTCTTCTTCCATTTCGTTTTTTACACATAACCTCTCTGTATTTCGTCCTTTTTGTTGTTTTCAAATTCCACCTCGTCTGTTATTTTATTTTATTTTTTACTAATTCTTTCTCCCATTTTTTCCAAATTTTTCCTTTTTCAAATTCACCATCCATTTCGTTTTTTACATATTCCCTCACCCTATTTAATTTTTAAAATTCGAATTCCTCTCTCGTTCCTTTTTTTTACATCTACCCTTTCATGTTTATATTTCGTTTTCAAATTCTTCATCCATTTCGTTTTTTACACATACCCTCTCTACATTTCGTCCTTTTTGCCACTTTCAAATTTCACTTCCTCTTTCATTTAAAAAAAAATTCCTTCTCCCAATTTCGTTTATCTTCCTTTTTCAAATTCTCCATCCATTTCGTTTTTAACATATTCCCTCATCCTATTTAATTATTTTTATTCGAATTCCTCTCTCGTTCCTCTTTTTACATCTACCCTCTCATGTTAATCTTCCTTTTTAAAATTCTTCTTCCATTTCGTTTTTTATTTTACACATACCCTCTCTACATTTCGTCCTTTTTGCCGTTTTCAAATTTCACTTCCTCTTTCATTTTTTTTTTTTTACTAATTCCTTCTCCCAATTTCGTTTCTTCCTTTTTCAAATTCCCCATCCATTCGTATTTTACATATTCCCTCAATCCATTTCTCTTTTCTTCCATTTTCAAAGTTCCTTTTCATTTCGTTTCTTTATTTTTCTTCAAATTCCCTTTCCATCATTTTTCTTTACTATTTGCATATTTTCCCGCTCAATTTCAATTTTTCTTACATTTTCACCCAATCAATTTCATCTTTATCATTTCTTTGTTCTTTCCTCTTCCGTTTTTGCATCTCTATGGCAACTGGTACCCAATCTATCTATCTGTGTTAGTCGGACTAAAACAATTAGGGAAGCTGATTTTAGAAATGATATTTTGAAGAAAAGAACCAAAAAATTTCAACGATGCTACAGTATTAATCACAGATATTGGCAACTGCCATGATACGACAAAAGATAAACATCCTTATTTAAATGTCATCCATTCAAGCCATTTTATTGATCGATCTAAATGATTCAACAATATATAATGGTACCTTGATTGGTTGGTTGGATTTTACGGCATGTCAACCCTTGTTGGCTTATTTTAATGCCGAAGACGTTTTCTGTATTCAGTTATTTAGTTATTTAGTATGATTGATGGTTGATTGGTTGGTTGGTTGGGTTTTACGGCATGTCAACCCTTGTTGGGTTATTTTATGCCGAAGACGTGTGCTGTATTCAGTTATTTAGTTATTTAGTCGGATTGATGGTTGATTGGTTGGTTGGTTGGATTTTACATTCTGCAGATCGTTTGAAACACTACATGTGGTTTGAAATCTGCAGAGGTGCAGTCGGTATATTTCTAAAGCCGCTACCGACAAGGCTTTGATCGTTCAGTGTTAATCAAGTGACACGCACGAGAGCCACTGCCAGCGGTTTACGGTAGGATCACAGTGGCTGGAGAGCCGATGTGTGAGTGGCTTAAAGTAGGGAAAGAGTTTAGTAGATATTATAAGCTCCAATAACAGGGCTCCCGTTCGTTTATGTTATGCCAATGGTTCTCAACCTTTTTTTTTTACCCATGGACCCCCTGTTAACCCTATTTTACTCTGGTGGTCCAAAAATAACAATCTCCCAGAGGGTTTAGGATAGGAAGAGCCCTCTGGGCATGCGCAGGAAAAACCCAAGTTCTTGGCGTTGAAAAGGTCTCTAGGATGCTGGGACTTTGAGACTTTGGAGAGGTAACACCTATCGAATTGTTCTCCCATAGCCATTCGTTGTTTAAAAGTCCCATTGTAATTTTATAGTTCGCCCAAAAATGTATATGGTCCTCGGGGGTCCACATGGACCCCGGTTGAGAACCACTGTGTTATGCTATTTCTATGTTTCTCAAATACTCGGCGTATCCTGTATTCTGTTATTTAGTTATTTAGTCGGATTGATGGTTGATTGGTTGGTTGGCTGGATTTTACATTCTGCAGGTGGTTTGAACTCTGCAGAGGTGCAGTCGGTATATTTTAAAACCGCAACCGACAAGGCTTTGATCGTTCAATGTTAATAAAGTGACACGCTGCCAGCGGTTTACGGTATGATCACAGTGGTTGGAGAGCCGGAGATTTTAGTAGATATTATAAGCTCCAATAACAGGGCTCCCGTTCGTTTATGTTATGCCAAAGGTTCTCAACCTTTTTTACTCATGGACCCCCTTTTAACCCTATTTTACTCTGGTGGACCCTCCCATAGCCATTCGTTGTTTAAAAGTCCCATTGTAATTTTATAGTTAAATATATTTTGCTTGCCTGGGTCGCCCCAAAAATTTATATGGTCCTCGGGGGTCCACATGGACCCCGGTTGAGAACCACTGTGTTATGCTGTTTCTATGTTTCTCAAATACTCGGCGTATCCTGAATTTAAAAGCCGCGATGGCGCGGACTATCAAATGTTCCAATTTAGAGGATTATATAAGGCTTCGATCGATGGATAATCCCTGCAGGTGGTTTGAAACACTTGAAAAAGTGAAGTGTTTTTCGATTATTTCCAAGATTCGTGAAGTCTTTAGCCAAAGACATCGGAGATTAGACATCTTTAATCTCCTACGGATGGATGTTAATCTTTCTGTTTGTCTCTGCAATATACAAAACAGGGCTGACAGCGGAAATACACACTGTTTATGAACCCGTAACATTCCAAGTTATATCGTTCTGGAGGCGCGCGGTCTAATGGTTAAAGTAATAGGAAATGGACTCGTCGATCCGAGTTCAATTCCTGGACGAAGCTGTTTGAATTTCACATAGCGCTAATACCCTTGGGAAAGGTAGGAAATGGACTCGTCGATCCGAGTTCAATTCCTGGACGAAGCTGTTTGAATTTTACATAACGCTAATACCCTTGGGAAAGGCATGAATCCAATTCTCCCTCCAGCTATGGGTAAATAGCAGGACAGACTGGGCTCTGTATCCTTGGCTAGGTAACCAGTTATATCGTTCTGGAGGCGCGCGGTCTAATGGTTAAAGTAAAAGGAAATGGACTCGTCGATCCGAGTTCAATTCCTGGACGAAAATGTTTGAATTTCACATAGCGCTAATACCCTTGGGAAAGGTATGAATCCAACTCTCCCTCCAGCTATCGGTAAATAGCAGGGCAGACTGGGCTCTATATCCTTGGCTAGTTAACCAGTTTAGGAGAAGGAAAACTCTGAATTCAAACCTGTTGAACTCCACTTAAGAAATTGACCTTGTGTCACATCCTGCTCGTGCGGAGGAGTTGGTAAATATATATATATAGTCTATTACAAGAACGCTAAACTTATGAATGCTATTACGAGAATATTAGGCTTATTTATTTTTCTATCTATTTATCTATCTATCTACCACTCTCTCCCCTTGTCCATCTCCCTCTGTCTATCTTCCTCCCCCTCTCTCTCCCACTTTCCTCCTGTCTCTCGTTGAACTCCACTTAAAAAATTGACCTTGTGTCGCATCCTGCTCGTGGGGAGGGGTTGGTAAATATATACATATCGTTCGGTACAAGTCCAAATCTGTGGGCATCCAGTGAAAATCGAGCTCACTAACAATGGTCTACTAGTCTAGCTCATTGACAACAAATCTACCGCGAATAGTCTGGGACACATGGTCAATTTTTCAACAGTGTACAAGGTAGATATGTTATTACGAGAATACTAAGTACGGGGTATCCTGTTCTCATTCCGCCAACCATAGTTGGGGTAGAGGCGTTAAGCTGTGTTAATTATTATTCAATGTTACTGCTGCCCTTGGTCAGTATTGAACCTGCAGTCCAGAGATAACTGTCACTTAGAACTACCTCTGACCTAACTCCTTTATCCACTAGGCTATCTGTCCGATTCTTTATTGTTCAGTATCTACTCTGGTAAAGTGCAGCTTCCGCCTCGATACTTTTTTGGTTACAGCACGTATTTATTGCTGGATAAGATCTTCGTAGTACTTTAACATACGTAGAGTTTGATTGATACTTTTTTTTCTTTCTCCGGCGTTGGTCAGAAAATTGATATAAGCAATGTGAACGGGAATTCAAAGTCTGTTTTTGATTAAGCGATTCTTTTTTTTGTTGTTGTTATTTTTTTGTTTTTTTTGGTAGCTGAGTAATGTCCCTTTGCACGCCCTAAATCTTGTACTTATATATCATTATGTCAGAAAAAGAATGCGAAACCATCTCACTATAATTGGCTTCACGTGTCGACAGTGGCGCAAATTTTGGATTGAGGTGGTTGGGAATCGATTGAACACAAACCAGTGTCGGAAAAACAAAACAACTAGCCCCCCCCAAAAAAAAAACTCCCCCTAAAAACAAAACACAAACAAATACCATTGCACTCAAGATTCTTTTGTTTGTCGGCATGGGGATAGCTGTTTTAAAATGAAATACGCCAGTCGTATTCAGACATGAAATTCTATAAAAGTAGTTTACCCTTTCCAGCTGACGTTCATGTTCACGATCATTTTTCAACGCGTCGGGATTGTCATTTGGGTCATTTAAAAATCAAATCACAAGTTTTTTTAATTTAAGAAAGAAAAAAGAAAGAAAGAAAGAAAGAAAAGAAAAAAGGAAAAACACGAAGTAACAAAAACTTTGAGAAAGAAAGAAAGAAACGAGAAAAGAAAAAAGAAAGAAAGAAAGAAAGAAAAAAGAAAGAAAAAGAATATGATATGAGAAAAAAGAAAGAAAGAAAGAAAGAAAGACGGAAAGAAAGAAAGAAACAAACAAACAAACAAAGCAACAAAATGCAGAAAGTAAAGAATGAATAGGTTGCAAAATGGCCGAAATTTCTGCCATGACACTTTTGGATTGGGGTTTTGTACCGAGCAGACGCCCGGTGCACAGCACGGTTGAGCTAGTTAAGTCATTTTTAGGGTAGAAGCATTCTCTACCCTGTGTTAAATAAAACCTTGTTCATTTTAAAAACAACCTGGTCTTATATTATCATTTCAGTCTTCCGTATTTTATCTGTATGTAAAAACACAACAGAATATGTACTAGCAGGAACTGTGGATATACCACAGTATGATAATTTATAGATTCTCTCTCTCATACACACACACACACGAACGAGGGAGAGAGAGAACCTGTGTATATACTGTAGTATGATAATTTAACTATTGCAACTTTTGATATATATATTTAAGAACTATTGCAAAAGTGAAGCACCCACGAGTTGTCGTTCCACATCTCTCGACTCTTCTCGCTCACTGAATGAAGCAAACGTCGCAGTATCACTTTGTAGACATGCTGGTTGATTGTCTGGCACTGTGGTAAGAACTCGCGGTGGACGATGCCCCTCACATCGAAGAATGCGATAAACCTGGAACTTTTCTAAGATACCTCGAATATATGTGCCATAGTGTATACATAAACCGACACACACACACACACACACACACAGACATTTTTTTTTTTTTGAGAAGTAAAATTTTTTAGT
>CM042160.1:697133-716518 GCA_023376005.1 Doryteuthis pealeii
TAATTCAAGTTTAAATAATAATGAAATCATGGAAAATGTCACGTATATATATATATTATAACCAACCCCTCCGCACGAGTAGGATGTGACACAGGTAAATTTATTAAACGGAGTTCAACAGTTGAATTCAGAGTTTTTCGTTCTCCTAGACCGGTGCTTTCTTCACTAAGAAGGTGGGAGATTTTATGGGGGTTGACCTCAGCATTTTAATGACTGATCGGGTAAATTATGGGATTGACTCTCTCTCTCTCTGTCTGTCTGTCTGTCTCTCTCTCTCTCTCTCTTGCTTCTCTCTCTCTCTCTCCCTCTCTCTTTTGCTTTCTCTCTTACTCTATTTCTTTCCCTCTCTTTCTCTGTCTTTTCTCTCTTTCTCTTTCTCTCTCTCTCTCTTGCTTTCCTCTCTTCTCTCTTTGCTTCTCTCTACTCTATTTCTTTCCCTCTCTTTCCTGCTCTTCTCTTGTTTCTCTCTTACTCTATTTCTTTCCTCTTCTTTCTCTGTCTCTTTCTCTCTTTCTCTTTCTCTTCTCTCTTCTCTCCTCTTCCTCCTCTCTCTTTTGCTTTCTCTTACTCTATTTCTTCCCTCTCTTCTCTCTGTCTCTTTCTCTCTTTCTCTTCTCTCCTCTCTCTCCTCTTTTGCTTCTCTCTTACTCTATTTCTTTCCCTCTTTCTCGTCTCTTTCTCTCTTTCTCTTTCTCTTTCTCTCTCTCTCTCTCTTTTGCTTTCTCTCTTACTCTATTTCTTTCCCTCTCTTTCTCTGTCTTTTTCTCTCTTTCTCTTTCTCTCTCTCTCTCTCTTTTGCTTTCTCTCTCTCTCTCTCTTTTGCTTTCTCTCTTACTCTATTTCTTTCCCTCTCTTTCTCTGTCTTTTCTCTCTTTTCTCTTTCTCCCTCTCTCTTTTGCTTTCTCTCTAACTCTATTTCTTTTCCCTCTCTTTCTCTGTCTCATTCTGTCTTTCTCTCTCTCTCTCTCTCTTCTCTCTCCTCTCTCTCTCTCTCCTCTCTCTATCTATCTATCTATCTATCTCGCCTTCTCTTCTTTCTCTCTTTCTTCAATAAAGCAAGAACCATATTGAGTTACAGCTTGCCTATTGCCGTGTCTCCATTAAAATAAGATTAGCTTCTGAATAAAGAATGAATTCCATTTAAAAATCTCAAATTTTACTTAATAGAAAGAAAAAGTAACAAAAAAAAACAAACTCAGGCTCAGTGTTGTTTTTTCTTTATTTTTTTGCTCTTTGTTTATTTTTTGTATTTTTTAAAAAATTTCTTATTTTTTGCTGCTTTTGCCTACCAAGCTTGGGAAATATTTTTTAAAAAGTTAAAGAAATCGAAGATCCGCTGACAGGATGAGAACCCGAAAATCTCAAAGGGGAACGCAGAGTCAGACGAAAAAATCCAAGAGAGATGAGGAATTTTTGAAAACAAAACATAACTACTTCACTGACAGTTGTACTTTTAATATTTAATATAAAAATGATAAAGCACCTGTTTACTCATGTAACCGATTCAGAACTCATATCTATCTATCTATCTATCTATCCATCCATCTATCTACAATATAGAGTAGAGAATGATAGAGAATGAATATGGAATGAATTGAGAAAAGTATTGGTATATAAAGGTGCTCAATGCTAAAAATTTTGAAAGTCTCGTCTGATGATTGTAGTAAGCATGAAAACTAATAGTAACGAGATATTAATATCCATAATATTTAATATTTGATTGTATATCTATCTATCTATCTATCTATCTATATATATATATATATATATATATATATATATATATATATATATATATATATATAAGGAAGAATGAATAAAGAAAAGAAAGAACAGAATGGATAATAAAAGATGAATTTAATCAATATCACTTACACATGTGTTTCGGTCAGTTCATCTCTGTGTACACGGTTCAAACTATTATTATCATTAAATAAACAAATGAAATGAAATAATAATAATAGAAAAATGTGAAAATATTCCATACACAGAGATAATTCGACCTTCATCAGAGTTTTCTCTGTGTACGGAATATTTTCACATTTTTTTTGAGGGCCGGCGCAGATCATGATATAAGTTATTCTTTTTCATGGTTCAGGTGGGTTCCAGTCATTCCATTCTATCAGATCACTTATATGAATGAAGAAGGGTTCAAACTTTAAAATGATGCATAGTGTGCGTCAATACCTCCAACCTACGGAGAAAAATAACCAATTTAAAATATGGCAAATTTATCCCGAACATCCTGTATAAAGAAATGGAGAGAGGGGGAAGGGCAATAGGGAGAGAGAGAGAGAAGAGAGAGAAGAGAGAGAGAGAGAGGAGAGAAAGAGAGAGAGAGAGAGAGAGAGTGGTAGAAAGAATGATGGAAGAGAAAAAAAACAGAGAAGTTGAGAAAGTGAAGGAAATAGGAGAGAGATGTAAAGGAGAAATGAGAGGGAGAATGACGAAGAGGATAAGGGAGAGGGAGCGAGAGAAAGTGAGATAGAGGGAGAAAAGAGAGGGAGAGAGGATATATAAAGGAAGATGATAGGAGAGAGATAGAGAAGAACAATAGGGAAGAGAGGAGAGAAAGAGAGAGATAGAAAATTTATTGAGAGAGAAGAAAGAGCGATCGATTGTTCGCTATGTAACCGGCGGCCGAACGGATATGGTCTCTGACTATGCCGTGAAGTTCCTGGTTTCGATTTCCTGTCGGAGGGGAGTCGTTAGTATAAATCGCTGAAGAGACTTAATTAAAGGTGTTCTGCATTAGCGAGCCATCCTTTGCCGGGATTCACTTTGTCAAGATTATTTTCTATAATTATCGAATTTTTATGCGATACATGCATTATAATTGCCTTCAAGCAAAATATAAATAATAATTTATTCAGCAATGCTTCTATAAACAAACAAACATCCAAAAATCTTATATATATATATATATATTATATATATTAAGAGAGAGAGAGGGAGAGAGAGAGAGAGAGAGAGAGAGAGAGAGAGAGAGAGAGAGAAGAGAAAAAGACAGAAATAAATGAATAGAAAACAAAAAAATAAATAAGCAAAAGAAAAGAAACATATAAGAGAAAAAAAGAACGAACGAATGAAAAAGGAGACGAGAGAGAGAGATAGAAAACGGGGGGGGATAGAGAGCGATAGATAGAGAGAGAGAGAGAGAGGGGGAGAAGAGAGAGAGAGAGAGAGAGATGGAGAGAAGAGAAAAAGAAAAAAGAAATAAAGATAGATAAACAAAACAATAAATAAGCAAACGAAAAAAGAAACATACAAGAGAAAGAAAGAAAGAAAAGAAAGAAAGAAAGAAAAGAGACCAGAGAGAGAGAGAGAGAAGAGGAGAGGAGAGAGAGAGAGAGAGAGAGAGAGAGGAGAGAGAGAGAGAGAGAGATTACGTTCAGCTAAATTTTTGAACGCAATAAATGGAATTTAAAAAAAACAAACAGCCAAGCATTTTTTTTAAAATTAGACTTTTATCCGGAAAATCCATTTTTTTTTTATGATATTAAAAACATATTTTCCTCTCTGCTTAATGAAAAAAAAAGTTCTTTAAAAGAAAAAAAAAAAGAGAAATTTGAAACAAATGATTTGCAAACTATAATATTAAATTCAAACGATATCTTCCCACGCAGAAAACTTAAATTGACTTTTGATATTTTTTTTTCTTTACCTTATTTTCAAAAGAATTAATCTTTCGTTTATTCAAAAAACACACACAAAAAACAACGTTTAATGAATACAGAAAAACACACGAAAAACAGCACCACCTCCCCTCCTTCTCCTCATACCACTACTCCTACCATGTTTCTCCTCCTCCTACCCTCCGTCTCCTACTCCTTCATACCACCACCACAACAACAACAACATACCTGAGTGCGTTTTCTACCACCTCAAGAACAGCTGCAACAGTAGTAGTAACATAATAATCGGTTAAATCGAACTTAACAGACCTAAATCCACCATCGTATGTCCCCCCCCCCCAAAAAAAAAAAAAACTACCAAAAAAATCAGGAAATTAACCGAATTTAATGAAATTTTCAGTGTTGATAAATTAATAAATAAAAAATATAATACACCTGTTATTTTATTCAAAACATTTACATTTTTTCAAATCAGTTAACTTGGCAACCACGTGTTACATAATAATTGGATCCCTATTACTTTTTAGGTAGTATAGAAATCCTTATGGCGATCAGTACAGCTGATGGCCTTGAGAGTGAGTGACAATGCCTTACCTCACTCTCACCTTGCGTTCTGGGGATGGAAACGTGAGAACGGAAGTCAATAGAAGCCTTCCGGTTTAAGGTGTAAGCAACTCAGTTAGTTGCAGTGACAGTTGCAGTTAGGACTTTAGAAGCGAAGCTAAGCTAGTAAGATGTGAGCTCACTGCGTGATTGTCTGGTCTGGGGTTCACGAATAAAGTAACATCAATTGTAAATCGAAGTCTTGTTGTTATTACTAAAAGCTAACAATAGCACAAGGCTTCTGATAAGGAATGATCCCCAACCGAAACCCAGACACGGAATCCCCAGATAAGAAAGACCAGCCTGTAGAAGATATACCAGACCATTAGAAGATATACCCGGCCGGAAGAATAGACCAGAGTAAGACGTAAGAAGTATACAACGTATAGATATTTAGTGCCGTCAAAGAAAAGGCACTATGTAACATATATCTATTTGGTACCGTGACGACGCCGCTACGTTACACACGTATCTTTGAGGTGTAACACAGATTCTCAAAGGTACGTGGTTCAAAAAGGGGTAAGAACCTCTCCCATCCAATGGGGTCATCTGTTGGCTGGGGGTGGCGACCCGTGATGCTTAAGGACAGAGTTCTAGTGGCCGAGCAGTCTGTGACATGCAACACCCAACTTAGACCCTTACTTAGGCTAGATGGGCGGTTGCAGAGGCCCCTCCAATCAATCAGCTGATAGTCAAGCCCACTTACATATATGATTGCCCCAACCCTATTGCCCCCATCGCAAACCCTAAGCCTTTTTATCATATGGGTACAAGAAGGTGGTCGCTGAAGGTCTTTATATCCTGGGAATGACGTTAAACTCTACCTGATGGTGAGGTTCCAGTGTTGCATAGCCCTTTCTTTACTTCTTTACTTACTTCTTTCTTACTCTATTCTTCTGGCTGTCTTTGGTTCTCATCTATCATCTTGACTTGGTCTGGAATCTTCTAAGGTCTGGACTTTCTTGGGGACTTCAGGTCTGGTTTTTCTGTTAGGGATTTCTCCTTATCAGAAGCCCTGTGTCATTGTTAGTTTTTAGATAATAAACACAAGACTTCGATTTACTTTTGATGTTATTTTATTGTTAAATCCCCACCAGACATCTTTTGCTAACTAACATAGCGCGCGTATGCAGAGTGAGTCACAGTTCACATCTTCACTGCCTGACGTCCAACTGCAAACTGGGGACTCTGAAAAAGGTCCCACGTGACTTCACATATTTGGCGGGCTTCTGTAATTTTCTATGGAAGGACCCGGCCATGGTATGAAAAGAATTACAGGGGATTGACAATAATCTTATGCAACCGCATAGATTATGTAGCACTAGTTCTGAATGATTTGGGGGATGTGGGGCGCCCCTTCATCACCATTGCTCCCTGGTTCACTCTGACCCGGAGTGGTAGTACGTGTTAGCTCCCCACTTTACCGCACAGATCAGAATACCCATATATATATATATATATATATATATATATATATATATATATATTCGCGCCAGCAGCGTGGATATCCATGATAATCTCTCACCAAGCATCACTATCATTCATTGACCCCGGGAGTGGGAAGCATATATATCAGTCATCCACACGTGTTTCGAAGTTTATATATCTATTAATAATGGAGATTCGCTTCCGGTTTTTGTCTCTAACAAAAATTACGTCACTGCTTACATCACATTACCCAAAATCGTCATAACATAGAATAAAATTTATTCTATGACGATTTTTGGCATGTTAAAATTTTGAGTGTATTTATTCAATAAATACACTTAAAATTTGAGCATGCAACATTAGAAAGTCCTCATTGTTTTTTTAAAACAAGTTTTAATAAATACATGACTGGTATTATATATCTATATGTAGTTTGTTTTATTTTAATATATATTTAAAGTTTACATTTCAAATTGTTTTATTTTTTAATCCTTTAATGAATTTGATGATTTTACTTACTTAGGGTATCTTGCTGACATTGAATTTTTTACTACCACCCCTCAGGCAATATGTTTCAAAAATCTATTTTTACATCGCCCAGAGGGTGTATTTTTATTTTATTATGCTAGTAATAATAATGTTGTTTTTTGTTTATGGCATTTTCAGGTCATTTAATGCCGAATCATGTTATTTCAATAAATAAACTCGCTGAAATTGAATTGTTAACTCCCACCCCTCAGGCAATATGTTTCAAAAATCTATTTTTACATCACCCAGAGGGTGTTTTTTTAATTTTGTACTAGTATATGAAATAGACTTACAGTCCTCACTTTCCTAACCCACTCAGAATTTCATTCCAATGGAGCAATATTCCGTTGGTGTCGGGGAATATGACCTTAATTGATGTTTACGCGAAATTTAAGAGCTTCATCAATTGTTGACGCGAAATCTGAAGATACTTAATTTTGGAGGAGGGTGTAATTTACTCCAACTACTCCTCATATTTGTACTTGATATTTAGGATAACGTGAGCTGTGCTTCATATTCTAATATACATAAGTAATGCGCGCTGCATTTTATATTCTGATTAATGTTGTCGTTTTAATCATTTTGATTTTTCGGACTGTTGGACTCGTTTTTATTGTGCTATGTAAAATCACAACATTTCAGCCGCTGTATCCTCCGGCCTTCGTATACACACACACACACACACACACACTAGCTCAGTCGGTAGAGTGCTCGGCTAGAAACCACAACGTTCCTAGTTCGATTCCGGTCCCCGCCAATTCAGCGTATGAGTAGCACAGGGATCTGTGCGGTAAAGTAAGGAGCTGATGGTAGGTGTGGCGCCCCACCTCAGAGGCTAAAAACAATCTCCTTGGTCTAGCGCTATTGAAAAGGGGATAGACTCCCTCGCTGACTGGCTGATACCGACTTTAGGCCGCCCCGTTGACTTTACTTTACTTATATATATATATATATATATATATATATATATATATTTATGAGAGTAAGTAAACAAACAATGTGTTTATTTGATATGGCTTTCAGCCGACAATTTTTGGAGGATATGTGCTTAATTGAAGTCATACCTGATTTTGAAAATTAATTAGTTAATAATTAATGAATTTAGGCGGGCATATATGTTCAAATGTAAGGCTAAGCAAATCGAGAAAATGTCAATCCCATAGGTCGAAATGTACATTCTGGGATTGACATTTTCTCGATTTGTTTAGCCTAACACTTGAACATATATGCCCGCCTAAATTCATTAATTATTAACTAATTCATTTTCAAAATTAGGTATGACTTCAATTAAGCACATATCCTCCAATATATATATATATATATATATATATATATCTTATTATAATGGAGATTGTGTGTTTTTCTGTCTGTAACCGAAACTATATTCCTACTCAAGTCACAATTCTCTTAGTTATTGACATCACATTCTCAATGATTTTATTTTTTATCTAAACCTCAATTATTAATAAAATTGTCTTACATTATTAATACTGTTAACCATGTCTACATACTGACAACATGCAATTATATTTATATATACAACAAAATAGCGGTTTACACTGTGAACGGGAAGGCTAATTTGCATATTAATATTAAAAAATCGAATTTAATAAATATGTGCTTAGTATTATTGATTTCTAACTGTTTGGTTTTATTTTAATGAATATAAGCAAAAATCTCTTCAATGAATCTTAAATGAAATCCATTAACAAGATAAAATAACTGTCATTTTATTCTTTACTTCCTCTTATAACTAAATACTTAAATTAGAAAAAATAACAATGAAAGACGACAGTGATGGAAGAGTAAGTTTCAGTTGTTCCATTTTTTATTATACTCCCTCTGTTTCAAAACTTTTATTATACTCCCTCTGTTTCAAATCTTTTTATCTGCGTTCTTATTTAGTTTCATTAGCCTTTCTAATTTAATACAATATTTTATTACATTAAAACTTAAATACTTGCACCCGGAGGGTGCATATATTTGCTAGTATATATGATAAAACAAACAAAGCTCTTGCGACTGCCAAACATCCTTGAGCTATTGCCTCAAGAATCAGGTTAGTTTCGTTGCCGAGCTATCATTACTACTAATGTAGGGTACTCAAGCCCTATCGTGTAAATCCGACTGATTTTATAGTTTCTCCCTCGAAAATTATTATGATGGTTTGTGAGATAGGAGGTAAGCAACCTGTTATATACCCTACCTATAGACATTAATGGGTATGTCCCAATCCTTATAAATGTGGAAGTATTATACCGACTGAGTAGTCTGATACCACTAGCAGTGGTTTACCTTTCTTCATGCTGCTGGCAAGTATTGTATTTTGTTAATGTTATTTGGTTATGTCTCATTTAATAACATTTGTTAGGTTACAACATGACCATACAGCTACTGTTTCGTGAGTGCTGCTTCCTGGATTTGTTCAAAACAGTACGCAGAATACTTGTATAGTTCATCTAGCTTTATTTCCAGGTGTCTTGTTAAATTTCAAGTGGTGCAACCCTACAGTAGTATTGACATGGCTATATCGTGGAAAATTTCCATTTTATTTTATTCCAGATCAATATTTAGTTTCTTGTCGATTCCTTTGTTGAATTCCCGCCGCAATGAAGCCTTTATTCAAAGACGCAACATTTGAATTAACTTATAAGATAAGCCCCACATTACACTTATGAATAGAATTTACGCGGACTACACGTGAAAATTTAATGTACAGCATCTCAATAACACTGGTTTACAAAGAAATTGAGGCAAGCACAAAAAATAGCTGTTTTAACCTAATTTGGGGGTGGTGAATTCAGATTTTATATCCGTTTTTACTCATCACCTCTAGTTATTTTTAAATATGCATACTGTACATTTGGTATACATACTGTACATAAAGGCATATATTGTTTTATTCTAATACATACTTAAGGTATACATTTCAAATTGTTTTATTTTTTAATTCTTTCAATGAATTTTATGTTTTTATTTACTTAGGGTACAAACTCGCTGACATTGAATTTTTTACTCCCACCCCTCAGGCAATATGTTTCGAAAATCTATTTTTACATCGCCTGGAGGGTGTTTTTTATTTTGATAGTGCATATAATATATGACGATTTGCATTTATAATGTATATCTCTTTTGTATATATATGACTTCAAGTGAAAAGAACAAAAGAACTACATGATTGTGTGTTTGTGTCACCTGTCGGCCAATAACTGAGAATTGTAAACGGGACAGACAATTAAATCTAAATTAACCAGACAAATATGATTAGCTCTGGGACTGGGAGTTTTCTTCTTCTTCTTCTTCTTCTTCTTCTTCTTCTTCTTCTTCTTCTTCTTCTTCTTCTTCTCCGGACTTCCCAAAATAAATGCTGGATCGATCGAATAATGAGGCCATTAATAACTAATAATGATTTCAAGGAATTTCTAATTGTAGCCATTTTTGACCAATAAATTTCACTGCCCTTGCCAGTTACGGATGGGCAAAGGAATCTGCTAAATATTTGTGTCTGTTGGGGGGATTTGTGTATTTTTTGTTATTTTCATTTGTTTTTGTTTTTTAATTTTTTAATTTATCATGTTAATAGGAATATAGGTTGATTGCTTGGTTTGTTGGATTTTACGGATCCGGGTTATATATATATATATTTCTCGATTTGTTTACGCCTTACATTTAAACCGATATGCACGCCTAATTCATTTAATTATAACTAATTAATTCTCAAATTAGGTATGACTTTAATTAAGCACATAATCTCCCATAAATTGTCGGCTATCGCCATCTCAAACACTTCACGCACACAC
Organism: Doryteuthis pealeii; assembly: GCA_023376005.1. NCBI lineage: Eukaryota > Metazoa > Mollusca > Cephalopoda > Myopsida > Loliginidae > Doryteuthis > Doryteuthis pealeii. The sequence continues at coordinate 707,128 of CM042160.1, forward strand.
ACACACACATATATATATATATATATATAATATGTATATATATATGACCACACACGTGAAATCGACTGCTATTAATCGGTGTCTCGATTAATTCAGTGGATTTAACCCTGAAGATCCTTATGGTGAAACGCGAGTAGGTTATGTCTTGTACCCATTTTATAATATATATATTATATATATAATACAATATGTATCATATATATATAATATAATATTATAAATATATATTATACTGAAGCTGAGCGAATCAATGTTTGTTTCCCTAAGGCTTTGTTCTTGTTTAGTTTAATCAAATACTGAAATATTCCTTACTTTTGGGATTTAATTATGTTTGAAAAAAATTCATCGTTTTGATTAGCAGTAATTTGCAATTAACCCACAAGCAACCTGTCTCTGACTTATCATGTGCCTATCAATTTTCATTCCCCTCACTATTGAATTTTTAGTATATCTGTGAGAGCAATGAGTGTAAACCATGAGAATAAGCCACTCTCTTAACCCCTGCCACCACCAGGAGAAATCTGTTTACCACCCTCTTTAGCTAATAAGAATCCCCGACACCTCAGCTTCTCTTTCACTTCTGTCATAGTAAAAATTGTCAATAGCGTTTTTTTTTTATTTAATGTGCACATATATATATATTTACAACTCCTCCGCACGAACAGGATACGACACAAGGTTAATTTCTTAAGCGGAGTTCAACAGTTTTGAATTCAGAGTTTTCTTTCTCCTAGACTGGTTACCTAGCCATGGTTAAAGAACCCAGTCTGCCCTGCTATTTACCCAGAGCTGGAGGAGAGTAGGATTCATACATTTCCCAAGGGTATTAGCGCTAAGTGAAATGCAATTACCACGTCCAGGATTTGAACTCGGGGCGACGAGTCCATTTCCCATGACTTTAACCATTACACCACGCGCTTCCTACAATATCCCAATCCTATTCCCCCTTATGGAAAGCCCCAAAAGTATTAGGGGTCACATCGATGGGTTAAATGGAAAGAAAAATGAGTTTAAAAGTGTATTCAAAAATTGAGATTTAAAGAAATTGAGTACCCGTTATGTATGAATAAAACAAAACTTCGTCGGCATAAAATAACCCAACAAGATTTGACATGACGTAAAATCCAACCAACCAACCAACCAACCAACCAACTAAGAAACGATGAAGAATAAATATTTCACCGCACTATTTTTTGTTTACACACAAATTGATCAAGTGGGAAATTTGTCCAACTAAAAAGGAAAAGAAGAAACACCCAATTTAAAACGAAAGAGCCAATGGAATAAAAGAATAGAATTATTTTTAAAAAATGAAAAGAAAAAAATGAAAAGAAAAAAATGAAAAAATATAGCTGTAATTTGACAAAAGTGATTGAAACGTAACACTCTTAGTAAGACATACCTAGCATTTAATTGTCTTGGGTGACAAAAGAGATAAGTCGATGGCATGTGTAAAATACGAAAATAACCCATGAGGGAATACACATTTCAAGAGCGAAATGTCGATGTTTCTCAATCGTAAAAAAACTGAATGATTAACAAACATTTGCCCGAAGAAAACATCGATAAATTTCTTAATAAATATTTAAAAGCTTTCAAGGACCACATCAGAAGATTCGTAAATCTGTTTACCACCCTCTTTAGCTAATAAGAATCCCCGACACCTCAGCTTCTCTTTCACTTCTTTCATAGTAAAAACTGTCAATAGCGTTTTTTTATCTAAATATAAGAAATTTCTTAATAAATATTTAAAAGAAATTTCTTAATAAAGATTTTTTAATTTTAAGATAAATATTTATAGGCACCTGTTATTTGATAAAAAAAACCCATCATTTTGACTCATATTTATATCTATTAATAATGGAGATTCGCTTCAGGTTTTTGTCTGTAACAAAAACTACGTCACTGCTCACGTCATATTACCCAAAATCGTCATAACAAAGATTTGATTTTTGAGCACACATTAATTATTATGTATGCAAATTTTAAAATGACATTTCAAAACCGAGCCATTATTTTTGTAACAACCTAATATCTTATAAATCAATATATTTACTGTTCCTTTGATCTAAGACCCGACAGCGATTTGATCTATCTTCTTTTTTTTTTTCTTTTTTTTTTTTGAAACCCGAACAATGCTTCAACAAAAACCTATCTCGGATGTTCCATTTCATTGTTAGTTCCAATCAGGTAGTTTTTTTTTCGTTCAAATAAACCAGTTGAAGAATTTTTATTTCTACTTTCTTCTCTCTCCCCCCCCTCTCTCTCTCTCTCTCTCTCTCTCTCTCTCTCTCTCTCTCTCTTTTGTTACTTTTTTAAAATCTTGTGTACTAACATGATCGTTAGTGTCCCAACTCGAAATGCATTCGGAAAATGAATAAACGACATCAACCTGAAACGTAGGATGCTACAGGGAAAATTAAATCCGGGTCATTACATGTTTATACTACCTCTTTATGGTTCGTACAATTCTAGATCTATCTATCTATCTATCTATGATTGAAAAGAGATAGAAAAACAAACAAATGTTAATAGTACGCTGACAGATATCTGTTTCGACCTCTTATAAAAACGGTCTTCTTCAAGAGCAACTATATTGATGAAAGAAATAAGGAGGGATAGTTAACTGTTTGGCACGAGAGGCTCAAATACCGCTCACGCTTTAGACCGGAATGTCTTTTTAAATTTGTATAAAAAATTTTGGATTAAAAATAAAATTAATTTTATTTTTAAAACTCAAAGTGTCAACATCAGTGAGAAAAACTCAATAAAATTTGAAGTAAAAGTGTAATATAATATAAAAGTTGTATCAAAAGTGTTTAAGATGCAATCCAACGACGAAAATGAGTTTAAATAAAGAAATAATACTATTGACTTTTTTTTCTATCTCTTATCAATCATACTGTCGGATTTATTTCCATTTATTATATACTTATACTATCTATCTATGTCTTAGTCGGTTCATATCTATCTATCTACCTATCTGTCCATCTATCTATCTATCTATACCTCTCTTTCTCTCTCTGTTTGTATATATATATATATATATTATATATATATATATATATATATATATATATAAAAATGGAAAAGGAATTGAATCCGACAATATGAGGAAAAATGAGTAAAGAAAAGAAATGTAAATGGATAAAATGAATTTAATCGATATCACATTAATCGATATCACTTACACATGTGTTTCGGTCAGTTTATGTGTGTGAAAATATTTCGCACACATACAAGAATCGACCTAATCAAATTTCTAATCATAACGGTCTATCTTAGCTATTCTCAGCGTTCCAAATTTTTTTTAAAAATTCGATTTTCGAATATTTCCAAAAATCTCTGTTGTTTTTCCCAACGAATTTTTTCATTCAAAATAAATGTTCACTCTGATGAAGGTCGATTCTTCTATGTGTGCGAAATATTTTCACACATATAAACTGACCGAAACACATGTGTAAGTGATATCGATTAATGTGATATCGATTAAATTCATTTTATCCATTTACATTTCTTTTCTTTACTCATTTTTCCTCATATATATATATATATATATATATATATATATATATATAGAGAGAGAGAGAGGGGGGGGTATAGATAGATAGATAGACAGATAGGTATATATATATCATATATATATATATATATATATATATATATATATATATATATGTATATATATATATAGTTGTTGTTATTGTAGGTTTCGCGTATGCTTTGTATATTTATGTCATGAAAGATTAAGTAGGGTTGTTGTCTTTTTTCTGAAGCATGAAAAGTGATGTGGTTAATTTGCATACTGGTTCTAAAAAAACTGGTTTAATAAGTAATTACTTGTTGTTATGCATGCCTGATACTATTGCTTTAATCTCCAACGTATCAAAATAAATCCTATGAATAATTCTATATAGAAACCAAATTAAAATAATGATTAATATAAGTGTAATCTTTTTTTATATGCGTTCTTATTTAATTTCGTTAGTCTTTCAAATTTAATACATAGCATTAGATTAAATACTTATACCCGGAGTGGGCATATTCTTGCTAGTCCGTATAATTTTCATTATTAATTTATAACCTCTCTTCATTTTTTTTATTCAGTCCTGTTGTTTGGGGCTACAGAATATGCCGACTGCACCTCTATTGGAGGGGGTATTTGCCTTATACCCCACTTGTATGGGCTGGGTACAAGGCCTCGTTTTAACGTAGGCCCACCCACAAGCCGAAGCTCATGGGTGGGAAAGAACAAAAAATGCGTCGATCCCTTCGGCATTCCTCCTCAAAGGGGGCGCTTCAGGCGCTGGGCAATAAACCTTTGATACTATATATATATATATATATATATATATATATAGTATCAAATTGCCTCTTTAACTTTTTCTTTCCATTGGCATCGGGAAATAATCCAAAAGTGCTCAATATATCAAAAACATAGAGCAGTAATACTAAACCGCTAACATATCTTATTATAATGGAGATTGTGTGTTTTTCTGTCTGTAACCGAAACTATATTCCTACTCAAGTCACAATTCTCTTAGTTATTGACATCACATTCTCCATGATTGTATTTTTATCTAAACCTCAATTATTAATAAAATTGTCTTACATTATTAATACTGTTAACTATGTCTACATACTGACAACATGCTATTATATTTATATATACAACAAAATAGCGGTTTACAGTGTGAACGGGAAGGCTAATTTGCATATTAATATTAAAAAATCGAATTTAATAAATATGTGCTTAGTACTATTGATTTCTAACCGTTTGGTTTTATTTTAATGAATATAAGCAAAAATCTCTTCAAAGAATCTTAAATGAAATCCATTAACAAGATAAAATAACTGTCATTTTATTCTTTACGTCCTCTTATAACTAAAAACTTAAATTAGAAAAAATAACAATGAAAGACGAGCGTGATGGAAGAGTAAGTTTCAGTTGTTCCATTTTGTATTATACTCCCTCTGTTTCAAATCTTTTATTATACTCCCTCTGTTTCAAATCTTTTTATCTGTATTCTTATTTAGTTTCATTAGCCTTTCTAATTTAATACAATATTTTATTACATTAAAACTTAAATACTTGCACCCGGAGGGTGCATATATTTGCTAGTAATTATAATTAAGTTTTAACTAAGTGTAATCTTTTTTATATGCGTTTTTATTTAATTTTGTTACTCTTTCTACTTTAATATATTTCATTGCATTAAAACTTAAATACTTACGCCCTTAGGACACGTCTTCTTTCTAGTAACAATAATGAGGACAAGAGTCCGAAAAATCAAAATAATAGAAATTAACAGTTTGTAACCATGATTCTAACGTTTTGTCTTTCCTTGTATTTCCGCCATTGTTCGTCGTAAAAAAAAAGAAGCTAAACTCAACGTTTATTTCGTCTTTTCTTTTCTCTCTTTGTAGGTAAGTGATTTTATGGTCTCAAGTATTTCGCTCAGACTTCGCAGCCATTTTAGCTGAAAAGCAAAAGAAACATGAAAGTAAAAGATACCAGGGAAAGCATTAAATGTCGACCAGAAGAAACATGGCGGTAAGTGAAGTGTGATAGACACAAAAACGCGACCAACGCTTTGATTTGGCGGTAATTGTGCGCACCTTTATGATGCACAATCTTACCAAGATGGCCGTTCCCATAATTACGTATTCTTTCCTAACCGGATGGGCTCTGTTTTTGCATGTTGCATGTATTTTGAATCAACCAAATTTCCTCCCCGCTACACACACACACACACACACACACACACACACACATACATACACACTCACACACACACACACACACACACACATATATATATATATATACACACACATGCGCGCACACACAGAAATAGATATTGGTTGGAGATGTTTGGTGTATCCCTGATGATGGCACTTCGAAGTGCCGAAAGTATTCGGAACCTGAACTTTGGTGGACTTATCCACAAATTCCAACCAAACATTAAAAAGTTGGCCAGAAAACTCGAAAAGCTCAAAAATAAAATTGTTAAACAGGAGATGTGTCTTTTGTTTAATTCTAAATATACATATATATATATACATACATATATATATATATATATATATATATATATATATACATCTCCAACCAATATCTATCTATCTATCTATCTATATATATATATATATATATATCCAACTAATATCTATCTTTCTTTCTCTCTCTCTCTCTCTTTATATATATATATATATATATATATATATATATATATATATATATATACATCTCCAACTAATCTATCTATCTATCTATCTAACTATCTATCTATCTATCTATCTATCTATATATATATATATATATATATATATAAGGGACAAGTACATTTGAACAGTATATATATATATATATATATATATATATATATATATATATATATATGTGTGTGTGTGTGTGTGTGTGTGTGTGTGTTGAAAAAGATAATTGGAAGGAAAATATATACACTTTAATATGGTGCAATTTTATGACTGGTATTTATTGACACATTTTCGACCAGAATTCGCTTACACACAGTATTCTATTAGAAATTATTTCAAATATAGAAATAGAGTAAAATAATGGTAACAGAGAATGAAATTAAGAAGGTCATCATCAGGACAGGGAGTAAAAAATTCAATGTCAGCGAGTTTGTACCCTAAGTAAGTAAAATCATCAAATTCATTAAAGGATTAAAAAATAAAACAATTTGAAATGTAAACTTTAAAAATGTATTAAAATAAAACAAACTATATATAGATATATAATACCAGTCATGTATTTATTAAAACTTGTTTTAAAAAACAATGAGGACTGTTTAATATTCAAACAGTAAATAATGAATAATAAACAAGTAATAATAATAAATTTCATCCACACCAAAGTCTACATATCTTTCTTTGTATTATCATTTCAACATATCTGTCGGATTTATTTCCATTTTTCTCACCTTCACACACACACACACACACACACACACACACACACACACACACACACACACACACACACCGATTTAGCTCAGTCGGTAGAGTGTCCAACTAGGAACCACAAGATTCCGGGTTAGATACCGGCTCTCGCCAACTCAGCATATGAGTAGCACAGGGATCTGTGCGGTAAAGTGAGGAACTGATGGTAGGTGTAGACGCTAAAAACAATCTCGTGAAAAGGGGATAGACTCACTCGCTGTCAGGCCGATACCGACTTTAGGCCACCTCGACGATATATATATACGGCCACCTTGACGATATATAGTGGACTCTCCTATCGTGAACGATAGATGAGGGTCAGCAGTGAGTGATATGATTCCTCCCATGTTGTGCATGCTGTCAAGAAGACATTTTATGTTTCCTCGAGTGTGACAGTAGCCCAGCCCCGCTGAGAGCCATGAAGTCCCACTGACAAATGAAATGCTCCAAGGCAGGAGTTAAATGTTTTCTTTTAAAGTTAGGCGGTGCCGATCTCTATGCTTCAGTCTATTTTGTTCAAAGCTCTTTAGTTTAGCGAAACATGTCTTACGCCATTCCTTCCGATCCGATGCTAGATCTTCCCAAGCACTCAGGTCAATATCGAGGCGCTTCAAATTGTCCTTCAATTTGTCCTTGTAGCGTAAGAGAGGACGTTCAATTGAACGCTTAGCATTTGGTAGTTGCCCGTAAAATATCTTCTTTGGAAGCCTGTTCTCATTCGACGATATATATATATATATATATATATATATATATATATATATATATATATATATATTCACTCGTGCATGCAAACTGGTTATTTCCTATAACTCAACCTAAAACAGGGGAACCACTCTGATTGACTGATAAATTATTTATTTATTTATTGATCTACTTAGACAAAAGAAGACGGGTTAGGGTTATGGTTAGGGGTTAGATTTAGGGTTAGGGTTAGTTTAATGGGAAAATAATGGGTAGATTAACTAACAGATAAAATTCATTCACAGTGGTTCCCCTTTTTTAGGTTGACGTTATAGCAAATAACCTGCAAACTTGTTTATAAGAAAAATTTTGATATTTATAATTATAAATGACATAACAAAATGGACAATAGAAACCGATTTTATAAATGATAATTACAGCCGCTTTTAAACTGAATTACTCACAATAACAGAATGTGCTTTATTGAGAAAATAGAGAGAGAGAGAGATGTTGAATATGTTTATTAGAGAGATAGAGTAGGAGTGAGAGAGGGTGGAGTTAACCGGAATATAAAAATCTGCAGTGTTTGTAGAAGTAATTATCTATGGAAAGATTTTCTCATCTTTGTGAATTCTTCAATTTTAATTCCTTTGCCGTTATTGAAGATTCTGCAATATGGAAATATTGCATTCTGAAGTGCAGACCCCACAACATAATGGCCAGTATATTACGAGAGATGATTGATGTGGCTTTAACGGAAAGAAAGTGATTTATACAAATACAGTACACGTCTTCGAATAATTACACAACATATTTAAATGAAAAACACTTATTCTTTTCTGTTATAAAAACCCTAAGACTGAGTCAACAATTGTTGAGAAAAATGAGTATAAAAACAGTATTGCATAGTCATTTTAAACATTCCTGTACTTATCGATATCTCTGGATAGCTCAGTTATGGCTATTATATCACCTTCTATCTTTTCTGGTTAATATATAATATATATATATATATAATATATAATGAGTATGTATATATATATATATATATATATATATATATATGTACGTAATAAACACTGTGTTATTTGATATGGCTTTTAGCCGACAATTTTTGGAGGATATGTGCTTAATTGAAGTCATACCTAATTGTTGAAAATTAATTAGTTAATAATTAATGAATTTAGGCGGGCATATAAGTTCAAATGTAAGGCTAAACAGATCGAGAAATTGTCAATCCCTGTACATTTCGACCTATTAGGTTTATAACCTTGCTGATGAGACCTAATAGGTCGAAATGTACATTCAGGGATTGACATTTTCTCGATCTGTTTAGCCTTACATTTGAACTTATATGCCCGCCTAAATTCATTAATTATTAACTAATTAATTTTCAAGAATTAGGTATGACTTCAATCAAGCACATATCCTCCAATATATATATATATATATATATATATATATATATATATATATATATATATGCATATATTTTGTACATTTTCGAAGGGAAGAACATTTTTGTTTATCTTTTAGTAAAAGGATTTTAGTTTCGTCTACTTGTTTCGTAACCGCAGTTTCTGAATCGCTGATTATAAAATGGCAGATAAAATCACTAATCTCATTGGCTAATTTTTATTTGTAGTGATAGACAAAGATTGATTTGAATAGTTTAACAGATTATATAGATGATATGAACAGAAAGATGTATATATATATATATATATATATAATATATATA
>CM042160.1:721618-729118 GCA_023376005.1 Doryteuthis pealeii
AAGTGAAAGTGATACCAATTGTAGTTGGTGCACTTGGAACGGTCGCCAAAGATTAGAAAAGGGTTTGGAAAGTTTGGAAATCAGAGGAAGAATTGAAACCATTCAGAACACTGCACTGCTGCAATCTGTCAGAATACTCAGAAGAGTCATGGAGACCTGTGAGACTTGCTGTCACTCAGACTCCAGTGAAAGGCCATCAGCTAACACTGATGTGAAAACTCAAAAGGATTAAATAATAATAATAATAATAATAATAATATATAATAATATAGAGCGAATGAAAAGGCGAAAAGAGAAAGAGGTAGACAGTTTTGTTGGGTTTTTTCATTGATTTTTCCTAAATTAGGGACATCTAGGTGTAAACAACGAGGTAAGTGGCTATTGTTTTCACATCTCGCATATAAGTAAAAGCTCCTTAAGTCTTCTATCACCTATTATTAAAGTCTTTTATTTTGTTTTCCCCAGCGTCAGTGAGAATAAAAGTGTTTGCGCTTACATGTCGACTGTCTCGCTCGTAAAAAAACTGTCTTCGCGGAAAAGCCTGGCGTCAGATATTGGCTTTTTACCGTTAACATTTTACCTTATCGCTTATTGGCTTATATTTTTATCTCTTTTTTTCTATTGGTGGCCGATTCAACCAATCAAAAACGTTTTCGGTCAGCATCGCCATTTTTTCTTGTTTTTTTTTTGTTTTGTTTTCAAACTTCTTTGTTTTGGGGGTTTTTTGTTAATATTTTCTTTTTTGGGGTTTTGGGGGTATTTTTTGCTTTTTGTTTTTTGTTTTTTCTATCACACGCCCACAACGCTCAGGACAGACAGAGAGAGAGAGAGGAGAAGAGAAAGAGAGAGAGAGAAGAGAGAGAGAGAGAGAGAGAGAGAGAAGAGAGAGAGAGAGAGAGAGACACACACACACACAAAAAAAATAAAACAAGTTTTTTTTAGTTTTTTTTTCTGTTTTTGCTTTTTTGTTGTTTTTCCTTGCTTTGTTTTTTCCTATCACATGCACACACGCCTCCCAACAGAAGAGAGGGAGCGAGAGAGGAGAGAGGGAGAGAGAGAGAGACAACACACACACACACACACACACCACAATAAAACAAGTTTTTTCTTTTTTTCTTTTTTCTTTTTGTTGTTTACCTTGGCTTTTGTTTTTTCCTATCACAGGCACACACGCCCAGACACACACACACATACCCAGGAGGAGAAGAGAGAGAGGACAGACAGGACAGACAGACAGACAGGAACAGACAGAGACAGAGAGAGACAGAGAGAGAGAGAGACACACACACACACACACACAAATCAAACAAGTTTTTTTCTGTTTTTTGCTTTTTGTTGTTTTTCCTTGGCTTTTTGTTTTTTTTCCTGAACACACACACACACGCCCAGACACAACCACACACAAGAGAGAGAGAAGAAGAGAGAGAGAGAGAAGAGAGAGAAGAGAGAGAGAGAGACACACACACACACACACACACACACAAATAAAACAAGTTTTTTTGTTTTTTTTTATTTTTTTGCTTTTTTGTTTTTTCCTTGGCTTTTTTTTTCCTAAACACACACACACACACCACACACACACGAAACAAAAAATGAAACAATTTATTTTGCTTTTGTTTGTTATTTCCTTTTTCTTTTTTTTTTTTGCCTTTTTGTTTTTTTTTTTTTTTTTTTTTTTTTTGATTTTTTGTTTTTTCACACACACACAACAAAAATAAAACAAGTTACGTTGAAACATTTATAGCTTCCGTGTTTTACTGCAACACTTTTTTTGTTTGTTTCATTGTATGAAGCATCTGGTTTCGGGAGATATATATTTTTTTTCATGGTCAGGTTAAGTCGAGTTTTAAGCGATCGCAACATAAACTGATTTCTGTGTCCGATAAAAATATTATTTTTTTTTAGTGGCGGAGTCGTTTTTGCATGAATAAGTTTTCTTTAAGACTAAACCAATTTTTTTGTTTGTTTTCCTCCCTACATACACGCTAACTCACTCATCTACGCACATCAGACATCAACACACATCAACAGGTACGCACACATAACTACATGTAGCCACACACGAACACACACACATAACACATGTTTATATATATATATATATATATATATTATATATATATATATATATAATATATAAACATGTGTCTATATATATATATATATATATAAACATTTGTCTCTCTCTCTCTGTATATATTTATATATATATAAACATTGTCTAGACATGTTTATAATATATATATATATAATATATATATATATATATATATATATATTATAAACATGTGTATATATATATATATGTACATATATATATATATATAAACAAGGAAATGGTCTCGTTGCCCCGAGTTCAAATCCTGGACGTTGTAATTGCATTTCACTTAGCGCTAATACCCTTGGGAAAGGTATGAATTCTACATCCCCTCCAGCTATGGGTAAATGGTAGGACAGACTGGGCTCTTTAACCTTGCCTAGGTAACTATTCTAGGAGAAGGAAAACTCTGAATTCAAACCTGTTAAACTCTGCTTAAGGAATTGACCTTGTGTCACATCCTGATCGTGCGGAGGGGTTGGTAAATATATATATAAGTAAAAAATGATCAAAATCATTGATAGAGCGTTTTTATTTAAGTTAGGATAGCGTGAACATGAAGTCAATGTCACTTGGTAATTGATAGTTCTTGCGGTTCTCAAACCAACTGGGTGTGTTTTATTTTTTATTTTTTTTTGCCCTCATATTATTCTCGTTTGATTGTTCTGTTGCATGCTGGGTATATTGGTATTCTTTATGTGGGAATTTATTAGGATGTTTTCAGTCTGCTGTTTTCTATTCATTTATTTTTTTCTTTCTTTTTTTTATTTTTTTTTTTTTTTCTTTTTATTGAGGGAGCCTTGTGGTTTGCTGTTTTCTGTTTATGTTGGGTTTATATTTATTTATTTATCCTTTTTGTTTTGTTACATTTTTTATCTTTTATGTACTATTAGTTATTACTGTTACATTTATTTTTTAATGGTGTTGCGCGTGCGCATGCGCATGTCCGTGTGCGTGAATAAAGACAGACAGATAGATAGATAGATAAATAGATAGAGAGAGAGAGAGAGAGAGGGGGGTTACTTTTATCTTGCGTTATGTACGTCTATTTTATATACGTATACGCACATACACTTGCACGCACGCATGCACGCACATACACATGAATTCACATAGTTATGTACTAAGCTTCAGCGTATATATGGCACAAGGTCAGAAGTATGGGGCGCCCAATGAAAATCGATCTCACTAACAATGGTATGTAAATCTATCTTGCTGACCATTACATCACGTGTAGTGCTCCAAAAATAAGCTTAAATGTTACACAAGGTCAGAAATAAGAGGCACCCAGTGAGAATCGAACTCACTAACAATGGTCTGTGTATCTCGCTTGCCAACCAATATATCACATCAGGTTCTCATAGTTATTTACTAAGCTTAGCTTAGAGGCAGCACAAGGCCAGAAGTATGGGGCACCCAGTGAGAATCGAACTCATTAACGATGGTCTGCGTATCTCGCTGCCAACCAATACATCACATCAGGTGCCCATAGTTATTTACTAAGCTTAGCTTAGAGGCAGCACAAGGTCAGAATATGAGGCACCCAGTGAGAATCGAACTCATTAACGATGGTCTGCGTATCTCGCTTGCCAACCAATACATCACATCAGGTGCCCATAGTTATTTACTAAGCTTAGCTTAGAGGTAGCACAAGGCCAGAATTATGGGGCACCCAGTGAGAATCGAACTCATTAACGATGGTCTGCAAATGTTACTTGCTAAGCATTACACCACGTGAGGTGTCCTACATGAATTCGTATAAGTAGATAAGTATTCGTTAATCTTACCATAGACAAACATCTAACTACTTTCTACATACGCACACAGTAAACGCATACACATACGCACACGCATGCACGCACACATGAATATACAGTACGTACCACTAAAATACGTCACGTGATCAATTTAGGCCATATTGAAGGAAGAAAGGTAATTTTTAAAAAAACTTTTTAAAAATCTAGCAAAAAAGAAATAACGAACATAAAGAGTTGTTACAAAGAAAAACAGTTATATCAAATATCAAATTTTCCAATTGGGCAAAACTTAGGCAATGTTATCTTAAAAAAATAAGTAAAACAGTCCGTTATTTACAACAGGGTCAATTTTTTTATTGATATTTAGCAGAATTCTGTATTCATGGTTATATTACTAAAAAGCTCTCGCATTGGAATTTACAAAAATGTTCTGATATAATATTCAGACTCTTTATAGAAAAAAAGTAAAATCGTTTTTTTTCGGTTCATTCTTCATATTTCATGAGATAAAATAAAGGACTTCTTAAAAAATATGTCCCCAAATATATTTCAGGAAAAAAACTGTTTCAGACATATTTTCATCAAAGGTAAGCAATTATGGAAATATTGTGAAAATCGGACCATTAATTAATTTTTCATAGAAGTTTTTAAAAAGCCTCTACTCATAACTTGTTTTTTTGGCTACGTTAAATTTCAGTTGATTTAACGGTGCAAAAATGTTAACATTGTTATTCATTCATAATTTTCTTTATTTCCGTAAGCAGAAATTTAAAAAAAAATTATCCAGAGTTTGTTTAATGTTTCTTCTTTGGAATGAACAAAAACGTTTTAAGATAATATCAACCTTTATGCAAGTTTGATTGCGTTAGATATAGGAGGGGGGTTAATTTCACTGGGATAATTGGTGGTACCTAAATTACACACACCAAAATTCAGCTCGTTCGTCACCGCATCAGCATAACCGCCCTGTCGACTGGAGCGTTAGAATGAACCGACTGCACCTCTGTAGAGGGGTAAGACTCCCCAAATGAGGCCTCCTGTTGGTCGTGGGTGGCGACCCGTGATGCTTAAGGATAGAGCCCAGGTGGATGAGCAGTTCATGACATGCAATACTCCACTTTGGCCCTATCTTGGGCTAGACGGGCTGTCGAAGAGGCCCCCTCCGATCAATCGGCTGGTCACGTCAAGCCCTAGCACCTATATGATTTTCCCAATCCTATTGCCCTTATGGCAAGCCCCAACTCTTTTTATCATATGGGTGCTAGAAGGCGGTGTCTGCGGGTCTACATGTCCTGGGAATGAGGTTAAACTCTATCTGATGGTGAGGTTCGAGGTTTGGGGAATGTGAAGCACCCCTTCATCACCATTGCTCCCTGGTCCACTCTGACCCGGAGTGGTAGTACCTGTTAGGGTCCTATCTATGGGTTAAATAGAAAAATGTATTTATAAAAAAATTGTAATATCCATTAAGAATTGATTTATTTCAAAACTTTATCGGTATTAAATGACCCACTGAGGTTGATATGCCGTAAAACAAAACAAACCTAACCAAACCAAAAAGCATCAGCATACAAAGTTTCGTTCTTTTTGGAGATCATTCATCGTTCTGTATTTTATTTATCGTCTATATAATAATCCAATAAAAATACTGACTTTGGTTATCTTGATATTCTTTACGCCTTGACAAAGCAAACATGGCGACGGCAGTATTTTATAAACATTATGGAGAGTTGTCACGTGTGTTGAACAATCTTACATTCAAGAAGATACAATTTGCGCGCCAATCGACGCAAAGGTGAACTCGTACAATTCCATGGGCCCCTGAAACACTCGAAAAGTCCTCAGAGAAGATCGTCCTGAAAATTGACATATGCGAAATCTATGTTGAAATCCCAACGTTTATAGAAACCCGAGAGCTGTGCACGTGAGAACTCAACTGAACTCAACTGAACTCGATGTGTTCAGCCTTACATTTGAACTGGTATGCCCGCCTAATTAATTAATTATCAATTAATTTTCAAAATTAGGCATGAGTTCAATTAAGCACATAGTCTCCCAAAAATTGTCAGCGAAGGCCATATTCAAACACATTGTTTGTTTGTTTACTTCTCATATATATATATATTATATATATATAATATATATATATATATATATATATTATATATTAGTATAATGTATTTTTATCTGTATAAACCAAACAATAAATCAGACGAAAAAATGGCGTGGGTCTTTTTGAGATAAGTTCAGTACGACACAAGATTAATATGTGTGTGTGTGTGTGTGTGTTGTGTGTGCGGCGCGCGGTGTGTACATTTACATATATGAATTTTTGTATATATATATACATATATACATATATGTTATATGTATATATGCATGTATATATATATTTGCATATATATATATATATATATATATATAATCCAAAAGTCCAGAGAAGAAATCTTCCTTACGACACAAGGGTTTTTTTTAAACCAAGTCGCAGTTTGAGAGCTCAATGTGTGCTCTTAATGTTAGAGTTACAGAGCAAATACATAAGTAAAGAAATAACAAAAGACTTAGAGATTTAGCATTATAGTCTATTTCAGGGAGCTGCCTGAAATAGACTGTAATGGTATTTTGTTATTTCTTTTACTATATATATATATATATATATATATATATAATATATATATATATATTTGGGAGAATATGTGCTTTTTAATTTTAGTCAGACCTAATTTTTGAAAGTTAATTCATTTATGTTTAATTAGGCGGGATTAAACATAAATGAATTAACTTTCAAAAAGTAGGTCTGACTAAAATTAAAAAGCACATATTCTCCCAAATATACTGTCGGCTGAAAACAGCTAAAAGTTGTTTACATAAATATATAATATATATATATATATATATATTAGTATGATCTTTTTAGATGTGTCGTTAAAATCAACCGGAAAAGGTCCTAGGACTTTTTGAGATAAGTTTAGTATGACACAAAAATATTTTTTTTAGAGCAGCTGGTTAAAATGAAATTTACTTCACTCGCAGTAATGGTTTTTATTAAACGATCTTGCAAATCATTGCCCTATTACAGATTCCGATTAAACAAGCAAAAGAACAAAACAAAAAGATTCTCAGTTCCGACACTAAGCACTTTATACATTTCAAAATGATTCTAGTGTATAGACAGGGGAATTATAAAACTACATCTGCGCCAAGACACAACAGATGCGTGTTGGTGGGTGGGGTGGTGGTAAATAAACAATCGGTTTCACAAAGGTAAGTTACTAATTTCCTGATAGTGCCAGCTTCGTTCGTTTTTTCGGCGGCTCCATTCGTCCCGTGTTTTTTTTTTATCGACCTGCTTCGGCCCTTTGCGCTTACTACTGTTCTTAGTTCTTTGTTGTTCCTTTGTTGTTGTTACTTTGTTGTTGTTGTTATTGTTGTTTTGTTGTTGTTGTTGTTATTGTCTTCAGAAGGCGATAATTTACTTAACGTTTGACTATAAACAGATACATAAGGGTGGGGGTGAGGGAGACGGCAACTAAGCAGGAACGGATTGATATGATTGGTTGCTGTATTTGCAAACAGTTGAAGAGGCTTTATTCGGTAACAGAAAGTCGTTTTAACCACTCTAGTACGTTCTTCTTCTTCTTCTTC
>CM042160.1:731618-736618 GCA_023376005.1 Doryteuthis pealeii
CCGAAAATGGGATGAATTTAATTATCGATGTTTAAACATTTCGGTTACATTGAACCTTCATCAGGATGTATCTTAGGGTGAAGAAAATGATGAATGTTTTTATATGTGACAGGAGATGAAAATCTTTTTAGTTATGTAACTGTATTTAATCAGCGTTTTATTTTTGAAAGGCAAGTCGCGATCCACGCATGCGAAGATGTCATGACTTGCCTTTCAAAAATATAACGCTGATCAAATACAGTTACATAACTAAAAAGATTTTCATCTCCTGTCACATATAAAAACATCCATCATTTTCTTCACCCCAAGATACATCCTGATGAAGGTTCAATGAACCGAAATGTTTAAACATCGATAATTAAATTCATCCCATTTTTGGAACACTTGTTTTTTCAAATTTTCTTTATATATATATATATATATATATATATATATATATATATATATATATATATATATAAGTAAAGAAATAACGAAACACTTAGAGATTTATCATTATAGTCTATTTCAGGGAGCTTAGACAAAGTGTCTAACTCTCCCGAATCGGGAGAGTTAGAAACTTTGTCTAAGCTCCCTGAAATAGACTATAAAGCTAAATCTCTAAGTCTTTTGTTATTACTTTACTTTTATATATTTGCTCTGTGACTCTAACATTAAGAGCCCACATTGAGCTCTCAAACTGCGACAGGTTTTTTAAATGAAACTCTTGTGTCATAAGGAAGATTTCTTCTCTGGACTTTTGGATTATATATATAATATATATATATATATATATATATATATATATATCTTAGAAAGGAAGGGAAAACTCAACACCGTAATTCCATAATAAATTTATTTCGACCAAAAGTGGGGCCTCCTTGATCTACCATCTGATGAGACGAAATTTTGAGGAGCTATATTAAATCAACTTAGATCTATATAGGCCCCAATTATATATATATATATATATATATATATATATATATATATATATATACGTGCGAGTGTCTTCAGATTTCGAAAAGCAACACATTATTCTTTTAGTTTTTTGTGTCACATGAACAAATGTTACCTAGTACTCGGGTTATTTCTTTGCATGGGAGAGGGGTCACCTCTCTGCTTCTTTCCCGGACTCCCACGGCGTGCTGTCTGTTACTTTAGCACCCGGAGACGTCTCCTGTTGGGAGGAACAAACTCTAAGACATCCTTTTGTGTACACGATTCTTTTATTCACTAATCTAAAACGTCTTTTATATAACACGAGCCATTCGGGGAACTGGCGCCACTTTAAGGTAACATGAGGGGAACAACACGTGTTTATTCCCTTGATTGGGGTTTCTGCTGCGGTGCTTGGTTTCTAGATGTTTTCATGTTCTCCTAAGGTTTTGGTTTATAAAATATACATTAATCAAACTCTGGGCGTCTCATCGTGATGTATTTATTAGCAAGCTAGTCTCGCAGATCTATTATTAGGGAATAGCGTGTTAGATCCCTGCTGAATATTC
This sequence comes from Doryteuthis pealeii, assembly GCA_023376005.1. NCBI lineage: Eukaryota > Metazoa > Mollusca > Cephalopoda > Myopsida > Loliginidae > Doryteuthis > Doryteuthis pealeii. The sequence continues at coordinate 733,106 of CM042160.1, forward strand.
CATATTTGCGATCTTTTGTCACACCCTACCCGTGTTGAACCTTAAACAAACAAGATTGCATTATCTAAATTGAAGTTGTAATTTCCTCCGAGTCATGAAAAGAAAATATCATAAAATAATCTCATATTGAGGAAATGCCATTAAAACAATACTATTATTATAATCTTCATCTTTTCCTTATGTTCGATTGAAACATATTAGCGTTATCGCTTCCGCGCTCTCGTCCCCTCTCTCTATCTTTCCCTAATCTATTTTTTTCTTTCTTTTCTTTCTTATTATCATTTAAGCCATTGACACTTATCGATAGAAAATTGGTTTGATGAAGATAAAGTACTTTTTTCTGGTTGGTTGGTTGGTTGGTTGGTAGGTTAGATTTTACGGCATATCAACCCTTGTTGGGTTATTTTATGTAAAGACGTTTTGCCATTCATTCCTGATGGCCTTTCCTTTTTAACTCAATTTTAAAAAATTTATTTCTATCTAACCCATAAATGGGATATTAAATGGTACTATCACTGCGGGTCAGGATGGACCTGGGGGTAATGGCACTAAAGGGTTACTCCATATTACTCAGAGTTCCAGAATTGGAACATCACCCTTCTGCAGACAATATAGTTTGCATATACCAAGCTGATTATGGTCCACGTATCTAGAAATTGTAATGCAATAGTTCTTTACAGTGTATTTTTAGAACCACAGGGATAATCTTTAGCAGCGTGCATGTTCTTCGGAGTTACTTTAATTCTTTATATTTTTATTTATGAAATAAACAGGGTAAACATATTAGTATATGTAGCGCTAATGCGAAACAAACGAATATACACTTTTGAAAATTCTAAAATTTGCGTATATCCCAAGATTAAAGAAACAATTTGGTATCGACCCTAACGCAGTTTGGGTTCAATTACGTCTAATATCCCACAGGGAAAATGATCTGTGCCTACGACTGACCAACCAACAACTCCTTTTCTTCCCCCACTCCCCGCCAAGAACGGCCTGGGGTCTCGGGTCTTACCTGTCTGATAAACACCACACGTCTCTCCCCCCCCCAAGACACCAATAAATCTATGGCTATTATGTTGTATTGATTTCTTACTGCCGCAGTCTGGAGTTCGGTTTTTTTGCCTGGTGTGCTTGCTTTGTCGAGGGTGCTGTGTTGTGCTTAAATACTCGCGCATCATCCTCTGACACCCGCCCTGTCGGCTGGGGCGTTAGAACGCACCGACTGCACCTCTGCAGAGGGGTAAGACTCCCCCAATGGGGCCACCTGTTGGCCGTGGGTGGCAACCCGTGATGCTTAAGGATAGAGTCCAGGTGGATGAGCAGTTCATGACATGCAATACTCCACTTTGGCCCTATCTTGGGCTAGACGGGCGGTCGGAGAGGTCCCCTCCGATCAATCGGCTGGTCACGTCAAGCCCTAGCACCTATATGATTTTCCCAACCCTATTACCCTTATGGCAAACCCCAAACCCTTTTTATCCTATGGGTGCTAGAAGGCGGTGGCTGCGGGTCTACATGTCCTGGGAATGACGTTAAACTCTGTCTGATGGTGAGGTTCCAGTTTTGGAGGTTTGGGGAATGTGGAGCACCCCTTCATCACCATTGCTCCCTGGTCTACTCTGACCCGGAGTAGTAGTACCTGTTAGGGTCCCATCTATAGGTTAAATAGAAAAATGTATTTATAAAAAATTGTATTATCCATTAAGAATGAATTTATTTCAAAACTTTATCGGCATTAAATGACCCACTGAGGTTGATATGCCGTAAAACAAAACAAACCAACACAAACATCCTCAGACACGGCTTTATTGGAAGAGAAATGGCCCGGTGTTGGCTTTAAACAAGAACTCTGCGTATAACTGTCTCTCACGTTTAACTGGTCAAGAAAAAAAAACTTTTGTCTGAAAAGAAATCGCTTTTAAAGAATCGATTTCTTTCTTTTACTTATTTATTTATTTATTTATTTTACAAAACATAGAGGCGCGTGGTCTAATGGGTAGAGTCGTAGGAAATCGACTCCAAATGGCGAGTTCAATTCCTGGACGAAGCGGTTGGCATTTCACATAGCGCTAATACCCTTGGGAAAGGTATGAAACCAATTCTCCCTCCAGCTATGGATAAATAGTAGGGCAGCCTGGCTCTTTAACCTTGGTTAGGCAACCGGTCTAGGAGAAGGAAAACTCTGAATTCAAACCTGTTAAACTCCGCTTAAGAAATTGACCTTGTGTCGCATCCTGCTTGTGTGGAGGGGTTGGTAAATATATATTTTACAAAACATAAAATGGAGATGTTTGTTTGTTGGTTGGTTGGTTGGTTGGTATGGTTTACGGCATATCAACTCTTATCGGGTCATTTAATGCCGGATCAAGTTCTCAGTCGGTAGAGTGTCGGACTAGGAACCACAAGGTTTCAGGTTTGATACCGACCCTCGCCAACTCAGCGTATGAGTAGCACAGGGATGTCTGCAGTAAAGTGAGGCGCTAGTGGTAGGTGTGGCGCTTCGCTTCAGACGCCCAAAATAATCTCCTTGGTCTAGCGCTAGGGAAAAGGGGATAGAGTCCCTCGCTTTCTGGTTGATACCGACTTAAGGCCATCCCGACGACTTACTTACTTACTTACTTGCTATTGCTCTAATGGTCACCCATCTAGGATTTGAACAAGCTCATCACTGCTTAACTTCGGTAATCTAGTGGGAACCGGTGCTTTTCAACGTGACTAGATTGTAATAAAGAAGTGGAAATAAATAAAAAAAGATGAGAAAAAGAGTTAGAGAAAAGGGATGAGAAAGAAAGAAAGAAAGAAAGAAAGAAGGAAAGAAAAGGAAGATGAGAAAAAAGAAAGAAATACAAAGAAGGAATGAATATGAAAAAGAAAGAAAGAAAAAAGTTTGGTTGTTTTTATGGCATATCAACCTCTTCGAATTATTTAATGCCGAATCAAGTCATTTTTATTTACAGAGGACTCATATTGCTTACAGTACAAGCTGATACTTAAATGGTCCCCCATCTAAGTATTGAACATTCTCATTGCTGCTTAACTTCGGTGATCTAGCCGGAACCGGTGCTTTTCAACGTGACTTGACCGTAAGTATAAAAATGGCATATCAACCCCTTCGAATCGTTTAATGCCGAATCAAGTCATTTTTATAAACAGAGGACTCAGATTGCTTACAGTACAAGCTGTTGCTTAAATGGTCACCGATCTAAGTATTGAACAGGCTCATCGTTGCTTAACTGCGGTGATCTAGTGGGAACCGGTGTTTTCAACTTGACTTGACCGTAAGTATAAAAATGGAGAGAAAAAGAAAGTCGAAAAACAAAACCAGCTTCAAACGCTACAGAAACACAATTATAAAGCCGTATTTGAGAGAAGACTTATGAGTTTATAAATATCTACAGACTGGTAATGGTTACTGTCATGGGGAATGGACATGGTGACCTGAGTTAAAATCCTGGACGAGGCTGGTCGCCTTTCACATGAATTATTTGAGAGAAGACTTATGAGTTTACA
>CM042160.1:741618-756618 GCA_023376005.1 Doryteuthis pealeii
ACATTAATTATTATATATGCAAAAATTCACCTGAAATAAACAACAAATTCTATGTTAAAATGACATTTCAAAACCGAGCACTTCAAACGGCCATTATTTTTGTAACAACCTAATATGTTTAAAAAGAAAAGACCACACAGACTTTATCGTGACGATGGGATTTTCCTGTAGATAGAGCTCAATATTTTTGAACACTCCTCATATATACAGGATGTCTCAAATTAATGTCTACACACTTTTAAAAAAAGTGTATACATTATTTTAAACGTTTTACATGAGGGTCCCCTCTATTATGTAAGATTAAAAGCTACACAAATACATAATTTGGATACACCTATAGCATTGGCACATAGTCGACATTACAATACTTTCTATCTGAAAATAGATTAAATTTTATTTTTGAGTACACATTAATTATTATATATGCAAAAATCCACCTGAAATAAACAACAAATTCTATGTTAAAATGACTTTTAAAAACCGAGCATTTCAATCGGCCATTATTTTTGTAACAACCTAATATTAAAAAAGAAAAGACCACGCAGACTTTATCAATATTTTTTAACACTCCTCATATATACAGGATGTCTCAAATTAATGTCTACACACTTAAAAAAAAGTGTATACATTAATTTAAACGTATTAAAATGATGGTCCCCTCTATTATGTAAGATTAAAAGGTACACAAATACATAATTTGGATACACCTATAGCATTGGCCCATAGTCGACATAACGACTTCTTCTTGAGGAACAAACTCGCCACGAGTGTCATTGTTCTCCAAGACTTGTTTGCTTACCATTATTTTAAGAGAAGTACCAAAACAACATTTACGTAATTCGTTTAATCGTGGTTGGTGTGGAATGGTATTAGGGTAGTCTTAACCGCAAGATGAAGATGAGGTGGCTAACGTCATTAAGATGTTTTCTAAGACTTCGTATCGATAAAAGACGCCCCGAACAAAATAAGTCCGACTGAAGTACGACAATAAACTAATAAAGACGCTAATTATAATCGGATCTTCGGTATTAATATTGAAAGTTGTTGCTATTCTGTCGTCAAAAAATCGTAAACGATGAAAAGGGTGATATTTATTTGTTGTGAAGAGGCATTGTTTCCATCCAGAGATATCAAAAAATACGAAGAGGTCAACACACACACACACACATATACACAGACACAGACACAGACACACACACACACACACACACACACACATACACATACATACATACCATATAAATATATATGTAGTATATTAAGAAAAATGAAAAACTTTCTTCTGACGCACAATGACACCTCTCCCCTACCTCTTACAAATACACACACACACACACACACACACACACACACCACACACACACACAACCTTAAGGTTTATTTCCGCTGTCGTTTATCGCAAAAGATGTACACACACACACACACACACACACACACAACGACACACCTAAAAAAATGCACAATGTTACCTTTTGATACATACACTTACACCGTCCCATACCCATGCAGTAAAATAGAATATTTGATGTCACATTTCAAACCGTCTTCGCTTTTTCAAACCTCAAAAAATTTTTTAAACAAGATGAATAACAAGGACTACCACTCGCTTTTCTCGTTATTCTGTGATAAAAAATTCCTTATCACCTTCCATATATCAACAAATGCCCTGAAGATGATCTAATTAATAGATCGAAACACTGCAGCGTCAGCCAATAAACTCACCACTTAAACCATTTAAACCTGTGTTTTTCATTTTTCTTGATATACTACATTACCGTCGGATTCACTTCCTTTCTCACACACACACACACACACACACACACACACACACACACACACACACATATATATATATATATATATATATATATATAATATATATTTAATATACCAAATTTGTTGGTAAATCCTCGCGGTGAGAAAAAAAACCCAGCAAATAGTTTGATTGTAAAAATATACTACCAAACATCAACCGGTAAGAAAAAAACTTTTGGAAAAAGAAAAGACCAAGATAATCGTACCAACCAAAAATAATCTATTTGTACAATATTTTGGCCAAAAGAAAAAACAATTTATATGCATATATATATATAAGATATATATATTCATCAAAACCGCCAGGAGACTAAAGCTAATAAGTAAAAAGTGTTCAATACCTAAGTAGAACAAATGATAAAGATAAATCTAATGAGTTAGACGAACCTACTAAAAGTTTCGCTTAATGCTCTTCAGGGCTAAGATCTGACTCATTAGATTTATCTTTATATATATATATATATATATATATATATATATATATATAATATATATATATATTGTTAATAATGCAGCCATTTTTTGTCTGCAAGTTTTTTCCTTTGTTTTTTCGTATTGCCGGATTATTTTTGTAATATCTGGCGAAAATTGGCTGATGTATTTGCCATATGTCATCGACCAAGTACTTTCCGCCCTATCGTGGGCCATCTTCAGGGTATTTTGAAACCGTACAACAATGGGCTATTACATTTTCTATTTATATTGGTTCTGTTTATTATTGGTGTTGTTATTGTTATTTGTGTTATTATTATTATTGTCATTATTATTATTGTCATTATTATTACTTTTACTATTATTATAATAATAATGTTTACTTACTCTCAGTGCGCATTACTTATGTATATTAGAATATGAAGCACAGCCCACGTTATAAACGTATATCATAAATATCAAGTACAAATATGAGGAGTAGATGGAGTAAATTCCCCCCCCCTCCTAAATTAAATATCTTCAGATTTCGCGTCAACAACGGATGAAGCTCTTAAATTTCGCGTAAACATCAATTAAGGTCATATTCCCCGCCACCATCGGAATATTGCTCCATTGGAATGAAATTCTGAGTGGGTTAGGAAAGTGAGGACTGTAAGTCTATTTCATATACTAGTACAAAATAAAAAACACCTTCTGAACGATGTAAAAAGCGATTTTTGAAACATATTGTCTGAGGGGTAGGAGTAAAAAATTCAATGTCAGCGAGTTTGTACCCTAAGTAAGTAAAATCATCACATTCATTAAAGGATTAAAAAATAAAACAATTGGAAATGTAAACTTTAAATATGTATTAAAATAAAACAAACTATATATAGATATATAATACCAGTCATGTATTTATTAAAACTTGTTTCAAAAATCAATGAGGACTGTCTCATGTTGCATGTTCAAATTTTTAGTGTATTTATTCTATGTTTATGACGATTTTGGGTAATGTGATGTAAGCAGTGACGTAGTTTTTGTTACAGACAAAAACCAGAAGCGAATCTCCATTATTAATAGATTACGAAACTAATGAAATATATCTTTGACTATTTGGGAGTGTCTTTTATTTACCTCTAGATTTTGTCCGATGCATCCGAAGTCCGTTGATTGGGGAAAGGTCCGTAGATGAGAGGTTAGTCTGTATATCCTTTTTTTTTTTTCAAGGGATACAGTCAGTATCCCACCGATAGGACGATAAACACAGTATAATTTTAAATAAGCACTTTGAAATTCGACCATACAATAGGTAGATCGAACAGATGTTGTCTGGTGCAGACTGGAATCGTTCGTGTTGACACTTGCAACATCTTGGAAATTAAAATTACACTTTACAGTCATTTTACGACGAGGCTACATTCGCTGGATGTGGACGCGTGAACAAAGACAGTCCTGTCTTCTGGGGTACTGTACTAATTATTATCACACCACACACACACACACACACACACACACACACATATATTATATATATATATATATATATATATATATATATATATATATTTGGGAGAATAAGTGCTTAATTGAAGTCGTACCTAATTTTGAAAATCAATTGATTAATAATTTTCTCCGAAATATTAAGAGAAAAAAAAGGAAAAAAAGAAAATTTAAATAAATATGTTTTTCAACATAAATTGCATTATTTTGCCTTCAAAAAATATCTTATATATATATATATATATATATATATATATATATATATATATATATATATTATATATATGATAGGAATGTAAACACGGTGTGTTTGGATATGGCTTTTTGCCGACAATTTTTGGGAGAATAAGTGCTTAACTGAAGTCGTAACTTCAATTAAGCACTTATTCTCCCAAAAATTGTCGGCAAAAAGCCATATCCAAACACACCGTGTTTACATTCCTATCATATATATATATATATATATATATATATATATATATATAATAAGATATTTTTTGAAGGCAAAATAATGCAATTTATGTTGAAAAACATATTTATTTAAATTTTCTTTTTTTCCTTTTTTTTCTCTTAATATTTTCGGAGTAAAATCCATCTTCAGAGAGTTGAAAAGTTTCCATCTGTGTTTGTTAAAATCAACTGTGGTATTATTCCGTTGAATTACATTTTAAGATTAATGCATCAAACACACTATAAAAACAAAAAAAACAAATCTTTATATATATATATATATATACAGAAAGATAGATACTACTGAATAAAAATAGACAAATAGATGGACAGAAAGTTTATAAAAAAACAAAAAAAAACTCACACATATAAAACTAATGATAAATCCAGTTTCCAAACACACATATATATAAAAGACAATTAAAACAGACATACACACATACACATACTCATTCATCTTGACCCACCCCCATCATCAAACATTCTTGACCAACACCTGCATCACCATATAAACACTCCCCATCTAGAGAGAAGAATATCCACTACCCACCCCCAACCACCACTGCCCCTACTGACAAACTACTGTTTTCACCATTTTGAAAATGCCCTTCATTGAAGCTAGAACTATATTTGTGTCCTGAAGAAGGTCTAAATGACCGAAACGTTGCATCGTCGACAATAAACATCCAGTTTCCATAACATCCCGTGTTTTGTCTACTTTTCTCCACACATACACACACACACACACACATATATATATATATATATATATATATATATATATATTATGATAATGGTACACGGTAATAACCTACTCGAGTTTCACCATAAGGATCTTCAGGGTTAAATCCACTGGATTAATCAAGATATTGATACGCACGTGCAATCAACTGCAATCAATCAATATCTTGATTAATCCATTGGATTTAACCTTGAAGATCCTTATGGTGAAACTCGAGTAGGTTATTACCGTGTACCATTATCATAATAAATTCTACCAACGTATTGAGCACTTTATATTTGTTATATCGCTGCCTTATCATTGTGAAACTTGCATCAACTAACCATTGTGACCTGTTTCACCGGTAGGTCACCTTTTCCACAAATCCCATATATATATATATATATATATATATATATATATATTCAAAGTGTGTCATAAAAGTATTGAGTTTAAAGATGTATTTACGAATATAGAAATGAAGAATGAATGGAACGTTAATTTTATTCAGAATACAAGATGTGTAATAAAAGTGCCGAATTTGAAGCTGTATTTACCAATATTGAAATGAACAATGAAAGAAACGTTGATTTTTTCAAAATACAATGTGTGTTGAAAAGCACAAAAATCTTGATAGTTTTTGACACATCTTGTATATATATATATATATATATATATATATATATATATATATTTGGCCAAGTGTTAATCGATTATTTTCGGTTGGTACCACCCTCATGGTCTTTTCTTTTTTTTTTCTTTTTTTCCCCCAGGTGAAGTTTGGTAGTATATTTTTACTATCAAACTATTTGCCGCTTTTTTTCTTACCGCAAAGGTTTAAGTTATTTATTATATATATATATATATATATATATATATATATATATATATGAAGACAACAGCACTTGATCACTGACAGTTTCTTGCCTATGCGATTTTTAAATCAAGTGTTTGGCTTGAAAATTGCATTTGTGAGAAACCAACCAACCAACCAGCCAGCCAACATATTTTAATTTCATAATTACAAATAGAATCCATTGTTATCTGTACAACATTTCGGTCGATGTGCCCATCGGCCTTCTTCAGGTATTTCTTGTTGGACTCCGGAACCATCTCGGAATCGGGGAAACTTCATGCACTGAATAAAAGGTTGGGTTCCGTGATGGCTCCCGATTACGACAAGAAGGTTTCCGAGTTCGAGAAGGTTAACGATTCCGACAAGAAATACGTGAATAAGGCCGGAGGGCACATCGGACGAAACGTTGTACAGATAACAATGAAGATCAGGACAATAGTCCGAATAATACAAATAATACTAATTATCAATCCTCATCTCATAAATTCAGAGAAATAGTAAATAGAATCCAGTCGGAATGTAGCACCTATATGATTTTCCCAACCCTATTGCCCTTATGGCAAACACCAACCCCTTTTTATCATGTGAGTGCTAGAAGGCGATGACTGAGGGTCTACATGTCCTGAGAATGACGTTAAACTCTATCTGATGGTAAGGTTCCAGTTTGGAGCTTTGGGGAATGTGGAGCATCCCTTCATCACCATTGCTTCATGGTCCACTGTGACCCGGAGTGGTAGTACCTGTTAGGGTCCCATCTATGGGTTAAATAGAAAAATGTATTTATAAAAAATTGTATTATCCATTAAGAATGAATTTGTTTCAAAACTTAGTCGGCATTAAATGACCCACCGTGGTTGATATGCCGTAAAACAAAACCAGGCCAAACCAGTTGGAATTATTTTTCTTCTTGATAAATATTCATGACTACGACATAATTTTAGATGTAATGCGTATTTCTATCAAATGAAAAGCAATCATTTAATATTGGCCATCAGTTGATTTACTAGTTCTTGCTTACCACGGCAACGGGGATGCGCGGTCTCCTTCCAACTCCTGTTATATCTGGGGGTGTGGTGACAATGAATGAGAGAAAGTGAAAAGATGAAAAAATACTTTGTTTCTTTGCGTGGGCCGGAATTATGGGAAAAAGAAAAGGAAGAAATATACAATAATAAGAGACATAGAGATAGATAGATAGATAGATAGATAGAGAAAGAGAGAAAGAAAAGAGAGAGAGAGAGAGAGAGAGAGAGTGTGTGTGTGTGTGTGTGTGTGTGTGTGTGTGAATCTATCTAAAATTCATATTTCTCTTACTCTATCTCTTCTCTCTTTGATTATCTATTTCTCTCTCTCTCTCTCTCTCTCTCTCTCTCTCTCTCTCTCTCTCTCTCTCTCTCTCTTTCTACATTGGCAATATCTTGACCTCTTTGTAATTCCACTATCCTTGATCTCTCTCTCTCTCTCTCTCTCTCTCTCTCTCTCTCTCTCTCTCTCTCTAATTATCTATCTATCTAAATGTCTCTTACTCTCTCTTTCTCCCTTTAATTATCCATCTCTCTCCCCCTCTTTCTTTCTCTCTCTCTCTCTCTCTCTCTCTCTCTCTGTATTCATCTATAATCTATATTTCTCTTACTCTATCTCTTTCCTCCTTTCATTATCCATTTCTCCACCCCTCTCTCTCTCTCTCTCTCTCTCTCTCTCTCTCTCTCTCTCTCTCTCTCTCTCGTTCACTTATTCTATTTCAGAACTTTCTTTTCTTTTTCTTTTACTTTTTTTAATTTCTTTTTCTAATTTTTGTTCGCAATGATTCCATTCATCTTTTCTTTCTTTCTTTCTTTCTTTTTTGTCTCGTCTTTGATACAATTTCTATTACTTTCTCTCTATATATATTTCTTTCTTTCTTTCTTTCTTTCTTTCTTTCTTTCTTTTCTTCTTTTATTTTTTCTTTCTTTTCAGTTTTTCCCTTTCTTTCTTTCTTTTTTCTTTTCCCTTTTTGTCCATTCTTTCTTTCTTTCTTTCATTTTTCTTTCTTTTAAATTGTATCTTTACTCTCTTTATTTTCTTTCATTTTTTTCCTTCATTTATACACGTTTGTTGTTAATGATATTTTTTCTTTCTAAATCGTATGAGTTTTTTTTCTTTCTAATGACATAATTCCTCTCGTTTTTCTTTTTTCTTTTTATATTTTCCTTTGTTCTTTATTCATTTCTTATCATATCCTTTCTTTCAATATTTCCTTCTTTTTATATTATATTTATTTCTAATTAATTCCTTCTTTCATTTAATTCATTTAATTTTTTTCTTAAATTCTTTCTTTCTAATTATTTCCCTCGTTCATTTTTCTTTCTTTCTTTTTACTAATTATATTTCTTTCTGTCAAATCAAATTCTTTCTTTCTTTTTTTAGATTATATTTTTGTTTTATTTTTGATAATATCATTTATCTATTTCTAATTATTTCCTTTCATTCCAATTATATTCATTATTTCTTTTTTTCTTTCTTTCTTTCTAATAATATTATTAATTATAATAATCTTTCTTTCTTTTGGAATATTGTTTCCTTTTTTCTAATTACATTATTATATTAAATAACCCTTCCTTCCATCTTTCGTTCTTTCTTTCTTTCTTTTGTTATAGTTATTAACTTTCCTTCTTTCACTTTTTCTTTTTTCGTTCTAACTTTCATCATTATTATATTCTTTCTTTATTTCTTTCGAATTATATTCTTTTTTCTTCATAATTAAATCACTTCTTTCTTTCGAATTATATTTTTTTTCTTCGTAATTATATTCTTTCTTTCTTTCTTTCTTTATTTCTTTCTTTCTTTCGAATATATTCTTTTTTCTTCATAATTATATTTTCTTTCTTTCTTTATATTATATTTCGAAATATATTCTTTTTTCTTCTATATTCTTTCTTTATATCTTTCGAAAATATTCTTTTTTCTTCATAATTATTTTCTTTCTTTCTTTCTTTCGAATTATATTCTTTTTTTTCTTCATAATTATATTCTTTCTTTATATCTTTCTATATTCTTTTTTCTTCATAATTATTCATATTCTTTCTTTTTCTATTTTTTTTCTTCATAATTATATTCTTTCTTTCTTTCTTTCTTTCTTTCTTTCATTTATTTATTTATTCTTTTTTCCTTCATAATTATATTCCCTTCTTTCTTTCTTTTGAATTATATTATTCTTTCTTCATAATTATATTCCTTCTTTATTTCTCTCGAATTATTCTTTTTTTCATCATTATATTCCTTATTTATTTCTAATTATATTCTTTCTTTTTCCTTCTTTCTAATTATGTTCTTTCTTTCTTTGTGTTATATTTTCATTCTTTTCTAATTATATCATTTCTTTCTTGACTGTTACAATATTTTTACTCATATTTCTACTAATTATATCGTTTTTTTTTTCTTTCTGATTATCGAATTTCAATTTATTTTCAGTTCTTTTTTTCTTTCTTTAATCATATTGCTGCTTTTTACCTTACAATTTTATCATATAGTACTTCTTTTTTAAATTGTATCATTTTTTTCATGTTTTATTTTCTTTCTTTCTCATTATCTTTTTTCTTCCTTTCTTCCTTTCTTTCTATTATTCTTTATTTCTATCATTATTTCCATCTTTTTTTTTTTCTTTTCTTTCTCTCTTGTCCATTTCTGAATAGCTTTTATTCACTATTTTAACTATTTCTTTCAATATCGCTATTGCCTAAATTGAAAAGAATCTTTTAAAAATCTATTAGCTGCTTTGTTTCCCCTTTCCAATTCACCCTTTTCAGTCTGCTTTCATCTAGTTTTCGCATTATCACACTTTACAACCAACAATTTATTAAAAAATATAAAAATACAATTTTTGTTCTTACTTTATTGAACATTTTCCGACATTTTAAAATAATTTCTTTCTTATTTTGGTTTCAGAATTGTAATTTCTTCCATTCATAATTTTTTTTTCAAATTCATCATTTGTTTCCTTCCTTCCTTTCTTCCGTTATTCATTTCTTCATTCATTCATTCATCCTGTCCTTTCTTTTAAAGCTAGTATGGGACAGGTCATAAAGTGAACTATAAACTGCATTCCTGGTTCGATACCGGTCCTCGCCCACTCAGCGTTTGAGTAGCACAGGGATCAGTGCGTTAAAGTGAGGAGCTGATGGTAGGCGTGGCGCTCCACATCAGACGCCTAAACAATCTTCTTTGTATAGTGCTAGTGAAAAGGGGATAGACTCCCTGTCTGGCTGATACCGACATTAGGCCACTCCGTCGACTTTACTTTTTACTTATAACTAGACTATCAATCTGTCGGCTTGGGCAGAAGAATACACCGACTGCACCTCTGCAGAGGGGTAACTCCCCACAATGGAACCCCCTGTCGGCCTTAAGGTGGCGACCCGTGATGGTTATGGATTGGATCCTGGTGGCCCAGCTCTCCATTACATGCGACACTCCCTACTTAGGCTAAACGGGCGGTCAGTGAGGCCCACTTCAATCAATCGGTTGGTCAAGTCAAACTCTAGCTCCTATACGATTGTCCCGACCATACTCTGTTTATGGCAAATCCCAAACCTTTTCATCATATACGTGTTAGAAGGCACTGGCTGAGAGTCTTTAGAGTCCTGGATCTTGTAATGAAGTTACAATTTTTGGGTTTTGGGTTGTGTGGAGCACCCCTTTATAACCATTACTACCAGGTCCTCCATGAGCCAGAGTGGTTGTACCTGTAAGGGTCCCATGTATTAGTTAAATAGAAGAGAATGTGTTAACCAATATGTATTTAAATAAATTGAGTTAAAAATGTTCATTGACCTAATTTTAATACAAATTATGTGAAACTCTGATTTCAAACCCGTTAAACTTCCATTGGGGTGTTCCCTATTAGAATAGGCTCAGTCCTAATTGGCGATCTATTTCAGTAATTTATTAATTACATTGTGACGGAGAACGAGTACCACAGTACTCATTTGGAAAAAGTGTGAGAGTGTCTTGCCTGCCGGAGTCGAACCCGCACCCTCCGGAATGCAAAGAAATGAGATTTAGACGCTGGATGGACGCGAGGTGCAATTCAGGTGCCCGGATGTTGTGGCCTACACGCGTCCATCCGAATGCACGAGAATTGTGAACGGGCGCGAGGTTCGACCGATGTGCCAGGATGATAAAGGGAAACGGCAGTATAAGTAGAAGTGGGGTGACGGCAGTAAGGGTGTTGCGACTTCAGCTGCTGGTAGACGACGAAGACAGTGTTGTAGCCTGCGAATAAGGCGTTTGACTCGCTTCTTTTTGCCTCCTCTCAACAAAGAACATTAACTTGAAACCCCATAATTGTGCAAAGAAACCAAACCAATCTTAAACAGACTGGAGAGCGAAAGACTGATCATAAGCAGAACAAACAAATATCTATTTCCCCCCTCTATTTTTCCTTCGATGCTAACAATTCTAATAATTAATTAATTCGGCCTTGGATAACCCATAATAAGTTGATATGCCGTTAAGCAAATAAACCAAACCAATCATGATACAACTAATCGATTCGAATTCAAAATGCTCAGTTTTCATGCCGCATTTGTTTCTCTGTTGTCCACAATGTTTATTCTCACCGTTTGATCGTCGATAGCAGTAAACTGTCACAGAGAGAGAAAGAGATGGAGAGAGAGAGAGGATGGAGAGAGAGAGAGAGGATGGAGAGAGAGAGAGAGGGAACTGTTTTGTTCACTTTAGCCTCTCACCTTAGAAAGAAAAAGAGGAAGAAGGAATTTTTCAAGCAGCTGCGAAATCTCTGCCAAGACCAGTATTAGAATGTTTCTTTGATTTAACTTTTGCCCTTCATTCGCTTTACAAATGGTTTTCTAAATGGGGTGGGGTGGGGGTGAGTGATCAGATATTACAGGTACAAATGCGGAGGTGTCTTTAAAGGGGGAAATAATTTCCTATTACATTTGGTCACGCATGTGTTAACAATTAAAGAACACCTGGGAGAAGAAGGATTGTTTGTTTTTAATGAAGAAAAAATGAAGAAAAGAAAAGAGATAGAAAAGGGATAGAAAAGGAAACGGCGTGAGTCGGGATCTAGAAAAACCTTGTTTTTTTTCTATTTGGGTCTTTTTTCTCTTTTTTTTAATGAAGAAAAAAATTTTAAAATAGGGAAGAAAAAAAAAACAAAAACAAGGACAGAAAAGAAAACAGCGGGTATGGACGATCAATAAATGGTCAAACTTGGTATTAGCTGTTAAACATTTTCTTTCTTTTCTGGCTATTTTTTTTTTTTTTTTTTTCTTTTTTCATAAAAGATTACGAAGAAAAATATTCCTATTTTAATGTTCATCACCTGAGAGAAGAAGGATTGTTTGTTTTTAATGAAGAAAAAATGAGGAAAAAAAAGAAAAAAAAAAGAAAAGGGATAGAAAAGGAAACGGTGGGGTTTTCTAGATCCCCACGATCTAGAAAACCCTTTTCTTTCTTTCTCTCCTATTTGGGTCTTTTTTCATTTTCTTTTAATGAAGAAAAAAATTTTAAAAAAGGAAAAAAAAAAGGACAGAAAAGAAAACAGCGGGTATGGACGATCAATAAATGGTCAACTTTGGTATTAGCTGAATTAGTTAAACATTTCCTTTCTTTTCTGGCTATTCGGGTCCTTTCCTTTTTCTCTCTTTTTCTTTCTTTTTCTTTCTTTTTTCTTTTTTCATAAAAGATTGCGAAGAAAAATATTCCTTTTATAATGTTCATCACCTGGGAGAAGAAGGATTGTTTGCTTTTAACGAAGAAAAAATGAAAAAATGAAAAAAAGAAAAAAAAAAGAAAAGGGGACAGAAAATGAAACGATGCGGGTGGGGATCTAGAAAACCCTTTTTTTCTTTTTCTTTCCTATTTGGGTCTTTTCTTCTTTTTTAATGAAGAACTTTTTTTTAAAAAAAAAGGAAAAAAAGAAAGGACAGAAAAGAAAACAGCGGGTATGGACGATCAATGAATGGTCAACTTTGGTATTAACTGAATTAGTTAAACCTTTTCTTTCTTTTCTGGCTATTTGGGTCCTTTCCTTTTTTTCTTACTTTTTCTTTCTTTTTTTCTTTTTTTATAAAAGATTACGAAGAAATAATATTTTTTAGTTCATGTATTTTACTTCATATTTTTCAGTTCCTCTATTGTCCACTTTAAGAAGGGTCCTGTGTGTCCTACAAAGGAAGATTACCCAGGTAATTTATTATTTTGGATTAGATTTCTGCTCTGGAGTTTGGTTTGAAAAACATTTTTTTCTTATCCTGAAATACTTATTTCTGACTTTTTCTTTCATCCCCGCTTTTAATATTCCTAGATATCGGTGTTTTTTAATTTTATTTTTCATAACTTTATAAACATTTTATTTATTTCATTCTTATTTATCTATTTAATTTTTATTTTTCATAACTTTGTAAAATTTTATTTATTTCATTCTTATTTATTTATTCAATTTTTATTTTTCATAACTTTATAAAAATTTATTTATTTCATTCTTATTTAGTTATTCAATTTTTATTTTTCATAACTTTATAAACATTTTATTTATTTAATCCTTATTTATTTATTTAATTTTTATTTTTCATAACTTTATAAAAATTTTTATTTTATTTCATTCTTATTATTTATTTTAATTTTTATTTTTTCATAACTTTATAAAAAATTTATTTATTTCATTCTTATTTATTTATTATTTTTTTTATTTTTCATAACTTTTTAAAAAATTTATTTATTTCATCCTTATTTATTTATTTCATTTTATTTTTCATAACTTTATAAAAAATGTTTTTATTTCATTCTTATTTATTTATTTCATTTTTATTTTCATAACTTTACAAAAATTTTATTTATTTCATTCTTATTTATTTATTTCATTTTTATTTTTCATAACTTTACAAAAATTTTATTTATTTCATTCTTATTTATTATTTCATTTTTATTTTTCATAACTTTACAAAAATTTTATTATTTCATTCTTATTTATCTATTTCATTTTTTTTTCATAACTTTATAAAAATTTTATTTATTTCATTCTTATTTATTTATTTTATTTTTATTTTTCATAACTTTGTAAAAAATTTTTTATCTTATTCTTATTTATTTATTTAATTTTTATTTTTCATAACTTTGTAAAAAAATTTTTATTTCATTCTCATTTATTTATTTTATTTTTATTTTTCATAACTTTATAAAAAATTTATTTATTTCATTCTTATTTATTCATTTTATTTTTATTTTTCATAACTTTAAAAAAATTTATTTATTTCATTCTTATTTATTTATTTTATTTTTATTTTTCATAACTTTATAATTTTTTTATTTTATTCATTCTTTTTATTTATTATTTTTACTTTTCATAACTTTATAAAAATTGTATTTATTTCATCATTATTTATTTATTTAATTTTTATTTTTTATAACTTTATAAAAATTTTTATTTATTTCATTCTTATTTATTTATTCAATTTTTATTTTTATTGATTGATTTTTTTTTTAATTTTATGTATTTATTTATTTATTATTTATTAATTATCATTATTATTTTATTTTCATTTATCTATTTTTATTCATTATTATTTTCATTTTCCTTTTTTAATGTTCATTTTTTAATGTTTTGTTTCTTGATTTTCCTAATTCTATTGGCAATATAAAATCGGATCTGTTTTGGAAATAAACGATCTCAATTGAATAAAAAGAGAAAAAAAAAAGCAACTATGAAAACTAAAACACCAATAAACAGGACAGGAGACGAAGTAATCAACTATTAAATACTTTTATTTGTTTTTATTTATTTGTATTGTGCACTTTTTTCCTTTTCATTTGTTCATTATTATATTTTCATAAAACGCATTTCTCTTCTCGTCGAAAGCCAATTTTCCAATAAATTACATTTTGCTCATTTTTCACTGATCCAACATGGAGACTTTTCCGATATGGAAAAACTGATTATTTATTACATTTTAACGATGTCTTCCGACTCCAATATATATATATATTATATATATATATATATATATATATATATATATATATATATATTTGGGAGAATATGTGCTTAATTGGAGTCGTACCTAATTTTGAAATTAATTAATTAATAATGAATTAGGCGGGAATGTCTATTTAAATGTATGGCTAAACAAATCGAGAAAAATCAATCTCTGTATGTACATTTCGGCCTATTAGGCCTCATCAGCAGAGCTATATATATATATATATATATATATATATATGATGGACTCTCCCGTCGATTTCG
>CM042160.1:761618-771618 GCA_023376005.1 Doryteuthis pealeii
CTTAGACAAATTGTCTAACTCTTCCGACTCATCAGATGCGAATGTATCTGATGAGTCGGGAGAGTTAACAATTTGTCTAAGCTTCCTGAAATAGACTATAACGCTAAATCTCTAAGTCTTTTGTTATTTCTTTACTTATGTATTTGCTCTGTGACTCTAACATTAAGAGCACACATTGAGCTCTCAAACTGGCGACAGGTTTTTTAAATAAAACCTTGTGTCGTAAGGAAGATTTCTTCTCTGGACTTTTGATTTTATATATATATATATATATATATATATATATATATATATATATATATATATATATGAGGGTGTAAAATGTAATGCCATTTTGTTTTAGGACAGGTATAATTACCAACACAGAAAAATGTATCATACAGGACAATGAAGTTAGGCCTCTGTGGATCACACCCCTACTTCTCCGCATAGTCACCGTATCTCTCAATAACAATGTTCCACCTTCGATTGATAGCATGTATCCCTGCATCGTAAAATTATGTTGACTGTTCTTTGAGCCACTTCTTCGCAATAGATTTCACTTCCTCGTCACTGGAATAAAGTTTGCCTCTCAAACCCACTTTCATGAGGTCGACGTGATGATCGTCTGAGGCAAACAGTATTCCAGTGACGAAGTGAGGAAGTGAAATCTCTAGTGAAGAAGTGGCTCAAAGAACAGTCAACAGAATTTTACGGGGCAGGGATACATGCTCTCATTCGAAGGTAGAACATTGCTATTGAGAGATACGGTGAGTATGTGGAGGAGTAGGGATGTGATATACAGAGGACCAGCTTCATTTTGATGTATGATACATGTTCCTGTGTTGATAATTGTACCTTTCCTAAACAAAATGGCATAACTTTTTAACTCACTCTCGTATATAGATATTTAAGAAAAAGCCGGTTCCGTAATTGATTCTATTAATAGTGGATTGTCTAATTTTTTTTACTTTTTATATTGTTGTCTCAAATACTAACATGGATGACATTTTATCCTTCTTGCGAGGGCCGGGTTAACTCAGTCGGTAGAGCGTTCGGCTAGAAACCACAGGGTTCCTAGTTCGATACCGGCCCTCGCCAACCCAGCGTATGAGTAGCACAGGGATCTGTGCGATAAAGTAAGGAGCTTACGGTAGGTGTGGCGCTCCACCTCAGACGCCAAAACAATCTCCTTGGTCTAGCGCAAGGGAAAAGGGGATAGACTCCCTCGCTGATTGACTGATACCGACTTTAGGCCGCCCCGACGACTTTACTTTTTACTTATATATATATTTTTGGGGAAAATATGTGCTTAATTGAAGTCGTACCTAATTTTGAAAGTTAATTAATTAATAATTAATTAATTAGGCGGACATACCTATTCAAATGTAAGGCTAAACAAATTGAGAAAAAATCAAATCTCTGTATGTATATATTATATATCTTTATATATATATATTATATATATATATATATATATATATGAGGTAAAATATTAGGAATGAAAAAAAAAACTCAGAGTAGCACAGGGATCTGTGCGGTAAAGTAAAGAGTTGATGGTAGGTGTGGCGCTCCACCTCAGACGCCCCCTATATATATTTATATATAGATTGTTTTATTCTAATATAATATTTAAAGTTATCGGAACTGTTTTCATTTCAAATTGTCTTTCATTCTTTCTTTTATTAAATTTGATGATTTTACATACTTATAGTACACACTCTATGACATTGAATTTTCAGCTCCCATCCCCTCAGACAATATCTTTCAAAAAATATGTTTACATCGCCCGGAGGCCGTCTTTTTATTTTGCTAGTATATATAATGGAGATTGGGACTCAATGTGTCTGTAACCAAAAATAAGTCCCTAATTACGTAACAATACCGAAAATCGTCAATACATAGAATACAGAACAACCCTGTAATCAGTTTTTGAAATTTTTTTTACGCTCGCTCATTTTTCAGTAGCAAGAAGTTAACCTATAATTTTACAAATTGTAGGTGTGGCGCTCCACCCCGGACGCTAAAATAATCTCCTTGGTCTAGCGCTAGTAAAAATGGGATAGACTCCCTCGTTGTCTGGCTGATACCGACATTAGGCCGCCCCGACGACTTCACTTTACTTACTTACATATGATACAAACGCTCTAACATTGAATTTTTAAATTCCACCCCTGTCAGGCAATATCTTTCAAAAATTAGTTCTTACATCGCTCGGTTGGCGTTTTTTTAGTATATAATATATATATATATATATATATATATATATATATATATGAGGAAGCAGGATTGGAGTAAATCCGACAGAATGTAGTGGAGATATGTAGAACAAAGTACAAATACAAGTATGATGCTTTAGTGATTAAACGACTGATGGAGCTGAGCTTAAAGCTTAGCGAAATATATCTCCTACATGCACTTGTCTGAGTTTTGTTCCTTTGTTCCCCATATCTTGATATATATATATGTACATACATACATACACACACACACAACACACACACACACACATTATATATATATATATATATATATATATATATATGAGTATGAAAAGGTGAATGAAAACATCACACAATGCTGTTAAAGAGAAAACAATTCATAATATAATCATAGCTGATACTGATCAATATTTCAATTTTACAAAAATCATCATCAGAGCTCATTCACTCCGTGGTGTTTGGGTCGGAGAAGAATGTCAAATCCGACCCAAACAACCACGGAGTAAATGAGCTCTGATGATGATTTTTGTAAAATCGAAATATTGATCAGTATCAGCTATGATTATATTATAAATTGTTTTCTCTTTAACAGCATTGTGTGATGTCTTCATTCCACCTTTTCATACTCATATTGTCGGATTCATTTCCTTTCTTTTAACTTATATATATATATATATATATATATATATATATATATATATATATATGTGTGTGTGGTGTGTGTGTTGTGTGTGTGTGTGTAGAAAATTTTGAAGAAAGAAAAAACAAGATGTTTAAATTCCGGTACTGATCGAGAGCGTTCTGTGCCTCGTGATTAATGATATATTTATTGCGTTTTTCTGTTTACAATGTTGCTTTGATAAAGACCGCATATGGTCGAAACAGATTTCTGTCAGCATAAGTTTAAACATCTTGTTGTTTTTTATACAAACCTTTTTACACATATTGTCGGATTCATATCCATTTTACCTTTCATATATATATATGTAAACAAATAAGGCTATTTTCAGCCGACAATATTTGGGAGAATATGTGCTTAATTGAAGTCAAACCTAATTTTTTGAAAGTTAATTCATTAATGATTAATTAGGCGGGATTTAACTACTTAAATGTAATGCTAAACAAATCGAGAAAAATCAATCTCTGAATGTACATTTCGGCATATTAGGCTCTGCTGATGAGGCCTAATATGCCGAAATTTACATTCAGAGATTGATTTTTCTCGATTTGTTTAGCTTTACATTTAAGTAGTTAAATCCCACCTAATTAATCATTAATGAATTAACTTTAAAAAAATTAGGTTTGACTTCAATTAAGCACATATTCTCCCAAATATATATATATATATATATCTTCTTATTATAATGGAGATTGTGTGTTTTTCTGTCTGTAACCGAAACTATATTACTACTCAAGTCACAATTCCCTTAGTTATTTACGTCAAATTCTCCATGATTTCATTCTTTTAAACCTTCAGTTATTAATAAAAATTGTTTTACATTATTAATACTGTTGATCATATCTACGTACTAATAACATGCAATTGTATTTATATATACAACAAAATAGCGGTTTACAGTTTTGAACGAGAAGGCTAATTTGCATATTGATATTTAAAATTTTATTTTAATAATATGTGCTTGGTATTATTGATTTCTAATTGTTTGGTTTTATCTTTAAGAAATATAAACAAAATCTCGTGGATAAATCTTAAAAGAATTTATTTACAAGAAGAAATAACTGTAATATTATCCTTACTTCCTATTTTAAACTAAATAGTTAAATTAGGAAAATTTACCAATGAAACAGGGGAGTAATGGAAAATGATGGAAATGTTAGTTTCAAAGTTGTTCTATTTTTCGATTATACACCCTCTGTTGCAGATCTTTTTATCTGCATTCTTAGTCAGTTTCATTAGCCTTTCTAATTTAATATGAATATTTTTATTATATCAAAACTTAAATACTTGCACCCGGAGGGTGCATATATTTGCTAGTATATATATATATATATATATATATATATATTTTATTATTATTATAATGGAGATTGTGTGCTTTTCTGTCTGTAACCGAAACTATATTACTACTCATATCACTATTCCCTTAGTTATTGACATCACATTTTCCATGATTGTATTTTTATTTAAACCTCAATTATTAATAAAATTGATTTACATTATTAATACTGTTAACTATGTCTACATACTGACAACATGCAATTATATTTATATATACAACAAAATAGTGATTTACAGTGTGAACGGGAAGGCTAATTTGCATATTGTTATTAAAAATGTGATTTTATTAAATATGTGCTTAGTATTATTGATTTCTAACTGCTTGGTTTTATTCTAATGAATATAATGAAAAATCTCTTCAATGAATCTTCAATGAAATCCATTAACAAGATAAAATAACTGTCATTTTATTCTTTACTTCCTCTTTTAACTAAATACTTAAATTAGAAAAAATAACAATGAAAGACGAGAGTGATGGAAGAGTAAGTTTCAGTTGTTCTATTTTTTATTATACTCCCTCTGTTTCAAATCTTTTATTATACTCCCTCGGTTTCAAATCTTTTTATCAGTATTCTTATTTAGTTTCATTAGCCTTTCTAATTTAATATAATATTTTATTACATTAAACTTAAATACTTGCACATATATATATATTGTACAAAGAATGACGGAAGATTGAGACGATACAGATTAAAAATGAAAGTTAGCAACGATTAATCGATTGAAAGTTTCTGTAATAGACTGTGTAACATCTGTGTCAATAACTTAAATAATCTCTCTCCTAAATATTTCGAAACCATATCTTTTGTTGACGCACTATATCGTCTGATGTTTGCAGAGAGATTAATGAATACAATTAAAGCTAATTGTAAATGTTTGTTTTGTTGTTAGAGCAGAAGACGTGAGTGCGGAAAACAAAACACACAATGTTTAAGTAACAATAAAAGCCAGCATTTTCGACGCGCCCATCGACGTTGGAGATAGTAATTGTGTAACGAACATGATGTGCTCCTTTTTAAAGACAATTACTCGTGCAAACGGAGCCAGATCGTCACCAACAGCCGACGTCTTCGTATTCACTCACAAACCAAGATCAATGATTTTATTACTGATACAATAATACCCAGAGAATTAGTCCAAACAACACATTGAATTACTAAAAACAAATATATATATATATATATATATATATATATATATATATATATATATATCACAACTTGTGCCCCCCTCCCAAAGAAATCACTACTGCATCACTCGCTCGAACCACTACCATTCCTACAACCTCCCACTACCAATTGTTATTACATCCCACTTCTAATTCCTTGCTACTACTCGTTCTCGTTAAAAACGAGACACGAAACCATATCATCGTTTCATACCTGATGATGGCAAACTGTATGCCGAAAGCGCTCGTTTTGAAATCTTTGGTGGA
Source organism: Doryteuthis pealeii (assembly GCA_023376005.1). Lineage (NCBI taxonomy): Eukaryota > Metazoa > Mollusca > Cephalopoda > Myopsida > Loliginidae > Doryteuthis > Doryteuthis pealeii. The sequence goes on from CM042160.1 coordinate 767,275, forward strand.
TTGTTACACCAGTTACACCCCGACACCAAAAAGATGGCCCGGAAATTAGAAAGGATCAACCAAAAACTTGTCCGACAAGAATTGTTTGTACAGTTCAACAATATATATATATATATATATATATATATATATGTGTGTGTGTGTGTGTGTGTGTGTGTGTGTGTATTCGGGCAGCATTTATTCATTTATGCATGTTGAATTAAACAAAAAACACATCTCATGTTTAACAATTTTATTTGTGATCATTTCAAGTTTTCTGGCCAATTTTGTAATATTTGGGTGGAATTCGTTGATTAGTCCACCAAAGTTCAGGTCCCGAGTAATTTCGGCACTTCAAAGTGCCATCATCAGGGGTGATGTGTTCCAGTTTTTCAAATTATATTAATGGATGTGGACGCTGGAAGGAGAAGAATTGATGGGAAATGTGCTATAGGCATTTTAAAATGTGTGTACTGCATTGGAAATTAATTTTGTTTAAGGATGGTTTGTATTGTTTTATGTATAGAGCTTCTAGTATTTGGAGTTTTTGTTTATTTTTTTTTCTTTGTGCAGAATGTGTGTATTTTCCGCTAATATATTTCGGTAATTCAACATTCATACACACACACACACACAAACACCACACACATATATATATATATATATATATATATATATATATATATATATATAGTATCCAATTGCCGCTTTAACTTTTCCGTCGCAGTGGCATCAGTAAATAATCCAAAAGTGCTCAATATATTAAAAATGCAGAGTAGTAATACTACTACTAATATTATTATTAGAAAAAATAAAGGCGCCCTTAGAACGATCCCTAAGTGTCTGGAAAAGAATTTGGGTAAATCGGGAATCAGAGGAAGAATCAAGACCTTCCAAACTATGACATTGTTTAGATCGGCTAGAATACCAAGAAGAGTCCTGGAGACTTGCTATCACTCATCCTTCGGTGAACCACTGGCTGCGATAGGGTGGAAAAAATAGGATAATAATAATAATAATAATAATAATAATAATAATAATAATAATAATAATAATAATAATAATAATAATCTACCATGGTTTCAACCAAATTGAAATGATTTCTTTGGGACCCTACCCTACGTTAACTAAGTCAATGTAATTCCTTAGTTAATATATTTGAAGTGAGCACACATGCTCTCCCTCCAATTTTTTTTCATTTCAAATTGAGATACATTAGTGCACAATCACAACTTGGCATAAAGCCGAAGGTTTTGTTTGGGTGGGAAAGGGTGACAAAACTGGTCATATCACTACATGAGTCTATTTAGCTAGGTTCACTCGCTGACCGATCCATTCAAAAATAAACGCTTGCATTCTTTCCTTGCTCAGCCTACTTACAGCAAAATGCATCTTTCGCTCTATGACTATCCTACTGTTGTGAGGTTTTAAGGGGTCAAATAAGAACAAAACAACGGGTAACGAAAAGTAGAAAAATGTATTAACAGAAAGTAAACAATACAATAGAGAGATGTGGAAATTACGTCCGACGAACAGAGTTATTGGCACTCGCATTGGCTTGCTCCTAAGCCGCACTTATCCCTGTTTATTTATAGTAAGCTGTCGGCGCATTCCATTGGTCAAATAGGGTGTATCACTTATAACACCTACTTAAAATTATCCCAATTTCGAATGAATGATTTTAATTCCTTAGTTAAATTAAAGATACTAGCGAAATAAAATAAAAAACGCCCTCTGGGTGACGTAAAATAAATATTGCCTGAGGGGATGAGAGTTGAAAATTTAATATCAGAGAGTTTGTATTATAAGTAAAGTAAAATCATCAAATTCATTAAAGGAGTAAAAAATAAAATAAATTTATTAAAGGAGTAAAAAATAAAACAATTTGAAATGAAAACTTAGTTCTGATAACTTTTAATATATATCAAAATAAAACAAACTATATATAGATATATAATACCAGTCATGTATTTATTAAAACTTGTTTTAAAAAACAATGAGGACTGTCTAATGTTGCATGTTCAAATTTTGAGTGTATTTATTCTATGTTATGACGTTTGGGTAATGTGACGTAAGCAGTGACGTAATTTTTGTTACAGACAAAAACCGGAAGCGAATCTCCATTATTAATAGATTTTTCGGATAATAACGATTGAACGCTACATTATTTTTCTCTCAATCGAAAATTGAGAAAAAATGTATCGTTCCACACGTGTATTTATTCTTTAATTCTTATTTCTATATTGTTATCAATTTAATTCTAATTAAACCTTTTAAATAATAGATTTAAATCAATCTTCAATTGTAGACATAGTTTGGGCCAGTCACTAAAATATTGTTAGAACTACATTACTGAATTTAACTAAATTAATTGAATTTTTTTCATAAATAGTTATTCATTTTAAATGGGATAAATATGAAAAAGGAACCATAAAAAATTATGAATTGGTAATATTAAATCCCTAAAATATAATTAAAATTAAATTTTAACTGCTTTTACTAGCTATTCCCCCTATCTCACAGACCATCCGAGTGAGACGGACTAGGCATGCGGGACACTCCTGGAAAAGCAAGAAGGAACTCATAAGTGATGTTCTCCTGTGGAAGCCAACACATGGACATGCCAGTGTGGGCCGCCCAGCAAGGACCTACATTGACCAGCTATGTAAAGATGCTGGCTGCAGCGAGGAAGAACTCCCTGGGGTGATGAATGATAGGGAAGGTTGGCGAGAGATTGTCATGGATATCCGTGCTGCCTGCACGGCATGATGATGATTTATAATTAGAATTAAATTGATAACAATATAGAAATGAGGATTATAGGATGAATAAACGTGTGGAACGATACATAGTTTTTTCTCAATTTTCGCGTGCAGGCTGCATGCACAGATTGAGAGAAAATTGGCGACCCCATTGGGGTGGTATTTTACCCTTCTACAAAAGGTGAAGTCGGTGTAATCTATAGCCTTAGCCGAAGATGATGATGATGGTTTGGTTTGTTTTGTTTAACGGCATATCAACCTCAGTGGAGCATTTAATGCCGACAAAGTTTTGAAATAAATTAATTCTTAATGGATACTCAATTTTTTTAATAAACACATTTTTCTATTTAACCCATAGATGGGAACCTAACAGGTACTACCACTCCGGGTCAGAGTGGACCAGGGATCAATGGTGATTAAGAGGTGTTCTGCTTCTCCAAACTTCCAGAACTAGAACATCACCATCAGATAGAGTTTAAGGTTATTCACAGGACCTGAGGACCCCCAGTCACCGCCTTCTAGCACCCATATAATAAAAAGGGGTTGGTGTTTGCCATAAGGGCAATAGGGTTGGTGCAATCATATAGGTGTTAGGGATTGACATGATCAGCCGATTGATCGGGGGTGGGGGGGCTCTCCGGCCACCCGTCTAGCCGAAGTCTAGGTCTAAGTGGAGTGTTGCATGTCATGGACTGTTCATCCACCAGGATTCCTTCCTTAAGCATCACGGGCGGCCACCCACGGCCAACAGGTGGTCCCATTTGGTGGGGTCTTACCCTTCTGCAGAGGTGCAGTCGCTTTATTCTAAAGCCCTAGCCGACAGGGATGATGATGATGATGATGATGATGATGATGATGTTAAAATATAGTTATATCTATTTCGGCTATAGGTTAACAAATGGAATAAAGTGGTTAAATGCTAACCTATGAAGCCCACGGTTTTAGTTTCTTGAGTGCAAATTAGAGAGTAAAAATTTCGTATAAGCAATTTAATGAGAGGAAATGAAAGGAGGGAAGATAAAGGGAGAAAAATATAGAAGACCAAAACACTAGATTTTTTTTTTTTTTTTTTTTTTTTTTTGTTTTGTGCCCTGAATAAATAGAATCATTATACTGCAATCGTTATCATACGAAAGCATCTCGGCCCATAAGCTTCTAAGACTGAGAATCAGACATTCCGGAGCGTTCCTGGAAAGTTGGTAATCGTTTTCAATTTTTTTTTTTTTTTTTTTTTTTTCTGCTGAGGATTGCAGAAATAGATATTTTCGATATTTTGAAACACACTCGAATGATTCAGTATTAGACGTAGATCAGAATTCTCAGAAATCTCCCGCTGTCAAAATTGGTAATTATCAATTTTTTTTATGTTCCAATAAACAAAAGTAAAGGATAAAAATTTAAATAAATAAAATAAAAAATCCGCCGCTATTAAGAACTATATTTTGGAAAAGGTTTCTCTATGTAATTAAAATATCAAATGAGTAGTGTACACCTACACATTGAAAACTGTATTTAGAATATAAAACGTAAGTCACACACACATATATATATTTATTTACTAAGCTTATCTTAGATGTGGCACAAGTCCAGAAGTACGGGGCAC
>CM042160.1:774118-781618 GCA_023376005.1 Doryteuthis pealeii
TTTGTCATCTTCAGTGCCCCGACCCAATAGGTGTGTGTGGGTGTAGCGAAGGTCAGTGATTGTGATAGTTTGGATTATGATAAGATGGATAGCGGTTCTGCGTAGGGAGAGTATCTGTCGAGCGACGCAATTGATATCTAGACAGTATAGATACTCGTGTCAGTATTGGTTCGTCGCGCAGATCGAGTATGGTTGACTTCGACTCAAGCGATATGTGGCATGTATGATGGTCTATGGCGCGATGTAGGACGAGTCGATGTATAGCGATAGAATAGATAGCTGAGATAGACTCGCATAGTAGATCAAGGTAGAAGTAGATCGAGTTGCTGGTGATCGGATCTGGGATAGGTAGTATAGCATGGTTTAGATGAGTATATCTGGATAGTAGTAGAGATGACGGGTATATCGATGATGTGTCATAACGATGATAGTGGGTTGTGACATAGTAGCGATGACAGAGATAGTGAGGATGGAGGCAGAGAGGGTCGAGAAGTAGGTAGCGTTATGATCGTCTACTGCTATGGATCATGGAGCGCAGCGGGTGAGAAAGGAGGAAGTTGGCTAGGCCTCAATTTAGGAAAGTTAAGCAGAAAAGAAAGGAAGAAGAAAGATATATAAGGATAGAAGTTAAGAAAGCACAAGAAGAGAGAAGGAGAGAAGGAGGAAAGAAAGAAAGAGAATAAAAGAAAGAGAAAGAAAGAAAGAAAGAAGGAAGGAAAGAAGAAAGAAAGAAGAGAGAGAAGAGAAAGAAGAAAAAAAGAAGGAAGGAAGAAAAAGAAAAGAATAGAAAGAAGAGAAGGAAAGAAAAGAAGAAAGAAGAAAGAAAGAAGAAGGAAAGAAAGAAGAAAAGAGAACGAAAGAAGAAAGAAGGAAGGGGAAAAGAAAGAAAAGAAGAGAAAGAAGAGAGTAAAGAAAGAAGGAAAGAAAGAAGAATAAAGAGATGAGAAAAAAGAAGAGAAGAAGAGGAAAGATGAAAGACAAAGAAGAAGATGAGAAAGAGGAGAAGATGAATGAAGAAAGAAAAAATAGAGAATTGAAGAAGAAAGAAGAAAAAGAAAGAAAAGGGATAAAGAAAGAGGATAAAAAGAAAAATGAAGGGAAATAAAAGAAAGAAAGGCAATAGAATAGAAGAAGAAAGAAGAAGAAAGAAAGAAGAAAAAGAAAGAAAGTCCGAAGAAGTCACCTGTTCGAGATTCAATCAATCTGATCTCTATGAAAAAGGCGAAAATCTTCAAGCTGTAGCGTATCAGTGCTTATGTATGGCTGCACCACTTGGAGTCAAACAAAATGCTTAAAGGAAAAGCTAGATGTGAACTGTACATGGAGCTGTTTGCTGCCTTATGGTAATACTGGAAGAAGAATACACAAAGGAGCAGCTGTACGACCACTTGCCTCCTATTACATGTTAGGATGTTAGAAAGAAGAAACAACAAACAAATGAAGGAAGGAAGAAAATAAAGAAGAAGAATGGGCTAGGTCTCATTTAGAAGTTAAGGCAAGAAGATGACAAGAAAGAAAGGCCGGTAGTCATGTTAGGAAGTCAGAAGAAAAAAGAAAACAGAAAGAAAGAAAAAGACAAAGTAAGGAAGGAATGAAAAAAGGAGAAATAATTGTAGTAATCAAGTTATAAAGTTTAAAGAAGAAGGAAAAGGAAAAGCCGAAAGAAAGAAGGGAAAGGAAGGAGAAGGAAAAAGAATGAAATGAAAAAGATGACAGAAGAATAAGGGAATGAAAATATTAGTATTAGAAAGTTAAAGAACAAGAATAAGAAAAGGAAGGAAAAAGAAGAGAAGAGGAAGAAAAAAAAGAAGAAAGAATTGGATAGGTCTCAATTTAGAAGGTTATGAGAATGAAGGGGGAAAAAGAAGAAAAGGAAGGAAAAGATGAGAGAATGAAAATAAAGAAGGAAGAAAGGCCGTGTGTGCAGTTAGGAAGTCCAGAAGAAAAAAAGAAAAAAGAAGAAAAGAAAAAAGAGAAAAGGAAGTAAGAAAAAGGAGAAATAAATGTAGATAGTATTGCAGTTATAAGATTAAAAAAGGGAATAAGAAAAGCTAGCAGAAAGAAGGAAAGGAAGAAAGAAGAGAAAGAAGAAAGAATGGAATGAAAGAATGAAGAAGAAAATAAGGAAGGAAGATAAACATAATGTTTCTGTTCTCTCTCTCTATCTTCTATTGTCTGTCTCTGTTGTCTATCTGTGCTGCTCTTCTCTTAATTGAATCTCCTGAGAAACTACTCTCAATTATGTACCGACGTGTGATATATATATTTACCACCCTACGCACAGAGAGGTGCGACAGGATGGTAATTTCTTAAGCGGAGAGTTCAACGGTTGAATTCAGAGTTTCGCTTGCTCCTTTACCGATGGTGCTAACATCAAGGTTAAGAGACAGAGTCTGACCCTAGTATTGTTCCCGATAGCTGGAGGAGAATTGGATTTCGATCTTTCCAAGTATATAGCGTATGTGAAATGCCAACAGCTTCGTCAGGAATTGAACTCGCGTTGACGAAGTCATTCTACACGACTTAACATTAGACCAGCGCCTCCATGAGGAGGTTTAAGATTCTATGAGAGACAGAGGGAGGTCGAGCAGACTTCCAAAGGAACTGCGATGCGCATAATGAAAGCAGTAATGGATGTGGGCCTGTTATTCGGAACCCACGATCAGATGCCACAGAGTTGCTTGAGAAAGTGACATGACACTACAACAAAAAAATGTCCAGTGATGACAAAGAGGACCAGGCACAGGCAAATAAAGAGATAATTGCACATAAGAGAACGAGAATGAACATGGTAGATAACTAAGAGTGGAAATGACGAGTTGGGTGCGTAGGAGAATATAGATGGAGAGAGGAATCTAAGAATGGTAGACAGGGGATAACGAAAGGTATGAGTAGTCTTTTTTAAATCGATGCCTGTTGTGAGGAATGCAAGTGGGTAAAGGGCAATAAAAATATTGGGTTTTTAAATATTAGTGTTTAATATCTATGCGGTTGCATAAGATTATTGTCAATCCCTGTAATTCTGAGGGGATGACCTTTTCATACATGGCCGGGTCCTTCATGGAAAATTCAGAAGCCCGCCAAAATACGTGAAGTCACGTGGACTTTTTGAGTCCAGTTTTCAGTTAGACGTCAGGCAGAGAAGTTGCCATCTTAGGTCTGCCTAAAATGGAACTCCACGCGCGCTGTGTAGTCAGATATTTAGTATACATGAATGTATGTTAAGGAAATAAAGTTTGTATAATGAATATGTTTTGTTGTTGATGAATGTCTTGGTAACAAGACTAAGAAATGAATCCAGGACGACATCCAGCAGGAAATAGTAAAAATCAGACTTAGAAGATTCCAGACAAGTCAAGATGATAGAGATATACCAAAGACGATCAGAATACTAAAGACGGCAAGAAATAGAATTAAAGGAAAGAGTATGCAACGATTATATTATTTAGCTGCAGTGAAGAGGCACAAGTGGTTAATCGATTCCTAATCGGATGGTGACATTTATTTAGCCAATCCTTCTTCACTTTATCTTATTGTTTGGTTTGGTTTTGTTGTATTGTCCTCGCCCGGAAGATGAAGCTTCCGGCAAAAAGACAAAGAGAAACATAAAAAAATATATATTTAAAAAAAAGGGAAAACAGAAGCGAGGCTTTCCGGTCAAAGACGCAGGGAGAATATAAAGAAATATATAGCAAATGTCCGTTATCAGATCAACAGATTAAAATGCGTAGCGGATGTAAAAAAAACAGATCAAAAGATAAAGATGCATAGTAGTAGTCATTGTCAACCCTTGGGCATTTCCATTGTCAACGCTCGCCACCCACCACGTGAGGATGAGAAATAAAGTCAAAACTCCTATTGTCATAGCACAATATTTATACCTCCCCCTGTTTCCTTAAGGCGTCCTATCATGGTGTAATGGTTACCAAGCTAGTCTCGAAGATCCATTACTGATGAACAGCAATTTCGATTCTTGCTAAGGTATAAGATGTGCACAAAATTGCCACTTATATTTATAGACTTGCTAAGGTATAAGATGTTCACAAAATTGCCACTTATATTTATAGACTTGCTAAGGTATAAGATGTGCACACAATTGCCACTTATATTTATAGACTTTCCCAAAATCAGATTGTCATAGCACAATATGTATACCTCTTCCCGTTTCCTTTAGGCGTACCATCAGAGTGTAATGGTTATCAAGCTAGTCCCACAGATCCATTACTGATGAACAGCGAGTTCGGTTCTTGCTAAGGTATAAGATGGGCACAAAATTGCCACTTATATTTATAGACTTTCCCCAAATCAGATTGTCATAGCACAATATTTATACCTCTTCCCGTTTCCTTTAGGTGTTCCATCTGGTGTTATGGTTAATAAACTAGTCTCACGATCATAACAGATGAACAGCGAGTTCGATTCTTGCTAAGGTATAAGATGGGCACAAAATTGCCACTTATATTTATAGACTTTCCCCAAATCAGATTGTCATAGCACAATGTTGATACATCTTCCGTTTCCTTTAGGCGTCCCATCATGGTGTAATGGTTATCGAGTAAAAAAAAATTGAAAAGCTAGTCCTAGTTGGGTGAACCATTCCAACCAACAGGGGGTGAAGACAGGAAGCTTACTACGTGTCACCCTTTCCCTGCAAGGATATTGGCCACATCAACAGGGTATTTCCTGGGGATCGAACTCATTACGCAGTGAACTGGTTTCGGACATGTTTATGCATCAGCACGCTCGACTACATGATAAAAAAGTGTAGGATCCATTGAAGAAGAATGGACGATGCATAAATCAGTTTTTTTTTTTAAAATCGGGTAAAAATAAAAAAATAAAAACGAGAATTAAAACCAAAATAATGGCAGATGGCGAGAACGAGAATTGAGGCGAGAGCGGGGGCGAGAACGAGAACGAGAACGAGAACACTTTACGTCGCTTCAAAAGAAACCATCTAGCGCGCCGCATTCTACTTTTCTTTAATCTCATTTTTTCTCATCTCTTTCGATAAAGTCTTTGAAATTAGTCTTTGATTCTTCCTGTGTTCTTGCTTCACCCCGAAGGCAGACACCACTCCCCTTTACGCGATTATTTGTATTCTTCATTTCATTTTTCTATAAAGCACCAAAGATAGAGTTAAGGAAAATTAACCCCCTTTCCTTAAAATAGGTGTTGGGCCTAAAATAATGATGTCTATTTTTAGAATGTTATTTTCGGTAAAGAGAGAGAGGAGCGGTATAAAAATAGTTAAAAAAATATTATTAAATGGAAAGAAAAAGAAGACAAGAAATTTTTTAATTCTTAAAGAAAAAAAACTTTCACTCGAATCTAACGTTGACTATAAAGTCTAAAAATGAGTTTTAGCTGAACTTGCGCAAAGGTGTCAAATTAGGGGACCCAGAAAAAAACAGAACCCAAATTATTTATTTATTTTCCCATTAAACTAACTTAACCCCAACCCCAACCCTAACCTAACACCTAAGCCTATGCTTAACCCTAACCCTAACCTAACCCCCTAGTTAAAATTAACAGTTTTATCACAAAATTTGTGGGTTCTGTTTTTTTCTGGATCACTGGTATACAGGGCGACTCAGAAAAACAGAACCAAATTATTTATTCATTTTCCCATTAAACTAACCCTAACCAACCTAATCCTAACCTAACCCTAAACCCTAACTAGACCCCCATAGTTAAAATTAACAGTTTTATTACAAAATTTGTGGGTTCTGTTTTTTCTGGGTCACCCTGTAATATTATGTTACTCAACTAGGGAGGTTAGGTTAATGGTTAGGGTTAGGGTTAGTTTAATGAGAAAATAGATAGATAATTTGGGTTCTGTTTTTTTTCTGGGTCACCCTGTAATATCATGTTACTCAACTAGGAAATAACCACTAATATACTACCGATATATCTTGTTAATAATTGTCTCTTGTGAGGCTTCTGCGATTCTATAGCCATTCGCCTACATCATGAATGTATATCGAATTTTGTCAAGATATAAAGGTCACGTGGTGCGAGGCTCTTTTTACAGAATCTTAAGAACGGGCAATATCAAATTTATTTAGCGTCATCTTCCTTTTATTCCCGTGGATATGTTTCTTCTGTACTTCCGGAATTTTGTAGGTCAAGACCTTTTTGATATTTGTCACTGACGTGATTGAAAAAGAAATAAAAGTACGGAGAACGTGGAATGTCTGTCCCCCATTCATAAAAAATAACTACTTTGCATATCTTTGGTCACACTTTCCAATCGTGATTCAGTCATAATATCATCAACACAAGCCTTGTATTGTGTTACAGCGATAAAAAAAAATTACTGATTCATTCGCTGGTTTTAACGGCATGTCAACTCATACCGGGTTATTTTATACTTAGAGGTTATGATTGATAGATTGGTTGATTTTAACGGCATATCAACCCGTCTAGGGTTATTTCATGTGTATATGTTATGATTGATTGATAGATTGGTTGATTTTAACGGTATGTCAACCAGTCTAGCGTTATTTTATGCCTAGAGGTTATGATTGATAGATTGGTAGATTTTAACGACATGACAACCAGTCTAGGGTTATTTTATACCTAGATGCTATGATGATTTTGGTTGATTTTAACGGCATATCAACCCGTCTAGGGTTATTTCATGTGTAGATGTTATGATTGATTAATTGGTAGACTTTAACGGCATGTCAATCCGTCTAGGTTTATTTTATGTCTACAGGTTATGATTGATTAATTGGCTGATTTTAATGGCATGTCAACCTGACTAGGGTTATTTTATGCCTAGAGGTTATGATTGATTGATTAGTTGGTTTTAACGGCATGTTAACTCATCTAGGGTTATTTAATGCCTAAAGGTTAGCGCATCACGTTCATTGTAAGTTATATTTACATTTTTGTTTAGTTGTTTCTCAAGAATAATAGATTGATTTTAATGGCATGTTAACGCATCAGGGGCTATTTTATGCCTAGAAGTCTGGGATTCACGCTTATTGTACATTCATATTTACATTTTTGTGTAGTTGTTTCTTAAGAACAGATGACGACAAACGTGTTAATGTTTCTACATTTAAGCATTATTTATCATCATTATTATTTGTTCCTTTTGAGTTTTCAATCAGCATTAGCTGGTGGTCTTCCACTGGAGTCTGAGTGACAGCAAGTCTCCACAGGTCTCTAGGACTTTTCTGGGTATTCTGGCAGATTGCAGCAGTGCAGTGTTCTGAATGGTTTCAATTCTTCCTCTGATTTCCAAACTTTACAAACCCTTTTCCAATCCTTTTGGAACCGTTCCAAGTGCACCAACTACAATTGGTATAACTTTCACTTTCATATTCCTTAACTTTTTCTGTTCTCTGGCAAGGTCCAGATATTTGTCAATTTTTTCATTTTCCTTTAGCTTCACCCTGTGATCTGCTGAAAATGCAAAATCCACCAGTTGACAAGTTCTTTCTTTTTTGTTTATCATCAGTAGTTCTGGTCTTCTTGCTGGGATAAGGT
>CM042160.1:786618-796618 GCA_023376005.1 Doryteuthis pealeii
CAGAAGTTTACATGCCTTGTGAGCGTCCAGCGACCAGTGAATAACTCTTAATAGTGCCGTGCATTTTGAGAAGCCCGCAACGTTACATATACGATTTAGTAACGGTAAAACGCCATAACGTTACATGAGTTTAAATTTTATTTGAATAATAATGTATCAAACAAACATCAAAATAAAATAAACCAAGGCTTGATATGACGTCAAACCAACCAACCAACTAATCAACCAACATTCGTGAAACATGCCAGTCAGATATCTTCTTTAGTTCTCATATATATATATATATATATATATATATATATATATAATATATATATATATATATAAAAGGTGGCTTACCGGTGAAATATGGGCACGATCGTTGGAGGTGCACAAAATCCAAGGGTTAAGTCAGCGATAAAACAAATACAAAGTGCTCAATACAAAGTAGAGAAATGGATAAATAGAAACCTACTTGAGTTTCACCATAAGGATCTTCAGGGTTAAATCCACTGAATTAATCAAGGTACAGATTAATTACAGCCGATTACACGTGTGTTCATTGAATAAGATGTTACGTTATAAAGGGAACGCTTCGGTACCACGATTAATTCTGTGGATTTAACCCTGAAGAACCTTATGGTGAAACTCGAAAAGGTTTCTATTGTATCCATTTCTTTAATATATATATATATAATATATATATATATATATATATTGATGGGTGTGTGGATGTGTTTGTGTACGTGCGTGTCGCCGATTGCCGCTTTAAGATCAGAAACGCAACATCTCAAGGCATTAGTATTATTTGGATTATTCCGACTAACTTCCTCATCTTCATTGTTATCTGTACAACGTTTCGACAAATGTGCACCCCGGCTTTCTTCAGGTATTTTTTGTTGGACTCAGCAACTTTTTCGGGCTTGAGAACCTACTTTTCGGACTCGGAAACCTTCTACTCGAACTTGGGAAACTTCTTGTCGTAATCGGGAACCTTCTTGTCGTAATCGGGAGTCACAATGAAAATGAGGACAATAGGGAGCCATCACGGAACTTTGAACTTAACCCTTTATTAAAGTCCACGCAGGTATCCTTTTTTCATTCCACTAACCATAGCTGAGGTACAGGTGTTAAGCTGTGTTCATTATTATACTATGTTACTGTCTAAAGGTTAGATTAGTTTTTTTTTAAAGAAACGCAATATGAGTCAAAGTAAAAAAATCATAAATAAGTAAAAAAAAATCATAAATAAGTAAAAAGGTAGATGTTCTACGTATAAGAAGACATTAGCTTTATAAGTGCCCAATTACACACATATATATTTACCAACCCCTCCGCACGAGCAGGATGCGACACAAGGTCAATTTCTTAAGCAGAGTTTAACAGGTTTAAATTCAGAGTTACTTCGTCCTTGCAAACATGTCTGGCCCTTATGTCATCATCTGATGAAACATTCGCGAAGCACAGGTACTATTTCCCCGCAGTAGCAGCGAGATGAATTCATTATTATAGATATGAATGAACTGGGATTTTTATCGATTATATAGGTAGATGATCAGATAGCGAGCAAAATAGTTAGTCATTTATTCAACTTAGTTTGGTACATAACTTGAATAATGCAACATCTCAGAGTAACTCGTTAATCAAGCCAAGATAAGAGATAACACAGGTTATATATATATATATATATATATATATATATATATATATATATATTATATATATATATATATATATATATATGAAAGGTAAAATGGATATGAATCCGACAATATGTGTAGAAAGTTTGTAGAAAAAACAAGATGTTAAAAGTTTTGCTGACAGAAATCTGTTTCGACCATATAAAGCGGTCTTTATCAAAGCAACATTGTAAACGGAAAGACGAAATAAATATATCATTAATCACGAGGCACAGAACGCTCTCGATCAGTACCGAAATTTTCAAAAGAATTTTAAAAATGCGTATTTTATGTTAAAAAGGAATTAGATAAATTTTATTTTTTTAAATTATAAGCATTTTTATCATTAAAAAAGCTCAAAAGAGCTTGCAGTAAAAGTGTATATAAATATCAAAAAGTTCAGGAAAATGTTCCGGCTACAAAGTTCCGTTTACAATGTTGCTTTGATAAAGACTTCTTCATATGGTCGAAACAGATTTCTGTCAGCAAAAGTTTTAACATCTTGTTTTTTCTATAAACTTTCCACACACACACACATACATATATATATATATATATATATTATTTCATATTAAAAATGATAATAAATTGAATACTGTTATAAAGTAAGGTCACGTGAGTATTAGGAGGAGAGTCCGTCGTCTAAGTTCTTCAAGGGATTTCTGCACAGAGTAATATGTGTGTTCTTAAATAGTGGCTAGAACCATCACCACCTATAGATAGGAAGACAGTCGGGTTTCGAATCATGCAAAAGGCGGTCTTCCTATCTATAGCTCTGCTGATGAGGCCTAATAGGCCGAAATATACATACAGAGATTGATTTTTTCGATTTGTTTAGCCTTACATTTAAATAAGTATGCCCGCCTAATTAATTAATTATTAATTGATTAACTCTCAAAATTAGGTAGGACTTCAATTAAGCATATATATATATATATATATAATATATATATATATATATATATTCACACTAAGAACTAGACTCACCAGATATATATAGATCTCTCTCTCTCTCTCTCTCTCTCTCTCTCTCTCTCTCTCTCTCTCTCTCTTTGTGTGTGTGAGTGTGTTCAGTTTGGATCATATCATTTTTGTTGATTACATCTTAAATAAAATAACAAAAATTCGTATTATTTGTTAGGAAACTTAATTAAGTTTTTTCCCCTGTTGTCCATTACGTAAATTGCCAGGAACAAGAAAATCTTCTTTCTTGGTTAGAGAATCTCCTAATCATTAAATTATGCGGATAAATAACAAGTAACCGAATGGTAGTCACGTTGAACCTTTTTCTTCTGTCTGTTTCATTATTCTACTCTACCTTTTCTGATAAACAACATCTGCTTGGGGCTAAGTACATCATTCACACTGATACAACACCCCATATATATATATATATATATATATATATATATATATTATATATATATATATATATATATATATATATATATAACAGTAAGGAAATAAATCCGACGGTATAATTTTTATAAATCGAAATATTGTTCAATATTAGTTATGAATATGTTATAAAAGATTTTCATTTTAACAGCATTGTGTGTTTTCATATCCTTTTATCTATACATGAATTATATACGCATATATATATATATATATATATATATATATATTATATATATATATATTTATTTATCTTTTGTTCTTTGTGTATTTTTTGGAAGTACACAAATCAGGTTTGGACATTAGTGTGAAGCATTGATGTGATATATTATAATAATGTAGTTATCATAATATATTTATCTGTGATTAAATATCAGAAAACTCAGTTTTGTTTTTAGTTTCTTTTATTTAGTAGTAGTGGTGTATTTTCGGGATTGTTATTTCTCCCTTCTTCAAGACTCTCATGATTTTTGTACTTCCAAAAAACGGATACAGATACAAAAAATATCTTAAATATATATACTTACTAGAAAAATACGGAGACTCCTAAACCACATCATATATATATATATATATATATATATATATATATATATATATAATATATATATGTGTATGATTGGCACTATTACACTTGAAGATGCAGTAGTGAGCCAACGTATAGTATTATTAGAAGAGTGCTCAATATCTGTGATAGGGCGTTAATAAATAAATATTTTAGTATACATTTATTTGCATGGGAACAAGTCTGCTACCATTGGTTTCATGCTATATAAGTTTAATTGTTTAAGTGGAGTAATCGTCGGTCAGCGAAAAATTTTCAATCATTTTTCGCTACCTGACGATTGCCTCGCTTAAACAATTGAGCTTACGTAGCATGAAACCAATGGTAGCAGACTTTTTCCCATGCATGCATATATATATATATATATATATATATATATATATATATATATCGTGAGAAAATTCCATGGGATTTATACAGAAGTTAGCTCTTAGTCTACTTAAATCCGCTACAGTGACTCTTTCATTATACAAAAGTATAAAAACCTATGGTTAGTTAATTATAATTGAGTTGAAGGACTTAAAATAACAAGATGATTTTATTTAAATATAATTAGTTCTGAGGTGAATAGGTAGTGAACTTTGAAATATCTCATCATATAGGTAAAAAAAAATACCTTGAAAATTTGGTACAGCCGTGGGGAAAAATTGGTAGGCAAAGAGTTAAGAGATCTGACTTGGAACCTCAGACCTGATATTCAGTCTTTTGATCAACTTGAGAGATTAGAAATTACACTAGATAGACGTATAAACCTTAAATCTTTGTCTACTTGAAACCACTCACAGCGACTCTCCCACTACTGCAATTCTACTATAAACCGGTACAAAAAACTGATGGTTAGTTCATTATAATTGAGCAGGAATCAAATTAAAATAACATTAGGAGTTATTTGAATGGAATGAGTTCAGATGTAAATGGCTAGTGAATGTTGAAATACGGGTAGAATTAGTAAGAAGATTTAGAACAGTCATTGCCTACTTAAGCCGCTCACAGCTGATCTCTGTTTCTACGCATTTCACACCCAAAGAAAGTACAAAAACTAAGAATTATTTCCTATTGAGCATAAGGACTTAGATTACGAATATAAGTAAGTAAAAATGTAAAGTCATCGGGGTGGCCTAATGTCGGTATCAGCCAATCAGCAAGGGAGTCTATCCCCTTTTCATTAGCGCTAGACCAAGGAGATTGTCTTTAGCGTCTGAGGTGGATTGCCACACCTACCACCAGCTCCTTACTTTACCACACAGATCCCTGTGCTACTCGTACACTGAGTTGGCGATGGCCGGCATCGAACTAGGAACCTTGCGGTTTAGTACCTTATTTAATAGAATGTTTTCAGGTGAATAGGTAATGAACTTTGAATATAATTTTATAGGCAAAGTGTTAGAGTTAATTCTACTTTCCCATCGCCCCCCCCACACACACACCTGGCAATTTGAGCGAAAAAGTTGTCATTATTTGGGAAAGAGCATTTGTTAAACTTTCAAAAAAATCACAAGGAACTTGTTTTTATCCTTATTTGGGCATCTTTCCAAGAACCCGAAGAAGTTGTGCCATTCCCCGGTGCTTGTGATGCTGAATTACTATTCTTAAAAGGTGGAATTGTGTAATTGGCGTGGTTAGGAGAGAAATCTAAAAAAAAAAAAAAAAAAAAAAAATGCAGATTAAGGACCCTCGCCAATATGGCCGAACATCAAAGAAATCGTCAAACAATACCAAAATATCGAGATGATGCCAAATCTGTGGTGTCTAAAATCAACAAAAAAAAAAAAAATTGCCACCCAATAGACTAAATTTGTCTCACTTTTTTCTGTTTGCCTACTTTAAGCCGCTTACAGCGACACTCCTGTCATTGAGATCCTACCACAGAAAACAGACTAGAGTAATTGGAAATCGGAGGAAGAATTGAGACCATCCAGACAATAGCATTAAGACCAGCAATAATACTAAGAAGAGTCCTGGAGACCTAAAAATCATCAAAAATCTCAGAGATAAATCCTAAAAGAAATCCATTCACAAGAAGAAATAACTGTAATTTTATTCTTTTAGCAATGATAGGCGCGAGTGATGGAAAATGAAAGGAAGAGTTAGTTTCAAAATTGTTCTACTTTTTTTCTATTATACCCCGTCTGTTTCAAATCATTTTATCAATATATGATGTTATATTCCTATTTAATTTCTGTTATAGGTGATACACCCTATAAGACTAATGGAATGCGCCGACGGGTTACTATAAGTAACAGGGACAATTGTGGCTTGAGAGTAAGCCAATGCGAGTCAGCTCATAACTCTATTTGTCGGACGTAATTCCCACTTCTCTGTACTGTAATTGTCTACTCTTTTGTTAATACATTTTCCTACATTTGTTACCCGTCGTTTTTGTTCTTATTTGACCCCTTAAAACCCACAACAATTTCATTAGTCTTTCTAATTTGATATATTTCATTACATTAAAACTTAAATACTTGAGCCTGGAGGGTGCATATTTTTGCTATAATAATAATAATAATAATAATAATAATAATAATAATAATAAGGAAAATGAAAAAAATAGACAAATATCTGGACCTTGCCAGAAAACTAAAAAAGTTATGGAATATGAAAGTGAAGGTGATACCAATTGTAGTTGGTGCACTTGGAGCAGTCCCAAAAGGATTGGAAAAGGGTTTGGAAAGTTTGGATATCAGAGGAAGGATTGAAACCATTCAGAACACTGCACTGCTGCAATCTGCCAGAATACTCAGAAGAGTCCTGGAGAACTGAGGAGACTTGCTGTCACTCAGACTCCAGTGAAAGACCATCAGCTAATGCTGATGTGAAAACTCAAAAGGAGTAAAATAATAATAATATAAATGGAGATTGTGTGTTTTTCTGTCTGTAACCGAAACTACATTCCTACTCAAGTCACAATTCTCTTAGTTATTGACATCACATTCTCCATGATTTTATTTTTTATCTAAACCTCAATTATTAATAAAATTGTCTTATTAATACTGTTAACTATGTCTACATACTAACAAATGCAATTATATTTATATATACAACAAAATAGCGCTTTAAAATGTGAACGGGAAGGCTAATTTGCATATTAATATTAAAAATCGAATTTAATAAATATGGGCTTAGTATTATTGATTTATAATTGTTTGGTTTTATTTTAATTAATATAAGCAAAAATCTCTTCAATGAATCTTAAATGAAATCCATTAACAATCCATTCATTTTATTCTTTACTTCCTCTTATAACTAAATACTTAAATTAGAAAAAATAACAATGAAAGACGAGAGTGATGGAAGAGTAAGTTTCAGTTGTTCCAATTTTTATTATACTCCCTCTGTTTCAAATCTTTTATTATACTCCCTCTGTTTCAAATCTTTTTATCTGTATTCTTATTTAGTTTCATTAGCCTTTCTAATTTAATACAATATTTTATTACATTAAAACTTAAATACTTGCACCCGGAGGGTGCATATATTTGCTAGTAATAATAATAATAATAATAATAATAATAATAATAATAATAATAATAATAACCATCATATTCAAGAAGTAAGTAACAAGTTAAATTCTTCAAAGTTTTCGAACATATATCGATTTAAAATTTTTTTATTTTATATGTATCATTTTTCTGTTTGCAAAAAATCCCGCATATTAACTTCAAAGTCGTACCTGGAGGATACAATGTGTAAGTTGTCGTCTCTATCACATAAGAACTTAACAGTAATTTGCTACATTTTTTGTATAAGTTATTTTATAGTATAAAAGTCACCCCGCGAGGTATGAATAGATGCATGAAGAACACCAGCGCTTCAAGTGGAATTTATCTACTGAATTGTAAAAGTTTTAATTCAAACGTTTTGAGAAACTTTTGATATTCCGACTTCATTTCATGACTTGAAAGTAATGTTGCAAGATGGGTACATTATCCCGACTTTTGTGATCTAGGACTACTAATGGAAGGAGGAGGAAGAAATAATAAGAGATGATAAAGGTTTAAAAAATAGTGATGAGCCAAAACAGGATGAACGATGGTTTGACCGTAGCGTGACCCCGAACGGAGAATTGAGTGTCAAGCGGAAGTCGGGTGTTGACCGGAACCGGATGTCACGTGGTGACGTGGAACAATGAAGAAAGGGATCGTCCTCTTTTTGCCTGCCGCCGTCGTAGGGAACGGACGGCCCCTTTGTGCCTAGATGGGGGTCACAATAATCAAGTAGTGTTCTCTCTCTCTCTTTCTCTCTGCCTTTCCTCCTCTCTGGTACGAGCCCACTAGACGAGCACGATAATAAAGGAGCAGTAGTGACTACATATTTCTCGTGTTGTAATTTCTATCAATACCATTTTAGCACTGTGATTTTGGAGGCACGTGGACGAGACCCGCCATATAATATATACGCCGCCGCCACTTACCGTTATCGTAGTAGCGCTCGAAAAAAAGGACAACGTTATTTATTTCATTTTGGTACCGTGAAAATATACCACAACAGTACAGTTAAGAAGAAGAAAAAATGATTGTGAACGGCATGAACTAAAGAAAATTTTATCCGAGGCATACATTTATATTATTACATTTCAGCATTTAGGATCGGTTATTTTATCTGTTGTATAGTCTTCCGAGACTGAAATGCCAATGTAATGCATTAGGATTTATTTTTTTAAAATACATATCCAATAGAGTAGGTTGATTTTTCACTTTAAAAAAATATCAAACACTCTCAAACAGCGAAAGTTATTTTTTAACATAAAGTAAGAAGTCGTCGTGGTGGCCTAGAGTCGGTATCATCCAAATCGGCGAGGGAGTCTATCCCCTTTTCACTAGCGCTAGACCAAGGAGATTGTTTTTGCGTCTGAAGTGGAGCGCCAAACCTATAATCAGCTCCTTACTTTACCGCAAGATCCCTGTGCTACTGCATACGCTGAGTTTGGCGAGGGCCGGTATCGAACTAGGAACCTTGTGGTCTCTATCCGAACGCTCTAAGCCGACTGGCTAACGCAATCCGACGGGATAAACGCAATTTTTTTACCTGCACCGATGAGCTTCGGTTTGTGGGTGGCCCAACATTAATAGGGCCTTCTGCCTAACCCGTACACGTGGGCTCGAGGTAAATACTATGGTCAACAGTATTAATAACGTAAAACAATTTTATTAATAATTGAGGTTTAAATAAAATAAAATCATGGAGAATGTGACGTAAATAACAAAGGGAATTGTGACGTTAGGAGTGATATAGTTTCGGTTACAGACAGAAAAACACACATTATATCTCCATTATAATAACTAGCAAAAATAACCTCCCAAAAAACCCTCCGGGCGGTGTAAATTCAATTTTTGAAAGATTTTGTCTGGGGGTTGGGAGTTTTAAGTCAGAGGGTTTGTATCATAAGTAAGTCAAATTTATTAAAGGAATAAAGAATTTAAAAAAAATTAAAATGAAACTTAGTTCTGTCTCCTCAAATGAAATGTTGCGCACATCTATTAATCATTAGATAATTATTTTGAATATTTTACTCATAAATTTTACACGAAATAGTTGGTATTTATTTATTTGTAAACTTTTTAGTTAACCTCTTGATACTGAAAAAATGACTATTACTTGTTTGTTAATAATTTTCTCGTAAAACTCTATACGTTAGATAACTTTGAATTTATGTTAAAAAAAAACAAATTATATATATTTACCAACCCCTCCGCACATGTAGGATGTGGCACAAGGTCAATTTCTTAAGCGGAGTTCGACAGGTTTGAATTCAGAGTTTTCCTTCTCCTAGACCAGTTGCCTAACCAAGGTTAAAGAGCCTAGTCTGCCCTACTATTATCCATAGCTGGAGGGAGAGTAGGATTCATACCTTTCCCAAGTGTATTAGCGCTGTATGTAATATAAGGTTGTTCTTTATTCTATGTATTGATGATTGTTGGTAATGTGATATAAGCAGTAATGTAGTTTTGGTTACAGACAAATTGAGACTGAATCTCCATTATTATTACTAGCAAATATATGCACCCTCCGGGTGCAAGTATCTAAGTTTTAAAATGATAAAATCTTATATAAAATTAGAAAGGCTAATTAAACTAAATAAAAAAGATTTGAAACAAAGAGGAGTATAATCGAAAAATAGAACAACTGAAGATTACTCTTCCATCACTTTCGTTTTTCAACGCTAAATTTCCATAATTTAACTATTTAGTCAGAATAGGAAGTTAAGAATAAAGTTAGTTATTTCTTCTTGTTAATGGATTTCTTTTTTTATTTATTGAAGAGACTTTTGCTTATGTTTATAAAAATAAAACAAAACAATTACACACTAATAATACTTAGCACATATTTACTAAAATCAAATATTTATAATCAATATGCAAATTAGCCTTCCCATTCACAC
>CM042160.1:799118-801618 GCA_023376005.1 Doryteuthis pealeii
TATTATTTTAATATATATTTATATATATATATATATATTTATATATATATATATATATTATATATATATATATATTATATATATATATATATATAATCCAAGTCCAGAGAAATCTTCCTTACGACATAGTTTTTTTTAAAACACTTGTCGCAGTTTTGAGAGCTCAATGTGTGCTCTTATTGTTAGAGTCACAGAGCAAATTTATATTTAAATGAAATACAAAAGACTTAAGAGATCCTGCATTAATAGACTATTTCAGGGACTTAGACAAATGTCTATTCTCCCGACTCATAAAAAAAAAAAAAAAATTTTGTTTTTCAAATGCCTTAAATAAAGATTCATCATCGCATCTGATGAGTCGGGAGAATTAGACATTTTTGTCTAAGCTCCCTAAAATAGTCTATAATGCAGTCTATAAGTCTTTTGTTATTTATTTAAATATATATATATATATATATATATAATATATATATATATATATATATATGTCATTGAAGAATAATTGAATCTTTCGTTTGGATGTATGCAGTTGTATAAAGGCTGCACAAAAAGCACACTCAGCACACAGACTTGTGCGCCAATTATACACACTCGATACATGTGTGCGCCTATGTATACACACCAGTATTATATATATACATATTATATATACATATATACATTATATAAACGCACACATACCTATATATTAATTAGTATATATAATATATATTACGTACACATGGATATACGCCACTCTCATTCACGCAGACAAAACTACGGTGATACATGCAATACACACAACACACACATGCCGTATAGATTAAAGTAACATTCAAAAAGCAAGCCAATGTCGCAGATCAATACAAGACTCGTACATTCGATATTTACAAAGATTGTTTATATATATATTATATATAATATATATATATATATATATAATATATATATATATATATATATATATAATATATATATATATATATATATATTATATATATATATTATATTATATATATATATGTGTGGTGTGTGTGTGTGTGTGTGTTGTACGGTTTAGCTCAGTCGGTAGAGTGTTCGCTGGAAATCACAAAGGTTCTTGTTCGATACTCAGCGCATGAGTACACAGGAACTGTGCGGTAAAGTGAGAAGCTGATGGTAGATGTGTCGCCCACCTCAGATGCTAAAAATAATCTCCTAGTCTAGCGCAAGTGAAAAGGGGATACTCCCTCGCTGTCTGGTTGATACCGACATTAGGCCGCCCGACGACTTTCCCAGGACATGTAGACCCTCCGCCACCGCTTTCTAGCACCCATATGATAAGAATGATCGGGGATTGTCATAAGGACAATAGGGTTGGGGCAATTGACGTGGCCAGCCGATTGATCGAAGGGGGTCTCTCCGACCGCCCGTCTAGCCCAAGAAAAGCCTAAAGTGGAATATTGCAAGTCATTGACTGCTCAGCCACCTGGGTTCTATCCTTAAGCATCACGGGTCGCCACCCACGGCCAACAGGTGCACCCATTGGGGGAGTCTTACCCCTCTGCAGAGGTGCAGTCGGTACATTCTAACGCCCCAGCCGACAGGGCGGGCAAAAATCTTAGCTTCCAAGCGTAAGTCTTTAAGTGGTAATGTAATAATGAATTATGTTAAATTAGAAAGATTAACAGACCCAAATAAGAAGGCATATAGAAATACAACTCGTATTTCAAATTTAATTTAGTTTGGTATTATTAGCGTTATTCGGACTATTGTCCCCATCTTCATTGTTATTTGTACAACGTTTCAGCCGATATACCCTCCGGCCTTCTTCAGGTATTTCTTGTCGGACTCGGGAATTTTCTCGGACTCGGAAACTTTCTTGTCGTAAACGGGAGCCATCACGGAACTTTGAACCTAACCCTTTATTTATTCCACGGGGGTATCCTGTTCTCATTCCGCTAATCATAGCTGGGGTAGGAGTTGTGTTAATTAATTATTTTTCTAACTGCTTTCACTCAGGATTGAACTCGGGTTCCAGAGATAACTGTCACTTAGAACTGTTTTAACCTAAATTCATTATCCACTCGGGCATGTGTCCAATTGGACAATTGAGTGTGAATTTTGGGAACTTATAAACCTAATGTCTTGATTTGGCTAGAATATCTACCTATTTTACTTATGTATGATTTTTTACCTTAATTTAGTTTGTTTCTACATAAGATTATGCATAAAATTGCTCTAAATACGTTTATCTATAAAACAATAATATCAAAAACCAATAATATCAAGTGATTATTTATTAAACGCGCTTTTGTTAAAGCTTTTAAGTACATTATCTACGCCATATACTATGTAAACCCTTATTTTAGAAGCATTACACTGGTTTACAAAAAATATTTTTTGTCTGAGGCAAGAATGTGAAGAGAAGTACTAATTTGGGTGTGCTGAATTCAAATTTATAAACAGTTTTGCTCTATCACCTCTAGTTTTCTGTCTTTTAAATAGTCTCATTTTAGTATATACAGAGTATATACGTGCT
>CM042160.1:804118-806618 GCA_023376005.1 Doryteuthis pealeii
AAAACAAACAAAAATCAAACAACTGTAGACAAGAGACGATTAAAAAAAATGAAGAAAACAAAGAAAAAAGTTGGAAAAGAAGTTGATGAAACGAAACAAAACGTCTACTTCCATTTCTATTTTTGCCTGCAGCTTTAATTAACAAAAAGAAAATCTTGTTTATCCCTTCTTGGTTCTAAGTCAGGCACCCGGAGGTCTTTGATGGAGACGCCAGAATTTTACTTAGCAGGTATAAATCCGAACTTACATCATTCTTATTCACAGTTTCTTTTGCTAACAAAAAAAAAAAAAAAAAAAATCACAAATAACTACGCAGCAAAAAAACAAAAAATTATTCCTTTATTTTTTTTTGCCAAAAAAGCAAAGTTCGAGGCGTCTTAGATACGTCACCCTGATGCAGTTCACTAAATACACCATCTTATTGATTCCAGATACCAGACATTGTTTAGGACTTGCTTTACAAGATACGTTTAACTTCATGGTGACATTTAAGCCACAGACAAGAGCACGTACGAATCTGAGATTGGAATGTGCGAAAAAAAAACGACACTCGTTCATATATAAGTAGAATTTCAACCAACATTAGAATTAATCTTGGTCACTAACGAAATCCCTTTTCCTTTTCATTTAGAAGTCCTTCGTGTTACAATGTGTTTTGCCATCCTGTAGGCCTTAAACCACAGCGCTTGTCCAGTGGAATTGAATCCTCGGTAAAGAGTCCTGAGTATTACCATTCTGTAGGCCTTAAACCACAGCGCTTGTCCAGTGGAATTGAATCCTCGGTAAAGAGTCCTTAGTATTGCCATCCTGTAGGCCTTAAACCACAGTGCTTGTCCAGTGGAATTGGATCCTTGGTAAAGAGTCCTGGTATTGCCATCCTGTAGGCCTTAAGCCACAGTGTTTGTCCAGTGGAATTGGATCCTCGGTAAAGAGTCCTGAGTATTGCCATCCTGTAGGCCTTAAGCCACAGTGCTTGTCCAGTGGAATTGGATCCTCGGTAAAGAGTCCTGAGTATTGCCATCCTGTAGGCCTTAAGCCACAGCGCTTGTCCAGTGGAATTGGATCCTTGTAAAGAGTCCTGAGTATTGCCATCCTGTAGGCATTAAGCCACAGTGCTTGTCCAGTGGAATTGGATCCTCGGTAAAGAGTCCTGAGTATTGCCATCCTGTAGGCCTTAAGCCACAGTGCTTGTCCAGTGGAATTGGATCCTCGGTAAAGTCCTGAGTATTGCATCCTGTAGGCTTAAGCCACAGTGCTTGTCCAGTGGAATTGGATCCTCGGTAAAGAGTCCTGAGTATTGCCATCCTGTAGGCCTTAAACCACAGCGCTTGTCCAGTGGAATTGGATCCTCGGTAAAGAGTCCTGAGTATTGCCATCCTGTAGGCCTTAAGCCACAGTGCTTGTCCAGTGGAATTGGATCCTCGGTAAAGAGTCCTGAGTATTGCCATCCAGTAGGCCTTAAGCCACAGCGCTTGTCCAGTGGAATTGGATCCTCGGTAAAGAGTCCTGAGTATTGCCATCCAGTAGGCCTTAAACCACAGTACTTGTCCAGTGGAATTGGATCCGTGGTAAAGAGTCCTGAGTATTGGTAATCGTCCGGTATTGTAAGTACCTCCTCAATGAGTGCAATTAGAATTATGGCCAGTGTAGGGGTTTAAGTAGTGTATTAGCCACCCAGTATGGTTGATGATTGGCGAAGTAATAGACCACGTGACTTAAGCTAGTTTATAAATCCAGGTGGGGAATTAGAACACATCTTATATCTAAATATATTCCAACCCTTCGTAGACAACGATGACGTCACTCCATGTCATTCAACAGTTGTGTACCCTCTGGTGGCTAGTTTGTCCAATTCTGGACTTGCAGATGCGGTCACACACATTGCAAGGTGAATTCCCATCTGCATTTGGTGGTTCATAACGACGAAGACGTCACCGTTCGGCAGTCCTCAATATTGAGCTGCTTAGCTCCTTTGAACCGCTTTTTGGTAGCCCCTTGTCCTCTGCGTGCCATTTGCGAGTTCACTGTAAAGTTGCTTATGGGGGAGTCTGTCAGCAGGGATGCGGATGGTGTGACTCAACCATCACAGTTGGCATTGCGATAGGATTGTCTCAATTGGATAAATGCTAACGGAATACGTGAGGAAAAAAAGCTACAATGATGCTCCGTGTTGTTTTTGACGAATCACCAAAGTAACACCCGAGAAAACAACAATTGTATGTGTCATCTTGCAAAATATCTAAGACGAGCAAGGCATATAAAATATCTCGCAAAAAATAAAAATACCTCGCAAAATAAAAATATAAAGAATATAAATATAAAATAAAAATAAAATAAATATAAAATAAATGTAAAATAAATATAAATAAATATAAAATAAAATATTAAATAAATAAAAATATTAAATATTAAATATAAATAAAATAATATTATTAAATAAATAATATTAATATAATAATAATATTATTATTAATAATTAATTAATAATTAATTAATAATT
>CM042160.1:814118-821618 GCA_023376005.1 Doryteuthis pealeii
TGATTTTTCATTTTATTTCCTGTTGCTTTCTTTCCTTCTTTCCTTCTTTCTTTCTTTCTTTCTCTTCTACTAAGTACTTTTCATTATTTTTCTTTCTTTTCTTCCCCCTCTTTCTTTTATCTTTCCTTCTTTCTTTTTCTTTCTTTGTCTTCTACTAAGTACTTTTCGTTATTTTTCTTTCTTTTCTTTCCCTCTCTTTCTTTTATTTTTCTTTCTTTCTTTTTCTTTTTTCATTCTTTCTTTTTTCCTTTCGTTCTTTCTTTTTTTTTCTTCTTTGGTTTCTTCTTAGTTATTTTCTTTATCTTTCTTTCATTATTTTTCTTTTTTTCTTTTTGCCTCTACATTTCCTCTTTATTTTTCTTTCTTTCATTCTTTCTTTCTTTCTTTCTTTCTTTCTTTGTCTTCTATTTAGTTCTTTTCGTTCTTTTCCTTCCTTTTTTTTTCACTTTCTTTCTTTAATTCATTCTTCCTTTGTCTTTTTTCTCATCTTTATTTTATTTTTTTTCCTCCTCTTTCTTTTTTTTCGTGTTTTCTTTCTTTCTTTGTCTTCTACTTATTTTCTTTATTTTTCTTTCTTTCTTTTTTTCTCTTTCTCTCTGTTTTTCCTTTGTAAACAACTTAGTTCTTTTCTTTATTTTTATTCTTTCTCTATTCTTTCTTTCATTTTTTTCTTCTTTTCTTTGTCTTCTACTTAGTTATTTAAAAAAGTTTTCTTTCTTTTTTCTCTTTCTTTCTTTCTTTCTTTCTTTCTTTCAGTCTATCTTTTTTTTTCTTTGTCTTCTACTTAGTTATTTCCCATTATTTGTTCTTTCCTTTCTTTCCCTCCTGTTTTTTCTTTTTTCCTTTCTTTCTTTCTTTTTATTTTCGTTGGTTTCTTCTTAATTATTTCCTTTATTTTCTTTCATTATTTTTCTTTTTTCTATTTTACTTTACATTTCCCCTTTATTTTTCTTTCTTTCTTTTTTCTCTTCAGCTTTGTTCTTCTTTTCATTCATTTTTCTTTCTTTCTTTCTTTCTTTTTTTCTTCTTTCTCTTGAACTTTTTTTCTCTTTTGTCACATTTTCTTTCTTTCTTTCTCTTCAAATTTGTTCTTTATTTCATTCACTTTTTCTTTCTTTCGTTCTTTCTTCTTTCTGTCTTTCTTTCTTTCTTTTTCTCTTCAGCTTTGTTCTTTCTTTCATTCACTTTTTCTTTCTTTCTTTCTTTCCGTTCTCTTCAATTTTGTTCTTTTTTCATTCACATTTTCTTCTTTTTCTTTCTCTTCAATTTTGTTATCTCTTTCATTTACTTACTTTTTCTTTTTCCCTTTCCATTTTCCCGTTCTCTTTCTTTTTCCTCTTTTCTTTCGTTGTTATTTCATTTATTTTATTTCATTATTGTTTTTTCTTTGACCATTCACGCTGTCCTTATTTGTTTCATTCAAACCCTTCAATAGAGATCAATATCCCATCAATAAATATCTAGCTTTTTCTTATATCAGCCATATCGATAATTTCCTCTAGGTTATTTGCCAGCTTCTCCCCATGACTGAATATCTTATTATAATAGAGATTCTGTGTTTGCCAGTCTGTAACCGAAATCATATTACTACCCAACACACACTTAGTTATTTACATCACATTCTCCATGATTTTATTTTTACTTATACCTCAATTATTAATAAAATTGTTTTATAATAATAATAATATAATAATAATAATAATATCTTTTCAGCTAGTATATTAGGTCTGAGACCTGTCAGCTGTTCTTTGCAAATATTCATTTTAAATCCACAGAATATTTAATGTCATTCCACAGATTATCCAACCTTGCCTTGAAGGAGTTTAGAGATGGGGCATTCACTACTGATGAAGGTAGTTTATTCCATGTATTCACCACTCTGTAGCTAAACTAATTTTGTCTTGCGTTTGCTTTACAAGATTTTTTAAGGAGTTTTAATTTATGTCCCCTTGTATAGGTAATTTGAGCAATGTTTAGTAGGTCAGAGTTCGTTGAATAAAAACCATGCGTGTATTTGTAGGCCTCGATCATATCCCCTCTCATACGTCGGAAAACCAGACTTGGTAGGTCAATGTTCTACATTACTAATACTGTTGGCCGTATCTACATCTCTTATTATAATGGAGATCGTGTGTTTATCTGTCTGTAACCGAAACTATGTTACAACTTATGTCAAATACACTTACCAAAGGATTCCATAACTCAGGACTTACTTACTTAAGCCCTTTTCAACTGACCAAGGATGGCATTTAAAAACTTAACAGTCTTAACCCCCCACACACATTTACCGACATGGCCACGCCCCCTTGACCGTGACACCCACGCAGTTTTCTTGCAGACACACCTCCTTGATAACGTAGCTTGTTTTTCATCGGTCATGGTTTACACGCACGCATTTTCTGTGTTTTTCATTGGCCATGGGTTACACCGAATATTTTCCTGTTTTCATGCGTCGTGTATCACACTCACGCACTTCCTGTCTTCCGGTAGTCACGACCGGATATATCTGTCAGGTTCATCCACCGAGGTCACGGGTCATTTTTTTCTAAACTCAATTTAAAAATTGAGTTCAGAAAAAAATGACCCGTGTCATTTATATATATATAATATATTATATATATATATATATATATATATATATGACATATTTAAAACTCATTTTTTCTATTTAAACAATGAATGGCCGCTCTGTCGGCTGCGGCGTTAGAATGCACCGACTGCACCTCTGCTGAGGGGTAAGACTCCCCCAATGGGGCCATCTGTTGGCCGTGGATGGCGACCCGTGATGCTTAAGGATAGAGCCCAGGTGGATGAGCAGTTCATGACATGCAATACTCCACTTTGGCCCTATCTTGGGCTAGACGGTTGGTCGGAGAGGCCCCCTCCGATCAATCGGCTGGTCACGTCAAGCCCTAGCACCTTTAGGATGTTCCCAACCCTATTGCCCTTATAGCAAGCCCCGAAGCCTTTTTATCATATGGGTGCTAGAAGGCGGTGGCTGCGGGTCTACATGTCCTGGGAATGACGTTAAACTCTATCTGATGGTGAGTTTCCAGTTTTGGAGGTTTGGGGAATGTGGAGCACCCCTTCATCACCATTGCTCCCTGGTCCACTGTGACCCGGAGTGGTAGTACCTGTTAGGGTCCCATCTATGGGTTAAATAGAAAAATGTATTTATAAAAAAATTGTATTATCCATTAAGAATTGATTTATTTCAAAACTTTATCGGCATTAAATGACCCACTGAGGTTGATATGCCGTAAACCAAAACAAACCAAAACCATGAATGGGACCCTAACAGGTACTACCACTCTGGGGCAGGGTGGGCCTGGGAGTAATTAGGGATGAAGGGGTAAATCAGACTCTCCAGAATTCAAAAATGAGAAATTCGTCATTAGATTCAGTTTAACGTAATATCCAGGACATTAAGACCCACAGCCACTGCCTTCTAGCACATATATGATAAAGAATGTTGGGGTTTGCTATAAAGGCAATAGGGTTGGGACAATTATATAGGTGCTAGGGATTGAGGTGACCAGCCAATTAATCGGAGGAGACGTCTTCAACCGGCTGCCTAGCCAAAGTAAGGACCAAAGTGGAGTATTGCGTGATATAGACTGCTCAACCCCCAGAATTAAGCATCACACCTTGTGGCCCCATTGAGGAAGTATTTTATCCCTCTGCAGAGGTGCAGTCGGTGTATTCTACTGTTCCAGCTGACTGGGTGGCCATCAAAATGGCCGCGGTGTATTATTCAAACTAGCAAATATATGCACCCTCCGGGTGCAAGTATTCAAGTTTTAATGTAATAAAATATTATATTAATTTAGAAACACCAATGAAACTAAATAAGAATGCAGATAAAAAGATTTGAAAGAGAGTGGGTATAATCGAAAATAGAACAACTGAATCTTACTCTACCATTACTCCTGTCTTTCATTGCTAAATTTTTCTAATGTAATCAAGAGTGGTCCTGGAAGTAATGGCAATGAAGGGTAGTGCACATTCCGCAGGGCACCAGAAATTAAGCCTTACCATCAGGTGCAGTGTCATAACTAAGACACTCCTATTTGGGTAGAGGGCATTAACACTTTGCCGACGATCCTTTTCCTGTTTTCATTTTAGAAGTCCGTCGCAGACGACAATGACGTCACTCCATGTCGTTCATCAGTTGTGGACCCTCTGATGTATAGCTAGTCCAATTCTGGACTTGACGATGCGGTCACACAATATTGCAAGTGAAATTTCCATCTGCATTCTGTGGTGTATGACGACGAAGACGTCGCCCTTTCTGCAGCACTATTGAACTCGATATTGAGCCGCTCAGCTCCTGTGCAGTACGTGTCTCGCCAACCCTGTCTGTTAGAGGCCAGATCTTCAAGGCTTGAAGGCTTTGAAGGTATAATGGCAAATTTCTTCAAAATTGTCTTCTTATGGTCTTCGAAACGCTTTCGGAGGCATCCTGCTCGTCTCCGAGTTCACCATAAAGTAGTTTACTGCGGCATCTCTCTGC
This sequence comes from Doryteuthis pealeii, assembly GCA_023376005.1. Lineage (NCBI taxonomy): Eukaryota > Metazoa > Mollusca > Cephalopoda > Myopsida > Loliginidae > Doryteuthis > Doryteuthis pealeii. Next base: position 818,632 of record CM042160.1, read on the forward strand.
AGACATAACTACGATGTTTGGGTCACGTATACGTGCAGATGATATACTCAAAGCGTTATTATTTTATTCAATTATATATATATGTGTGTCTTATAACGCAAGCATTATCTTCATTGTTATCTGTACAGCGTTTCGGCTGATGTGTCCTCCGGCCTTCTTGAGGTATTTCTTGTCGGACTCTTGAACCTTCTTTTCGGACTCGAGAACCTTCTTGTCGTAATCAGGAACCTTCTAGTCGTAATCGGGAGCCATCACGAAACTTTGAACGAGAAGGTTTCCGAGTCCAACAAGAAATACCTGAAGAAGGCCGGAGGGCACATAGACCGAAACGTTGTACAGATAACAATGAAGATGAGGACAATAGTCCGAATAACGTAGATAATACTAATCATCAAGCCTCATCTCAAACATACAGACAAATAGTATGTCTTATATAGGCGTTGCAATTTTAGTTTTGATCACATTTTATATGTTATTTTTTTTCGCCACTAGAGTGACAGGGTGTAAATAGATTTCTATTTTTTTCCAAGATTAGATGCTTTGCAGTGGTGTGCAGTAATATGAATCTATTATCGACGTGTATGATGAAATTTGTTTGGCCACGAAAGATGATAACATCCGTGATGGCATGATTTTTATCACGTGCAGAAACCTTTGTTTCGGCTCTCGATTAGTTGTCCTACGGTCATTATCTGCGATGGACGTTACTCCTAGGAAGCATACGAAAATTATAACGCTGCACGAATACATACCACAAATGAAAACGAAAAGATATGTTGTTCATTAGAATAATAACAATCTATAAATTAATATGCTAGTACCTACCTACGCGTGTCCAGTTCTATCATCACCCCATATAAATAATAAACTATTCCGTTTTGATTTAAAAGTTATGAATGCATGTGTTCAAATGTTTTGCCCTGTCATCACTTCAGATAAATAATTAACCATATTGTTTGGTAATAACTAACACATAATGATATCTGTTTTTATTCTTAACTTTCCAATAGTAATAATTATGTCCTGATATCTTGAAATTGCAACACCTCAATTTAGTTATTAAGCATAGTTTAGTTGCGACTAAGGTCAGGTATTAAATTTTAGACAGATATATTTGACGATAGGGCGGACAACCACGTACAGGATTTGAACTCGGTTCGTCGAGTCAGCTTCCTATAACGATTACAGTTGCTGATCTCACTGCATTTCAAATGCTTTGTTATATTCAGTTACATTGCTTTTTACGTTAAGCCTTTTATTTAACTTCGTTGTTGTGCTTATTATTGGCACAAAATGGCGGGCCATAGACGAATAACCTTATCGATTGAATTATTAGGTCAATAATTTGCTCACTTGGTCGCTAACTTTGCAACAGTTTTTATGTCGGCATTTCCCCTTCATTTTTCCCCTCTAATCGGCATCGATCTCCCAGCATTCTTTCTGACCCCAACCGTGACTTAGTCCTCTACCCTATATCTATTCATCGTGTTTTTGTCGCAATATACCAAGCGACTCTAATATCTCCTCTTCAATACGCTCAAGTAATATAACAACGGCTATACGACTAAGAAATATCTTTGCGCTATCACAGATGTACATTTTTAGCCTCTTCCCTGATATTTCCTGAGAATTCAATTTTATCGTATGGATGCTAGAAGGCGGTGGCTAAGTGTCCTCCTGTCCTGGGAATGACGTTGTAGGGGATTATCTTCCCTTTGCCGGAAGAGTTATCTTCTCGCTGCGTTGCTGTTTGTTCCCACTAGAGGACCTCTGGTAGTTAAGCGCGTTCATTGGAACTTGTCTTCCTCTTTTTAGCTGGATCTTCTCAAGAACTGCTATGGGCTAGAATCTATCTACCCCCCCCTTCTCGGTGGAGCTTTGCCCCCCTACATTACTGTAAGTCCCTTATACAGCATGGACTATTCTTTAGTTCCATGTCTGTAACATTTATATGTTAGTTACATTTGGGTATCTTGTTTATACCTAAATATTGTATATGTATTTACATGTTCTATTCTCCTGTACATTATGTATCTTATCGTTTCCATGTGCTGTTATGTATATTAAATGATTTGTCTCACAACATGTCGGAATTGTATGTTTATTAATTAACTTTTGAATCTTACAACGTTAAACTCGATCTGATGGTGAGGTTCCAGTTCTGGAGGTATGGGGAATGTTGAGCACCTTTTCATCACCATTGCTCCTAGGTTCACTCCGACCCAGAGTGGCAATACCTGTTAGGGTCCCACCTATGGGTTAGATAGATATTTTTTTAAATAAACAAACTTTCTACCAAACTATTGCTAATAACTAACTTGAACTGTACTCTATAAACTTATCCCTTAAACTGATTTCCAATCCACTTACCAACAAACAACTCCAAAGAACCAACTGTCAAAATTAATAAAAATCCTTGAAAAAAAAAAGCATAATAAATTTGACCATCCCTCACAGCTTACCACTTGGTAACGATCCTCTGTGTGTGTGTGTGTGTGTGTGTGTGTGTAGCAGGTACCTATGATATAAATGCAATATGGTGACTATGTATTAAAATAGTATTTTTTGCAGCTAATAATTTGCAATATTCCGTGCTTATTGTGTCCTCTGTATTTATTGATGTCTCTTTGGAAATAAATAGGAGATATTAATGTTGGTCCTTATCTTATACACGACGCATGAAAACAGGAAAATATTCGGTGTAACCCATGGCCAATGAAAAACACAAAAAATGCGTGGGTATAAACCATGACCGATGAAAAACAAGCTACGCTATCAAGGAGGTGTGTCTGCAAGAAAACTGGGTGGCTGACACGGTTAAGGGGGCGTGACCATGTTGGTAAATGTGGGAGCGGTTAAGACGATGTAAGTCTAGAATTTTGGCTGAAGATTCAGTTTTTGCTCACTGTTCCGTGCTTATTGCTCCCAAGTCCACTTTAAACCAGAGTGGTAATACATGTTAGGGTACCATCTATGTGTAAATAAAA
>CM042160.1:824118-825615 GCA_023376005.1 Doryteuthis pealeii
ATTTACTAAATATCTTGCTCTGTCCTTTTACTCACTGGTATTAGGTACATTGATCTCTCCTTATGGTCTACCTGCATCAGCTTGGTTAAACCACACATGGAAAGACCCTAACTACGGAAAAAAACTATATATATATATATATATATATATATATATATATATATATGATCTTGTTATGGAGTCAATGTACGCTTCTTTGTGGGTATCTCTGATGAGAAAAGGCTTAAAGTCGGTCATTTTGCGGTTATAGATCTATTTCTACACACAAACATATGTAATGTCTATACCAAGAATACTCGGGATAATAATAACAGGATGAATTTTAAACGTATATAACTTCAAAAATATTGATAATTTTATAAGAAATATTCTCAAATTCACTTAATCAAATATAACTAAACGGGGTGATTAAGCAAAATAAAAAAAAATACCTTATTTTGGGTGGGTAATTAAAAAAAATGAAAGGGAAAAGGTTAAAAACGGTTTTAAATTAGGGAAATTCGTGAACTGGCAAATTATATTTCTGATAATTTAATTATGCGGCTGTTGATTATAAAATTTCAGTTCGAGAAATAAAAAAAAAATAATAGTTTCTTTTGAAAAAAAAAAAATTGATTGAAGCCGACCATTACTGTAATGGCTGGCCTACACGTTAAAAGAACACTAGCATGAAGCGTAGCTAGATGAAAGATTATCTCCAGTGGAGAATGAAAATGTCAGAATGTTTTTTTTTATCTGGATCTAAATAATTCCTTTTCATAATTTTTCGCAGAAGTAGGAGATCTTTTTATACTGTAAAAAAAAAAAGAAGAGGGTTTGCTGACGTCAGGTGTAAAAGATTGTCTAAATTTAGTCCATTGAAAATTAAAGATGGCTGACTGACGAAATTGGAAATAATCTGGAGATGAATTGCATTTGAAAAAGGAACCATATCAGCTTCACCTTGAAGATGAAAAGGCATCTATATAGACACAGTCTCTCTTCTCTCTCTCTCTCTCTCTCCTCTCTCTCTCTCTCTCTCTCTCTCTCTCGTTTATTATATATATATATATATTATATATATATGATCTTGTTATGGAGTCAATGTACGCTTCTTGTGGGTAATCTGATGAGAGAAAAAGCTTAAAGTCGGTATTTGCGGTTATATATATATATATTTATAATATATATATATATATATATATATATATATTATTGGAATATGTGCTTAATTGAAGTCATACTAATTTTTGAAAATTAATTACTAATAATTTAATGAAATTTAGGCCGGAATGTTCAAATGTAAGGCTAAACAAATCGAGAAAATGTCAATCCCCACTACATTTCGACTATTTCAGGGGATTGACATTTTCTCGATTTGTTTAGCCTTACATTTGAACATATATGCCCCGCCTAAATTCATTAATTCATTAACTAATTAATTTTTCAAAATTAGGCGTATGACTTCAATAAGCAATATCCTCCAAAAAATTGTCGGCTAAAGCATCTCTCTCCTTT
>CM042160.1:825715-828215 GCA_023376005.1 Doryteuthis pealeii
CACACAAGAGAGAGAGACACAGAGAAGAGAGAAGGAGAGATATTTGAGATGAGGAGAGAGAGAGAGAGACGAATTGACTGAGAGGGAGAGGCGAGCAGAGAGAGAGAGATGGGAGTGGATAAAAAAGAAAGAAAGAAAGAAAATGTCTATTGTCTGTTGCAAAGCAAAAATCCATATTGCCTCTTAGACGCTGTCTTATTTTTATACCATTTTCAGTCTGACCCCGTACTAGCCAGTGGACGTCTATCGAAAATCAGTTAACAGCTAAAAGGAAGACAGACACAATGGTCGCGGTTAATAGTTGATCGTATATTGTATCAACGAAACCTTTACAGATTTAAATATATCTCACAGCGACTTCGTGGCGTTGCGGCTAACGTATGGGACTGCCAAATCTTTGTAAGCGAGTTCGGACTCCAGTCGTGCTATTGTGTTCGCTCTCAGAATAAAACCGTCGGTAGAGGCTGGATTTTACGCGATGGCATCCCTTGTTGGGTTATTTCATGCCGATGATGTTTTATTTTACTCATTCTTGAATATACCCAATTTATTTTGAAACAACTTTTTAATTCATTTTTCCCATTTATCCTATAGATGAGACCCTATCAGGTACTACCAATCCGGATCAGATCGGGCCTGGGAGTAATGGTGATAAAGGGGTACTCAACATTCTCAAATTCTGTTTTTCTGTAAAATTCTCTACAATTGTAAGAGCTGTATTTATTATAGGGTATACATTACTGGCAGATTAGTACTGTCGGTTTCAAAGCATTGTATGCCTTTCCGCAGATAAATTGCCTTGGAAGTAACATCTAAATAGATGTATATAACGGATATCTATTTAGATGTCATCTCCATGGCAATGTGAAATGGATATAATATATATATATATATATATATATATATATATATATATATATATATATATATATATATTATATATATATATACATGAATTTTAATTTCATTATTTGCAAAATTGTACTGTTCGTTTTTCTAAAGTTTGAATTCTATTTTTCTGTAAAATGCTGTCCTATCGGCTGGAACGGTAGAATTAGACCTCCCCAGAACGCAGCCACCTGTTTGAGCAGGTTTATATTTAACACTTTTGAATATGGTGGCTAACTGAAAAAAACAGGCTCAAAATATCAACGAGCTAAGCACTCACAATCAAAAACCTTGAAACGATTAAGATATAGATATTAGTTTTTGAGCAGGTTTATATTTAACACTTTTGAGGATGACGGCTAACTGAAAAAAACAGGCTCAAAATATCAACGAGCTAAGCACTCACAATTAAAACCCTTGAAACGATGAAGATATAAATATTAACTTTTGGGCATGTTTATATTTAAGACTTTTGAAAATGGCAGCTAACTACAGAAACCAGGTTCAAAATATCAACGAGCAACGTACTCCCGATCAAAAACCTTGAAACGATGAAGATATAGATAGTAACTTTTGAGCTGTTTTATATTTAACACTTTTCCGGATGGCGTCTAGCTGAAAAAACCAGGCTCAAAATATCAACGAGCTACGTACTCACAATCAAAACCCTTGAAACGATGAAGATATATATATATTATCTTTTGAGCAGGTTTATATTTAACACTTTCAAAGATGGCAGCTAACTAAAGAAACCAGGCTCAAAATATCAAAGAGCTACGTACTCACAATTAAAAACCTTAAAACGATGAAGATAGATATATATATTAACTTTTGAGCAGGTTTATATTTAACACTTTCAAAGATGACAGCTAACGACAGAAACCAGGCTCAAAATATCAACGAGCAACGTACTCACAATCAAAAACCTTGAAACAATGAAGATATATATATATTAACTTTTCACCTGGTTTATATTTAACACTTTTAAGGATAGCAGCTAACTACAGAAACCAGGCTCAAAATATCAACGAGCTACGTACTCACAATTAAAAACATTGAAACGATGAAGATAGACATTAACTTTTGAGCAGGTTTATATTTAACACTTTGAGGATGGCGACTAACTGAAAAAAACAGGCTCAAAATATCAACGAGTTACGTACTGACAATCAAAAACCTTGAAACGGTGAACATATAGGTATTAACTTTTGAACAGGTTTATATTTAACACTTTTGAAGATGGCAGCTAACGACAGAAACCAGGCTCAAAATATCAACGAGATACGTACTCACAATTAAAACCTTGAAACGATGAAGATATATATATATATTAACTTTTGAGCAGGTTTATATTTAACACTTTCAAAGATGGCAGCTAACTAAAGAAACCAGGCTCAAAATATCAACGAGCTACGTACTCACAGTTCCTGTAAGAGTGTATAGATACCTTCATCGAAATCAAGTGAGGCAGATTGATTGACGAGCAGACGACAGACTAATTTTAGTTTAATGGATCTGAACAGCGTTCAGTTTACGAATTTCTGGCTTATTTGATGATAATGGAACGACTCTTTCGAGATGACTGGCCGCCAAATATCCTCGACGATGTGTA
>CM042160.1:833215-835715 GCA_023376005.1 Doryteuthis pealeii
AAAACTAATAATCATCCTATTGCAAATGGCTAGTCCGTAATTAAACATAGTTTAACTGTTCACTGTAAATAATAAAGTATTCCTGTCTTGGTTGGGCTGAGATCTTTTACAAGATTGCATTTGAATTCAGTACGTTGTTCACATTTTAAGTTTTTATTTTATTTCTATGATTAAATCAGTAATTTCTAATTTTAAGTGCTTATGTTAAGATGGCGATTTCCACCCATTAAGTAACCGCCGGAGGTAAGGAAAGAAAAAGTAAAGAAACAAAAAGAAAAGAAACAAAAAAGAAACAAAAAGAAAAGAAACAAAAAAGAAATAAAAAGAAAGAGTAAAGAAAGAAAAAGAAAAGAAAAAAGAAGTAAAGAAAAAAAAAAAAAAAGAAAAAAAAGAAAAAAAAAAAGAAAAAAAAAAGAAAAAGAAAAGAAAGAAAAAAGAAAAAAAAAGAAAAGAAAAGAAAAAAAGAAAAGAAAAAAAGAAAAAGAAAAAAAAAGAGAAAAAGTAAAGAAAGAAAAAGAAAAGAAAAAAGAAAATAAAGAAAAAGGCAAAAGAAAAAGAAAAGAAAGAAAAAGAAAGAAGAAAGAAAAAGAAAAGAAAAAAGAACATTTAAAAAAAGAAAAGAAAGAAAAAAAAGAAAAGAAAGAAAAAGAAGAGAAAGAAAAAGTAAAGAAAAAAATAAAAAGAAAAGAAAGAAAAAGAAGAGAAAGAAAGAAGACAAGAAAGAAAAAGAAAAGAAAGAAAAAAAAGAGAAAGAAACGAAAGAGAAAGGAAGGACATATTGAAAGAAAAAAGAATGGGAAAAGAAAAGAAAACAAAAGGAAGAAAAATAAAAGAAGGAAAGAAAAACAGAAGATGAAAAAGATTTGCGAATAAGGAAGAAAAGAAAGAGGAGAAAAGAGAGAAATTACAGAAACAGGAAAAATAAAGGAATAATAAATAAAAAAATAAGAAAGAATGAGAAAAAAAATAAGTAAAAAAAGGTTGTCGAATCCAAAGTAGGATCAAATGAAAATATCGGATTGAACAGAAAGAACAGACACCCCCTACCCCCTACAAAAAACCCCGAATGAATACAATGGAATATTTAACATAAATAATCAAGCGAAAATAGCTGATAGTTCTTAAACAGATACCAAAATTAATCAAACAAACAAATAAATAAAAGAATCTGCGACAGAACGAGAGAATGAAACCGTCTCATTATTCCAAAGCAGAATAATTTTCATGGCTGCCGGCATTATTGCCTTTCTTGTTGTTGTTGTTGTTGTTGTTGTTGTTGTTGTTCTTCTTCTTCTTCTTCTTCTTCTTCTTCTTCTTCTTCTTCTAACATTTACACGTTTCTTCTTCTTCTTCTTCTTCTTCTTCTAATGCTTACCCTTCTTTTTCTTCTTCTTCTTCTTCTTCTTCATTTGCATTCTTCTTCTAATGCTCTTCATTCTTTTTCTTACTTTTCTGCTTACCCTTCTTCTTCTTCTTCTTCTTCTTCTTCTTTCATTCTTATTCTTCTTCTTCTCTTCTTCTTCATTCTTCTTTCTTATTCTTATTCTTCTTTCATTCTTATTCTTATTCTTCTTCTAACGCTTACTCTTCTTTTTCTTCTTCTTTGGCATTCTCTTCTTTGCGAATTCGGGCTCTCTGATTGCTTATTCTTACTTCGCTTTTTCTATCTTCCTTCCTTCTCTCCTTCCATTCCTTCTTCTTGGCTCATCTTTCTTCCTCTTCTTCTTCTTCTAATAGCTTACGCCTCTTTCTTCTTTCTCTATCTTCTTCTGTGCTGAACTACCTTCTTCTTTCCTTCACGGGTTTGCTTCATATATGCCTGATACCGCTGCAGAACTTGCTAATGCTCTTCTTTGGGTATACTCTCTTTGCTCAATTCTTCTTTCTTCTTTATTCCATTATCATCAATAGCTTTCTTTTCAATCTTGTGAAACAGCCTTACTTCTTCCTCTTCTCTAACAAGAAAAAGTTAGCATTGGGTTATTACTTCGTTGCCTCACCTTTTGGCTCTCTTCCTTCCCTTTTGCATTCTTTATCTTTTCACTAAGGTGCTTTCTTTTCTCATTTTTCTTCCTTACTTAATTGGCACATTTGTCTTTTTAGTCAGGGTATGAGATGGTGACACTGTTGTAAGCAGGAACAGACTCATAAGTGCACATTCTATTGTAAAGAATTGCGAGAGCGACCCATCCAGCAATTAGACTTAACTCAATGCATGGTTCCACACAGATACTGGATTACACTGAGGGACCTGACGGAGCAATTGATGATAAGGACGATGGTTGGCAAGAGAATTGTTATGTGAATAACCATTGCTACATGATGCACTGATGATACTGAGATGATAGTGAGAGTTCAATATATTTGTTCTTTCTTGAAAGTGAACTCCCAGATCAAACGGGATAAGTTCAAAAACTAGCTGATAAAAATATACTTTAATTTTATCTATTTGTAAATTATTTGAAGTCAGTAAGTCTACTGTTGTTTGAATACAGCAGCT